>OY848917.1:12071060-12671060 GCA_963693285.1 Xestospongia muta | reverse complement strand
AATGCTTAGTTAGTGATAGATACCTCAATGTCTAGAGGTAGTTTTGTGTACTGAGAAATATGGTTGAGAATGTAGACCAAGACAACATTTTCAAGGGTATTTTATGCCCATAACATACAAAGTGATATATTTAATTAATACCACTATATATTTAATAACAGTAGGTTATTGTTGCTGTAACCAGCATAGATTATAAAAAATCAACTAAAATAGGACAAGACTAAAAGGCAGACAGAATGAAAAATGAAACAGAAGGCACAATGTAATTATTTTAATTCAAGTTAGCAATGAAACACCACAATTGTTGCAATAGTCACATAATGAATGTTCATGTGACTGCATGTGAATGTAGGTCAATTGAGTAGCAGTTGCAGGCTTTTCAGTATATGGAGTATTAGATACAGGTAGTATTGTCAAGGCTCAGTCATATCTTGATTTCCTGATTTTGAGTCGATAGGTGATTATTACAATTGATTTCACAATTAGCAAAGACCAAATCAGTATCTTGTATAACTGTATATTGTATAATAGTGTGGGCGTGGTGCAGACCAAACTTAGAAAGTGTTAATTGTTGCAGCTTTCAGACTGGTAGATAAGGTTGATAATTCTTTCTGCCAATTTTGTGGATCCATTACTTTAGTATTTCTCTTTATTTAATGGAAAATGATGATAACTAAGGTGAAAATCTCAAATGATTGATTGCTACAACCAGGCACACCACAAAAGCTAATCATTGCCTATTGCTGTCACTACAATGTTTGTTCTAAATAATCTCCATGTCTCAAGATATAATTGAATTTAAGTGAGTGGTATTATAAAGGAATAACCACCATTGTTATATATGATAGAGTAAGTGTCTTGATATGTATCTATCTCTACACAGTAGTAGTCAAAATAGTTCAATTTTATCTTTGTAGACAGCTACAGCACACTTTGAGTTTCATATTACCCAGTATAATTATTTATCATCTTATCGATTCTATGATAGATGTCCATTGATGTCAGATTATACTGACTGGAGGGATTTAGTTAGAAGTTTTACCAAATAAGTCTGCTCGATGTGTCTTGTGTATATAGTGAGTTGGTATTAAGTATTATAGACAACTAAAATTACATTATATACTATTATGACACTGACCTTGTCTGGAACATTCACTTTCATACCAGCATCTAGAAGGACTTGAACAATCCTATTATGACCTTCATAACATGATATGTAGAGAACAGTTTTGCCAGCCTATATAACAAAAAATAATAATACACATGTATGTGTAATATAAAATATGAAGTCAATTATTAATTTTAATAACAATGAATAATACATGATTTATGTCAGAAGCAATGACATACACGAGTATATGTCAGCAGTATAAGGATGAAATTGAATTTACTGATATTAATTTTAATGATAAAATTTAAAAAAAATTCATTAATGAGATCATTATTGATAGATAATGACCTCATTTAGGTTCGTCTATAATAACACTTCATCTTGTGTACTCGTTATTTGTTAATTATTACAATTAAACATAAGTTTGAAATATAGAAATGGCAGTAACACATTCTAAAACAATACCACAATATGAATGACAATAAAATTCCTACCAAAACACACAGAGACTGATATTCATGAAATGTTAGAATAGTGGCAGGAAGGATCTCAAACATGACCACAGCAGGAATAGTAAAATAAATATCTCCACATATATTAGTCAGACAATTTAGGGGCATAAATTTAATAGTTATGATATAAATAAAAAAGGTATCTCAATATAGCAATTGAAGATTGAAATATAAATATGGTTGAGATTCCACTGTTTGGCTACTATGATGAGATATCAATATTGTCATAAAATCTAATAACAAACGTTTAGACAACAAAAGAATAAAAATGAAGTTAATCAAGTCTAAACACAAAACAGTCCATTGAAAATTATTTAGAAGAAAAAATAGTCACTATCTGCAACATAACAGAGAAGCCCATTTCAGTTTAGAAGGAAGCTGCAATAATTTACTGATTATTGTCACAATCTCAAAATGTTATCAAAGTTATAGTTTATAGCCAATAGGAGGTATATAAAAGTATGCTACATTGATATTTCCAAACACTTTTAAAGACATTTCAAAGCTAAACAAGTCATGCCTTGCATCATGACCTTCACTGCTATATTAGTCTGCACCTAAAATGACTATTTTAAAAATAATTAATAAACACACGTCATCTTTATCTATTCATTTGTGTCTAATAAGTAGGAAAATTGATCACTGCACACATTGTAAAACAGTTAAAAGTTTTCTAATATTATGATCAGTGCTTTGTATCTTGTTCTCCTTCCTATATTGATCTTATTTAACATTTCACTAAAGACAATAATTCATCCTTAACAGTATCACAACAATTACAATACTATCACAATTAACAACTGTCTTAAGGAAAAAGGACTTGCATTTTATTTTTAGCTACTTTTTGTATGTACATAAATACTTACTTTGTTAACAACTTCTAGATTGGCTCCTTTCTGTGTTAAAATCAAAACAACATCTTTGTGTCCCTTCTTTGCTGCTAACATGACAGGAGTAGATCCCTCCTAAATACATTATAATAAACCAAAATGTGAACCAAGACAACATATAAAAACAGTTGTATATTATCTATAATATCACTGTTATATATGTATTATATCACTATACTAGTAACTTAACAAACTAAGACAATATTAGGTTTATCACAATAATCATTTTTAACTAAAAAAATTCTCAATAATTCTTACAATAATGTTACTAATATAAATAACACTCAGCAAAACAAACATAATCATTATATCGAAATAAACATTTTTTGCATAAATACGTTTCTAGACAAACTATTATAAATATAAATTTGCCAATTAACAGTAGTATGTAGCAATAAAACAAATTACAAATTCTTAGTAGTGTGGAGGATGAACTAGTATACTTACAAAGCCATTAAACTCACATACTTATAAGAGAAGGCTTCCACCAAAATTTAATACTTATTCATAATTCAAACATAAATACAACAAATACCTTCTTTACCATAATGACAAAACACATGTACAAATGTTATATCACACTTACCAACTATTGTATAGTAAAAGACATATACAGATTGTAAGTAATCACAGCAATTAACACCAAAAAGAAAAAAAAAGTGTAAATATAAAGGAAAACATTGGATTGAAATACACTTAGAATTTATACTGTATTAAATTGCACTTACCTCCTATTATATTGAAAAGGGCACATTCAGATCACAAGTAATCACAGCATAAACATTGGATTAAAATTCACTTAGAATTTATACTATATTAAATTGCACTTACCTTCTATTATATTGTAAAGGATCCATTCAGATCACAAGTAATCACAGGTTTATAAATATATAGAGAAAAGCAATAGAGTAAATAAAAAGGAAACATTAGATGTAAATACACTTAGCATTATACTATATTAAATTGCACTTACCACCTATTATATTATAAAGGGCATATTCAGTATGAATTTTCTTACTAGCATTACTACTTTCAGCTATTTTACTTGTCTGTTTTATTTCTTGCATAATAATGTCTATATGCTTTGTTTCTTTTAATAGTTAATATCTAATTATTCACACAGATTAAAACACTACAATGAAACATACTCGTTCTTGTGATCCGAATTACCTTAGTAACAATATTTATGTCAGCATTGTCGTTGACTAATACTTCAACAATCTTTGTATGTCCTTCAAAACTTGCATAATGAAGGGCTGTCCATCCAATCTATTGTAATTACAAACAAAATATTAACTATCAAATTAGACCACTAACATGCTACACTAATAGTACAATAACACAGACTTCATAAAAGTACCTAACTTTTAGTTGTCCACTTTAATTGTCATGATAAATATATCATATATAATATGTCATCATTATCTATTCATTTGTGTCTAATAAGTAGGAAAATTGATCACTGTACACGTTGTCAAAAAATTACACTTTTTTCTAATATTATGATCAGTGCTTTGTAGCCTGTTCTCCTTCCAATACTCATTTTATTTAACATATCATTAAAGACAATAATTCAACTTTAACAGTATCACAATAATTACAATACTATCACAATTAACAACTGTCTTAAGGAAAAGGGACTTGCATTTTATTTTTAGCTACTTTTTGTATGTACATAAATACTTACTTTGTTAACAACTTCTAGATTGGCTCCTTTCTGTGTTAAAATCAAAACAACATCTTTGTGCCCACTCCTTGCTGCTAATATGACAGGAGTAGATCCCTCCTAAATACATTATAATAAACCATTAATGTCAACCAAGACAACATATAAAAACAGTTGTATATTATCTATGTTATCACTGTTATATATGTATTATATCAATATACTAGTAACTTTACAAACTAAAACAACATTATGTTTATCAGAATAATCATTTTTAAACTAAAAAAACTCTCAATAATTCTTACAATAATGTTACTAATATAAATAACACTCAGCAAAACAAACATAATCATTACATCGAAATAAACATTTTTTGCATAAATATGTTTCTAGACAAACTATTTTAAAAATAAATTTGACAATTAACTGTAGTATGTAGCAATAACAAAAGTTACAAATTCTTAGTAGTGTGGTGGATGAGCTAGTACACTTGAAGCCATTGAACTCACATACTTATAAGAGAAGGCTTCCAACAAAATTTAATACTTATTCATAATTCAAACATAACAAATACCACAAATACCTTCTTTACCATAATGACAAAACACATGTACAAATGTTATATCACACTTACCAACTATTGTATAATAAAGGACATATACAGATTATAAGTAATCACAGCATTGTAACATCAAAAAGAAAAAAAACAGAAGAGTAAATAAAAAGGAAAACATTGGATTGAAATACACTTAGAATTTATACTATATTAAATTGCACTTACCTCCTATTATATTGAAAAGGGCACATTCAGATCACAAGTAATCACAGCATTAACATTGGATGAAAATACACTTAGAATTTATACTATATTAAATTGCACTTACCCTCTATTATATTGTAAAGGGCACATTCAGATCACAAGTAATCACAGCAACAGAAATATATCGAGAAAAGCAATTAAGTAAATAAAAAGGAAACATTGGATTGAAATACACTTAGAATTTATACTATATTAAATTGCACTTACAAACTATTATATTGTAAAGGGTACATTCAGATGACAAGTAATCACAGCATCATAAATATATAGAGAAAAGCAATTAAGTAAATAAAAAGGTAACATTGGATTGAAAGACACTTAGGGTTAATACTATATTAAATTGCACTTACCCCCTATTATATTGTATAGGGTACATTCAGATCACAAGTAATCACAGCATCATTAATATATAGAGAAAAGCAATTAAGTAAATGAAAAGTAAACATTAGATTGAAATACACTTAAGGTTAATACTATATTGATTTGCACTTACAAACTATTATATTGTAAAGGACATATTCAGATCACAAGTAATCATAGCATCATAAATATATAGAAAAAAGCAATAGAATAAATAAAAAGGAAACATTGGATTGAAATACACTTAGAATTTATGCTACATTAAATTCCACTTACAAACTATTATATTGTAAAGGGCACATACAGATCACAAGTAATCACAGCATCATGAATATATAGAGAAAAGGAATAGAGAAAAAAAAGAAACATTGGATTGAAATACACTTAGGATTAATACTATATTAAATTGCACTTACCCCCTATTATATTGTAATGGGCACATTCAGAACACAAGTAATCACAGCATCATAAATATATAGACAAAAGCAATAGAGTAAATAAAAAGGAAACATTAGATGTAAATACACTTAGAATTTATACTATATTAAATTGCATTTACGCCCTATTATATTATAAAGGGCACATTCAGTATGAATTTTCTTACTAGCATTACTACTTTCAGCTATTTTACTTGTCTGTTTTATTTCTTGTATCATAATGTCTATATGCTTTGTTTCTTTTAATAGTTAATATCTAATTATTCACACAGATTAAAACACTACAATGAAACATACTCATTCTTGTCATCTGAATTACCTTAGTAGCAATATTTATGTCAGCATTATTGTTGACTAATACTTCAACAATGTTTGTATGTCCTTTAGAACTTGCATAATGAAGGGCTACCCATCCAATCTATTGTAATAACAAACATAATACTAACTGTCAAATTAGACCACTAACATGCTACACTAATAAAACAATAACACGGACTTCATAAAAGTACCTAACTTTTAGTTGTCCACTTTAATTGTCATGATAAATATATCATATATAATATGTCATCATTATCTATTCATTTGTGTCTAATAAGTAAGAAAATTGATCACTACACACGCTGTCAAAAAATTACACTTTTTCTAATATTATGATCAGTGCTTTGTAGCCTGTTCTCCTTCCAATACTCATTTTATTTAACATATCATTAAAGACAATATTTCAACATTAACAGTATCACAATAATTACAATACTATCTCAATTAACAACTGTCTTAAGGAAAAAGGACTTGCATTTTATTTTTAGCTACTTGTTGTATGTACATAAATACTTACTTTGTTAACAACTTCTAGATTGGCTCCTTTCTGTGTTAAAATTAAAACAACATCTTTGTGCCCCCTCTTTGCTGCTAACATGACAGGAGTAGATCCCTCCTAAATACATTATAATAAACCATTAATGTGAATCAAGACAACATATAAAGACAGTTGTATATTATCTATGTTATCACTGTTATATATGTATTATATCACTATACTAGTAATTTTACAAACTAAGACAACATTATGTTTATCAGAATAATCATTTTTAAACTAAAAAAACTCTCAATAATTCTTACAATAATGTTACTAATATAAATAACACTCAGCAAAACAAACATAATCATTACATCGAAATAAACATTTTTTGCATAAATACGTTTCTAGACAAACTATTATAAATATAAATTTGACAATTAACACTAGTATGTAGCAATAACAAAAGTTGCAAATTCTTAGAGTGTGGAGGATGAACTAGTATCACTTACAAAGACATTAAACTTACATACTTATAAGAGAAGGCTTCCAACAAAATTTAATACTTATTCATAATTCAAACATAACAAATACCACAAATACCTTCTTTACCATAATGACAAAACACATGTACAAATGTTATATCACACTTACCAACTATTGTATAATAAAGGACATATACAGATGGTAAGTAATCACAGCATTGTAACACCAAAAAAAAAGAGTAAATAAAAAGGAAAACAATGGATTGAAATACACTTAGAATTTATACTATATTAAATTGCACTTACCTCCTATTATATTGTAAAGGATCCATTCAGAACACAAGTAATCACAGCATCATAAACATATAGAGAAAAGCAATTAAGTAAATAATAAGGAAACATTGGATTTAATTACAGTTAGAATTTATACTATATTAAATTGCACTTACCCTCTATTTTATTGTAAAGGGCACATTCAGATCACAAGTAATCACAGTATCATAAATATATAGAGAAAAGCAATTAAGTAAATAAGAAGGAAAAATTAAATTGAAATATACTTAGAATTTATACTATATTAAATTGCACTTACAAACTATTATATCGAAGAGGCACATTCAGATCACAAGTAATCACAGCATCATTAATATATAGAGAAAAGCAATTAAGTAAATAAAAAGTAAACATTAGATTGAAATACACTTAGGATTAATACTATATTGAATTGCACTTACAAACTATTATATTGTAAAGGACATATTCAGATCACAAGTAATCACAGCATCATAAATATATAGAAAAAAGCAATAGAATAAATAAAAAGGAAACATTGGATTGAAATACACTTAGAATTTTTACTATATTAAATTCCACTTACAAACTATTATATTGTAAAGGGCACATTCAGATCACAAGTAATCACAGCATCATGAATATATAGAGAAAAGCAATAGAGTAAATAAAAAATAAACATTGGCTTGAAATACACTTAGGATTAATACTATATTAAATTGCACTTACTCCCTATTATATTGTAAAGGGCACATTCAGATCACAAGTAATCACAGCATCATAAATATATAGACAAAAGCAATAGAGTAAATAAAAAGGAAACATTAGATGTAAATACACTTAGAATTTATACTATATTAAATTGCATTTACGCCCTATTATATTATAAAGGGCACATTCAGTATGAATTTTCTTACTAGCATTACTACTTTCAGCTATTTTACTTGTCTGTTTTATTTCTTGTATCATAATGTCTATATGCTTTGTTTCTTTTAATAGTTAATATCTAATTATTCACACAGATTAAAACACTACAATGAAACATATTCGTTCTTGTGATCCGAATTACCTTAGTAACAATATTTATGTCAACATTGTGGTTGACTAATACTTCAACAATGTTTGCATGCCCTTCAAAACTTGCATAATGAAGGGCTGCCCATCCAATCTATTGTAATTACAAACAAAATATTAACTATCAAATTAGACCACTAACATGCTACACTAATAGTACAATAACACGGACTTCATAAAAGTACCTAACTTTTAGTTGTCCACTTTAATTGTCATGATAAATATATCATATATAATATGTCATCGTTATCTATTCATTTGTGTCTAATAAGTAAGAAAATTGATCACTGCACACGTTGTCAAAAAATTACACTTTTTTCTAATATTATGATCAGTGCTTTGTAGCCTGTTCTCCTTCCAATACTCATTTTATTTAACATATCATTAAAGACAATAATTCAACATTAACAGTATATCAACAATTATAATACTATCACAATTAACAACTGTCTTAAGGAAAAAGGACTTGCATTTTATTTTTAGCTACTTGTTGTATGTACATAAATACTTACTTTGTTAACATCTTCTAGATTGGCTCCTTTCTGTGTTAAAATCAAAACAACATCTTTGTGTCCTTTCTTTGCTGCTAATATGACAGGAGTAGATCCCACCTAAATACATTATAATAAACCATTAATGTCAACCAAGACAACATATAAAGACAGTTGTATATTATCTATGTTATCACTGTTATATATGTATTATATCACTATACTAGTAATTTTACAAACTAAGACAACATTATGTTTATCAGAATAATCATTTTTAAACTAAAAAAACTCTCAATAATTCTTACAATAATGTTACTAATATAAATAACACTCAGCAAAACAAACATAATCATTACATTGAAATAAACATTTTTTGCATAAATACGTTTCTAGACAAACTATTATAAATATAAATTTGACAATTGACAGTAGTATGTAGCAAAAACAAAAGTTATAAATCCTTAAAGTGCGAAGGATGAGCTAGTACACTTAAAAAGCCATTGAACTCACATACTTATAAGAGAAGGCTTCTGACAAAATTTAATACTTATTCATAATTCAAACATAAATACAACAAATACCTTCTTTACCATAATGACAAAACACATGTACAAATGTTATATCACACTTACCAACTATTGTATAGTAAAGGACATATACAGATTGTAAGTAATCACAGCATTTAACACCAAAAAGAAAAAAAAAGAGTAAATAAAAAGGAAAACATTGGATTGAAATATACTTAGAATTTATACTATATTAAATTACACTTACCTCCTATTATATTGAAAAGGGCACATTCAGATCACAAGTAATCACAGCATAAACATTGGATTAAAATACACTTAGAATTTATACTATATTAAAATGCACTTACCTTCTATTATATTGTAAAGGGCACATTCAGATCACAAGTAATCACAGCATCATAAATATATAAAGAAAAGCAATTAAGTAAATAAAAAGGAAACATTGGATTGAAATACACTTAGAATTTATACTATATTAAATTGCACTTACAAACTATTATATCATAAAGGGTACATTCAGATCACAAGTAATCACAGCATCATAAATATATAGAGAAAAGCAATTAAGTAAATAAAAAGGTAACATTGGATTGAAATATACTTAGGGTTAATACTATATTAAATTGCACTTACCCCCTATTATATTGAAAAAGGCACATTCAGATCACAAGTAATCACAGCATCATAAATATATAGAAAAAGCAATTAAGTAAATGAAAAGTAAACATTAGATTGAAATACACTAAAAATTAATACTATATTGAATTGCACTTACAAACTATTATATTGTAAAGGACATATTCAGATCACAAGTAATCACAGCATCATAAATATATAGAAAAAAGCAAAAGAATAAATAAAAAGGAAACATTGTATTGAAATACACTTAGAACTTATACTATATTAAATTGCACTTACAAACTATTATATTGTAAAGGGCACATTCAGATCACAAGTAATGACAGCATCATGAATATATAGAAAAAAGCAATAGAGTAAATAAAAAGGAAACATTGGTTTGAAATACACTTAGGATTAATACTATATTAAATTGCACTTACCCCCTATTATATTGTAATGGGCACATTCAGATCACAAGTAATCACAGCATCATAAATATATAGACAAAAGCAAAAGAATAAATAAAAAGGAAACATTGTATTGAAATACACTTAGAACTTATACTAAAATAAATTGCACTTACAAACTATTATATTATAATTGGCATACAGTATGAATTTTCTTACTAGCATTACTACTTTCAGCTATTTTACTTGTCTGTTTTATTTCTTGTATCATAATGTCTATATGCTTTGTTTCTTTTAATAGTTAATATCTAATTATTCATACAGATTAAAACACTACAATGATACATACTCGTTCTTGTCATCTGAATTACCTTAGTAACAATATTTATGTCAACATTGTGGTTGACTAATACTTCAACAATCTTTGTATGCCCTTCAAAACTTGCATAATGAAGGGCTGCCCATCCAATCTATTGTAATTACAACAAAATATTAACTGTCAAATTAGACCACTAACATGCTACACTAATAGTACAATAACACAGACTTCATAAAAGTACCTAACTTTTAGTTGTCCACTTTAATTGTCATGATAAATATATCATATATAATATGTCATCATTATCTATTCATTTGTGTCTAATAAGTAGGAAAATTGATCACTGTACACGCTGTCAAAAAATTATACATTTTTTCTAATATTATGATCAGTGCTTTGTAGCCTGTTCTCCTTCCAATACTCATTTTATTTAACATATCATTAAAGACAATAATTCAACATTAACAGTATCACAATAATTACAATACTATCACAATTAACAACTGTCTTAAGGAAAAAGGACTTGCATTTTATTTTTAGCTACTTTTTGTATGTACATAAATACTTACTTTGTTAACATCTTCTAGATTGGCTCCTTTCTGTATTAAAATCAAAACAACATTTTTGTGTCCCTTCTTTGCTGCTAACATGACAGGAGTAGATCCCTCCTAAATACATTATAATAAACCATTAATGTCAACCAAGACAACATATAAAAACAGTTGTATATTATCTATGTTATCACTGTTATATATGTATTATATCACTATACTAGTAACTTAACAAACTAAGACAACATTATGTTTATCACAATAATCATTTTTAAACTAAAAAAACTCTCAATAATTCTTACAATAATGTTACCAATACAAATAACACTCGGCAAAACAAACATATTTATTATATCACAGTAGACACTTTTTGCATAAATATGCTTCTAGACAAACTATTATAAATATAAATTTGACAATTAACAGTAGTATGTAGCAATAACAAAAGTTACAAATTCTTAGAGTGTGGAGGATGAGCTAGTATCACTTACAAAGACATTGAACTCACATACTTATAAGAGAAGGCTTCCAACAAAATTTAATACTTATTCATAATTCAAACATAACAAATACAACAAATACTTCTTTAACATAATGACAAAACACATGTACAAATGTTATATCACACTTACCAACTATTGTATAGTAAAGGACATATACAGATTGTAAGTAATCAAAGCATTGTAACACCAAAAAGAAAAAAAACAAAAGAGTAAATAAAAAGGAAAACATTGGATTGAAATACACTTAGAATTTATACTATATTAAATTGCACTTACCTCCTATTATATTGTAAAGGATCCATTCAGAACACAAGTAATCACAGCATCATAAACATATAGAGAAAAGCAATTAAGTTAGAAAAAAGGAAACATTGGATTGAAATACAGTTAGAATTTATACTATATTAAATTGCGCTTACCCTCTATTATATTGTAAAGGGCACATTCAGATCACAAGTAATCACAGCATCATAAATGTATAGAGAAAAGCAATAGAGTAAATAAAAGGAAACATTAAATTGAAATATACTTAGAATTTATACTATATTAAATTGCACTTACAAACTATTATATTGAAAAGGACACATTCAGATCACAAGTAATCACAGTATCATAAATATATAGAGAAAAGCAATAGAGTAAATAAAAAGGAAACATTGTATTGAAATACACTTAGAATTTATACTATATTAAATTGCACTTGCCTCCTATTATATTGAAAAGGGCAAATTCAGATCACAAGTAATCATAGCATCATAAATATATAGAGAAAAGCAATAGAGTAAATAAAAAGGACACATTAAATTGAAATAAACTTAGAATTTATACTATATTAAATTGCACTTACCTCCTATTATATTGAAAAGGGCACATTCAGATCACAAGTGATCACAGCATCATAAATGTATAAAGAAAAGCAATAGAATAAATAAAAAGGAAACATTGGATTGAAATACAGTTAGAATTTATACTATATTAAATTGCACTTACCTCCTATTATATTGTAAAGAATCCATTCAGAACACAAATAATCATAGCATCACAAATGTATAGAAAAAAGCAATTAAGTAAATAAAAAGGAAACATTGGATTAAAATAAACTTAGAATTTATACTATATAAAATTGCACTTACCTCCTGTTATATCGAAAACGGCAAATTCAGATTACAAGTAATCACAGCATCATAAATATATAAAGAAAAGCGAAAGAGTAAATAAAAAGGAAACATTAAATTGAAATAAACTTAGAATTTATACTATATTAAATTGCACTTACCTCCTATTATATTGAAAACGGCAAATTCAGATCACAAGTAATCACAACATCATAAATGTATAGAGAAAAGCAATTAAATAAATAAAAAGGAAACATTCAATTAAAATACAGTTAGAATTTATACTATATTAAATTGTACTTACAAACTATTATATTGTAAAGGATCCATTTAGAACACAAGTAATCACAGTATCATAAATATATAGAGAAAAGCAATAGAGTAAATAAAAAAGAAACATTGTATTGAAATACACTTAGAATTTATACTATATTAAATTGCACTTGCCTCCTATTATATTGAAAAGGGCAAATTCAGATCACAAGTAATCATAGCATCATAAATATATAGAGAAAAGCAATAGAGTAAATAAAAAGGACACATTAAATTGAAATAAACTTAGAATTTATACTATATTAAATTGCACTTACCTCCTATTATATTGAAAAGGGCACATTCAGATCACAAGTGATCACAGCATCATAAATGTATAAAGAAAAGCAATAGAATAAATAAAAAGGAAACATTGGATTGAAATACAGTTAGAATTTATACTATATTAAATTGCACTTACCTCCTATTATATTGTAAAGAATCCATTCAGAACACAAATAATCACAGCATCACAAATGTATAGAAAAAAGCAATTAAGTAAATAAAAAGAAAACATTGGATTAAAATAAACTTAGAATTTATACTATATTAAATTGCACTTACCTCCTGTTATATCGAAAACGGCAAATTCAGATTACAAGTAATCACAGCATCATAAATATATAAAGAAAAGCAATAGAGTAAATAAAAAGAAACATTAAATTGAAATAAACTTAGAATTTATACTATATTAAATTGCACTTACCTCCTATTATATTGAAAACGGCAAATTCAGATCACAAGTAATCACAGCATCATAAATGTATAGAGAAAAGCAATTAAATAAATAAAAAGGAAACATTCAATTAAAATACAGTTAGAATTTATACTATATTAAATTGTACTTACCAACTATTATATTGTAAAGGATCCATTTAGAACACAAGTAATCACAGCATCATAAATATATAGAGAAAAGCAATAGAGTAAATAAAAAGGAAACATTGGATTGAAATACACTTAGAATTTATACTATATTAAATTGCACTTACCCTCTATTATATTGTAAAGGGCACATTCAGATCACAAGTAATAACAGCATCATAATTATGGAAAGAAGAAAATATGTTTTCAAGTATCATTAATTTAATATTTATAGTACTTGTTTTTGTAAACTTACATATAATTGCTGTTAATGTGTGCAGAGATACAACAATTTAGTCATGGTAAACATAATGAAAAACTAAGAGGAGATTTTATTTACAATACCTACAACTGTTTCTTAAGCTAATCAACACAAACCCAAACTGAGTCTCTGTAGCTACTATGTATGAATATTCTGGTTAGTATTACTACTTTCAGCTATTTAACTGGCCTGTCTTATTTTTGTATCATAATGTTTATATGCTTTGTTTCTTTTAATAGTTAATATCTATTTATTCACACTAATTAAAACACTACAATGAAACATACTCATTCTTGTCATCTGAATTACCTTAGTAGCAATATTTATGTCAGCATTATTGTTGACTAATACTTCAACAATGTTTGTATGTCCTTCAGAACTTGCATAATGAAGGGCTGCCCATCCAATCTATTGTAATAACAAACATAATATTAACTGTCAAATTAGACCACTAACATGCTACACTAATAAAACAATAACACAGATTTCATAAAAGTACATAATCTTTAGCTGTCCACTTTAATTGTCATGATAAATATACTATACCTGTACATTGTCTATATCTATTCCATCTTGTACATTCAATAGGTTTTTGTACAGGTATTACTACTAATTCAATGGAGATAAGCAATACAAAATAATTTGACGTATATACAGTATAATGAAAGAGAGAGGTAAACAAGATACAAAGTAAACATTGGAGCACCTAACAATAATATACCATGTGGCTTTTAAGAGTAAAGGTAGGTTCACAAAACTAAGCTTGTATATGCATCGTATCACATTCTTGGTGTCGCATCACGTAGCACAGTCTCAATGCTGTCTATATAAATAAGAGGACCCAAACAGATTATTTCTATGTGCAGGTTAGACCCTTGCTAGCACATTGTCGTAATTTGTTCATACCTGGCTAGTCATTAAGCCAATTTCAAGAGAATATGACTCCTTGTATAGAAAATTTACAAAAAGGTTCCATCACTCTCTTTTGATGTTTTTATTTGCACCTATTTTCATGATGGAAATCCTCGTATGGATTGAAAAATGTGACATTAAACTTTTGGTGAAAGTGAGTCTCGCTACCTGCACAAAATACATTCTTGTGGTTTCAATACCTAATGAATCTTAATAAATATTATACTTTGGTATAAATCAGATAGTGGCAGGTTGTCAGTTGTTAATAATAATTATTAATTGATTGATTGTCCCTTTCATTGAAGTACTACGTTTCTGTCGTGTTTGTTTTCTTAAGTGTTGTTATTGTGATGGGTGCAGATATTGATCAAACTTTTTTGTTTATGTTATTTCATTGGTATTAGAGCTGTGTCATAACAAGAATTACCTATCTTGGTATTAAATATTTGATTTCATGAAATATCACAGTATACAAAAGTACCTTTTCTCTTATAAATTCTAATACTTTAAAGTTTTTTTAATGGTTTTCATGTTTGATTTAAAACAAATCTAAAAATCTACTGGTCCAGCTGGAGTATTATTAAGCAATATAGCAAGTAAACATCCATTCTGTCATTGATAGAGGCAATTTGTATTAAAACTTAAATGATGCAGTATTTAAATTTTTAAATAGTTTTACAATATTAAACAATTTAAATGTTGGTATGATTACAGAACTGGTATAATAATTATTGGTCAGGTCTACTTGGCATACTTATTGCTATTTTCATAATTTAAAAGATGGTATTTTTAAAAGTACAGAATGTTAATTACTTCTGAGTAACCAATTGAGTGAGTCATAATGGAAGTACAGACATGACAATAACTTAAAGGCTTAAGGCTGGTTCATATAACGACACAAAGCCTTGCATCGTGCCACATTGCATAAGTACGTCAGTTTATGACACAGTACATGCACGACACACAAATGTGATGTGTCACGATGCAAGGATAGATTTGATTTCTATCTTGATGTTCCAAAAAATCTGTTCACCTGATCAAATTTCAATAACTATGTGTTTAATGCCAGATGAGAAAATTTTTGAGGCTGTTTGTTGTTTCCCTTGCTTGTGGCAAGTATCAAGCAAAAGCTACAAGGATGCAAGAGCAAGAGAAAACACATGGAAGGAAGTGACTAAAGCAAATATCATGACCACAATTTAAAGTGTTTCTCTGAGAAAACCTTCCACCAATCAATCCAGAAGTGGACCCTTAATACTTTTAAAAGTTTCAGAACAAAAATTGAATAAAAGTCAACATTTTTGAAATTAGGAGATCTTCAAAAGCTTAATCAAATAAATATCTTAAGTTTAACAGAAGTCACAGCAATCAATTTCTTGATATGTTTACTATTTATTCAGATTAACAATACTGGATTAATATTTTAATACTATTATTAATCATGGGGAATTCAAATAAACAATACTGGATTAATATTCATACTGACGGCATTCACAACCTTAAAAACAAACCCTAGTATTAATTACATCAAAAAATTTATTTAGATAGACCCCTTCATTTTAAAGTGCAAAGTTTAATGTTTTAATAATAAAACTAACTTACCTGATCAGTAGCATTTACATTAGCTCCTCTGGAGAGAGCAACTTCTATTCCTGAGAAGTCACCTTTCTTAGCACATTCAATTAGACTGTCATTCTGTGGTAAAAACAAAACACTAAATGCGTGTAATAAAATTTCCATAAACTCAAAAGTTTTTTTTTTAATTATCAGGCAGAGTAAGAAACAAAAGGGTTAAACAAACTATGATATTAACCATATTTCAACATTTAGTTATAATACTACAAAAAATCACACTTAGTGGCTATTTTATTATGCACCCACATGTCAGTTTGTAATGTGAAAGACAAAACAGGCTATGATAATAGTCATATTACATAGCTATATCTAGTCATTATTCAAGCTTACAAGAAGTAAACTGATCTACAGTGATGTCCCCAAGAGACATAGTACATGACATTACATAAACTCAATTAATATACATGTTGATACTATACAATTACTGATGCCATGTGTATTATATATTATAAAATTGATCAATGGAACTGTCTGCATGCTGTCAAATATACCATTTAAGTGTAGACAGAGCTGTCTTCAGTTTTATTAATTAGCTCACTACATTGCTAAAGGATTGCTCAAAGCTACTTGCTTGTTCAAACAGTTAGTCAACTTTTTCCACTTTTGTTTCTTGATAATTTGTCCTTTCAAATTCATAATTACAAGCAAAGATACTTCTAAGCTGTGCTACCATCAGAGTGTGTAATGCACTGTTGATATAATGAAACACAAACAGATACTGACCACACAGTAAGTTTGTTACCATGCTACAACTGTTTTGTCAGTAGATGATGATATATGGCTTCCTTTTTGTGTCCTGTAGTTCTAATAGGAACTACTAGGTGTTAATAACTTACAACTTGTTGTGAGTGTAATAGTAACACATTTGTACATTTGATGAAGAGGATTAAGCATAGGAATGCAATTCAATATAATTTATACTAAGTATAACGGTACACATAACTTACATATATAGTGTTATATGTAGGTCAGAGGTGTATATATATATATATGTATATATATATATATATATATATTGCAATTTTCCATGCAAACTCTTGTGGGCTTACAGCCAGCCACATGGAGTGTTCATGTTCACAATTTTTATACAAAATTAAATTTCCAATCAGTAAACTTACAGTCAATGTTTTTTCCATTGTCAGTCTTGTAGCCATGTTTAATTTCTAAAGAAAATTTAATGCACATAGAGTTGATCAAATAAGTTTATCTTGCTGTAGTTAACAATACTCAAAAATATCACTAGGAGACTATTAATAACACATTATTAACATCGCTAGCAAAATGTATGCAGGAAACAGTCTACTAAAATTGGTAATTTTAGTACTAATCGTTATCATAGCACTATTGAAGAAAATAGTCTAATTATGCATAAGGTGTGTGGCCAGTATGGAGATATGATTTTATTTAAGAAAGAACACAAAAACACTTCATAATATGAGAATTGTTTAAACTAGCAAAACAAATGCACATTTTAATGCAACAACAGAGAGTTTACCAGTTATAAAATGCATTTAAATTATCAAAGTAGACCTTCCACTTTGGTAATGTGCATAAAGGCTCACAAAGGTTACAATTGATTACATTTCAGTTGATCAATCGGATTCCACTACTCAAATTCTGGTTAACATAAGCAGATGGAAGGAAACAGTATTATATCAATTGTTTGCATGCTAGTATCTTGCTTGTAGAAAGAAAAAGTTGTTCGTGTTTGCTATTAAGGTGACACTATTTTTATGACCTTATGAAAAAAGTGTTATCTTCAAATGTAGCCAACAAGCATAGAAAGGTAAGATCATTAGTGTTGTATAGCTTCCTTGTTTTACTTATTATATGAATTAAACTTTTATGTGATCTTTTTTCTAGATCCTTCTCATGAAGCAGTAAGGAAGAGCCTACCTCATAGACTATATTCTGTACATCAATTCAATTCAAAGTTTGACAACTGACTTATATATATTTAAAAGATGCAAGCCTTTAATTTTACTATAATGAATACATAATTTGTAGCAGTGTGAAGTCACATACTCTCTTCAAGTTGATTTGAACAACAGTTCTGTAGAATTTTAAAAGAATGAGAGAATCATCAACCTAACTTGATTGTGGCCTTGATTTTAATGTTCCTAGCAGTTTGTGAGTCTAGATTATAAAATTGCTTTCTAGCTCTTTATCTGAGTTTTCTATTTTGTTTTTATGTTTGCCGTAATGACATTTTTTAATACTTTCTAAAACTTTTACCTACATGTGCGAGGGTTCATTTATAATATGCAAATTTACGTGATGTCACATAAAAGCAGATACGAAGATGCTGTTCACTTTGTATTCCATTTTGTCATGGCAGATGTAAACATTCATAATCTAAAGCGAAATAAAATAGATTTTGTAAAGGTACTATATCTAAATGCTATGTCTAAAAAATCGATCAGGCAAGTAAAGACCCAGCTCTGAGGTTTCTGTATATACCACAACTTTCAAACTTGGTAAAAAGGTTCGTCTATAGTAGTTCTATAGTAACATAACTTCTTGTATCCAGTAAGCTGTTCTAAAATTTCATTAGTTAATAAAAAAGATAATTAATTATACTAGAATGCGTGGATAAGCAGGGTTTGCCTCGCACAGTGTGAGGTTAGATTTAATGACAAATGCGACATTGATCTCTTTCTTTAGTCTGTCCATTATAAAATAGTTATTAGCATATGTAGCATATTTTTTGCGTAAATAGCTTGTAATTCAGTCTTTCTTCTTATTCACCTTTCACACAGATCTTGACGTCTTATGCACATCTTTTAATTTTTTTAAATATGTCTTTGTTTTACAGGTTTATTGTCAACACTTTCACTGCGAACATGACTGTCCAAGAGCTTTTTACGGAAGCTGAAGACGAACATTCCAATTCTTTTCTCTATTTTTCCGCGTATTTTCGCGTATTTTAAAAATTCCAATTAACTATCTCTAGACTTTTCTTGTTACTTAATAAAACTCGGAGCGCGAGTACCACTAGCAGTCTCTTATAATCGAGCGTCTTGCAGTGAGATCTTTCCAGTCGGGTTGGGTTCCGGATTTTGGTTAAGAGAGACTTATATACTAGTTGACCTAACAGGATATAGGAACATTCGGGATTCTAAATATATGTGATATCTGCATGCGAGTTAGACTTAAATTGCATCAACTGCGTGCCAGACCAAGCGAAGGGGAGACAGCGCCAGAGGTCATATACAACTGAAGTATTTCCTACCAGATCTACAAATATTATAACAGCCTAAATTATTGAACTTACGTAATACGTATTCCAACGTTTATCGTCTGTTTCTTTAGTAGCTCAAAACTTATCTACCAAGTGCATATCACTGCATCGACCTTTTAACTCTACTAATCGGACACGCCCCATAGAGAAATGCTATATAGGTCGCCAATTAGATTTTTTCATTACGGCTTACATGTTTGTGAATATTATAAACATTGGAAAAGAAGAGATAAGTTACAGCTATACAAACAGAAAAGAACATAAAATAAAGTTTTCTTTATAAACATAGTGCTCTTAATTTGGAAATTAAAAGTATCCCAGATCCGTACCATAGCTGAATGTAATCTGACAATGTGTTTCATAAGTTGGAACAATATACTAAAAAGATGATTGGTCATTTAATGTATGCACAAATGGAATTAGTAGATTGTACTTGTCAGAGGAACAGGTAATAAAGGAGGAATATTGAAATTTAAAAGATGTCATGTCAAAGGGTAAGTTACCAGTTAAAAACCTGTACTTGTAGTAGTTTGAAGTATCATCTTATCACAAAAGATGGAAAAGATCTGAGAAAAGTTGGATGACACATTTGGAATTGGGCCAGCACAAATTGCAAGAGATAATTCTGTAAATAATTTTTGAACAGGTTGGAGATTTTCAGTATACCTTTTGTCAAAGACAACAGCAGTATTCCAATAAAGGAAGGATTAGATAAAGATTTGCTGTAATACTGATAGAACTTAAAAGATTAAACTGGTACCTGTATATGTCACACCTATAGTTTTAACATCTTCCATATCACCTCCAATCAAGTGCATAAAGTAAAGAAGTCACACAATCTTGTTTGCCAATTTTATTGTAATATTTAATAACCTCTCATACAGTGGCAGCATGGCAATTGTAACAACTTGTCTTTCTGTTAACTACAGTACACTTTAAACTGCTCAAAATCAGCAACAATAGTGTCTACAGTTATAAAATGTTTAGTTTAACATAATCTACCACCTCAATTCAATTACATAAAGTATAGACATCTTCATGCACAACTTTTAACGTTGCCTATTTTATTCTAAATATTTAGTAAGTTATGTTCTCATACAATACTAGTGGTAGCATGACAAACTAATATTACTACAGAAACTGCAGTGTGGGTTCTGCAGTTTAGGTTTTTCATTCACTGCTAATAAATGATATTATTATTTTGACAAACACTATTTGTGTTGGTGATGAGATTCAAACAACAGTTGTATTATTTATTAAAACATCAGAACATTAACAATGACAGAAGTTTATGTTAAACTGACAAATTTGTATGTTATAACAACAAATGTTGGTAGCTATCTACAGAACCTATGTGATTCCAATTTAATGTGTGAAATGTTTATTAGTAAATTCCTAGCCAACTTAACAACCATTGTCATAATTATCACATTTATTTGTCAGAAAAATTAAATTTTTTTCAAAGTCAACTATCAAAATTAATTGCAAAAATAGCAAAGTATAATTGTCAAATTGTACTAAACTTTTATTTAAACTATTAAACTGTGATTACAAAAAGCTGGAGTTTCAAAGTCAAATATCTATCATGTCAACCTTCATCAATGACTTGTATTATTGATTCATCCTAGACACATATGTTCCAGTTACTGTGTCCCATTTGAAACTGACTTGAGGAAGTAACTTTGTAACCTTTTGATGGAAAATATTAGGACATAATTTGTTATAGAATGATATACCATATTTAATATAATATTATAATGTACAGCTGAAATAGCAATACTGCATTGCATCAATATAGACTTTTCTTAACTGCTTTAAATATTGGTTTAATATGTGGTTGATTATTGGCTCAGTCTGATGGGAAATGTTCCAATGCTGTTTTAATGAAAATAATGCAGTATACAAGGAGAAGGAGCAGCAATGACAAAACGGTGTCATTGATGCTAACATAAACCTACCTAGCTAGTACTTAGACTATCTACTTATTATTTACTTACAATATAAAAAGCTACTATATCAATGTATTAAGATGCTTCCAAGAAAATATACAGTAAAAAAACTCTTTTAATATAAGGCTTTTCATATATATTAGGGTTACTAGAATAAGGTTACCTAAAAGCATAGGAATAGATAACAGAGTAGGTGACAAACTAATAGTGTCTTAACATGATATCACTATGTGTAACAATATCAATGCATAAGCACAACTTAAGGATAATAATGTTTACTTATGTACTTGTCTATTAAAATGCATCAGTGAAGAAGACCTTGCCAAGTCTAATTTCAACAGATGTTGTGGAGGATGGAATAATCTAGTTACTTGACAACTGCTTATTTCTTCATGCTCACAAATCGTAAGGCTCTCATCAGGATACAACGCAGACACTTCAGGATGTCTTCTCCACAATTGTTCAAATGAAAGTATAACGTCTGTTGCTAAAAAATACACTGCAATTCCCTTCCTAAAGCCATAAAATTCAGATTGTGTATATTAAAGTTTGTGACATTGTCTCACCAAGAATCTAATGATCAAATAGAATGAAATCATTTACAAAGATGTTGCCAACTTTGCTCTCAAACATTGGAGACTGAAAGTCACCATAACATCTCTGGACATGAAACATTTCACTAAAAAATGAGTAAATAAATTGACATCGAACAACAATTATTGTACTTACAATATCTATGTTGTAGGCATAACAGGGAAACACACAATTCTTGAGGCTGTAAGAGGTGCAGCAAACAATTTTGTAAAATAGATGATGGTAGGCTTAGATGTTTGTATTATTGCACTCCTCAAAGTTTACATTTATGTGAGCTACTTATATGCTAATACACACAATAAGTATTATATACATGCATATATATCATAATTCAGGTTAATAACAACTAAATTATTAAGTGAGCATAGTACTTATTTAGTCTACATACCTGTGCTTCTTGGGCCAAAGCATATGGTTGACAAAAGATGTACATATAAGATCATTTAACAAGACCCATCAATTGCCTTCTGTTGCCTGATATTTCCTCTCACAACATTACAACAGTAAAGGTCCAGAATAGGAACAAACTGTGATAGAGCAACTCTCACCAACAACCTCTGCATTTCAACCAAATTGAATACATGGACATGTAAAAGAGAGAAGACCTGTACACAAAAAATATAAATCAACAAATATAATAATATTATAATGTGCAGCTGAAATGGCAATACTGGATTGCATCAATAGATTTGGTTAACTGCTATAAGTATTGGTTTAATATGTGGTTGATTATTGGCTCAGTCTGATGGAAACTTTTCAATGTAGTCTTAATGAAAATAATGCATGTTTATATAGTGGTTATAAGTTCCCACATATGCAGTAGTAACACCTTTTTCATGTAGTGCTTTGCACTGTTCTTCTATTAGAGCTAACAATGGTGAAATAACTAATACAATTGATGAACATTCATTAAAAGATATTTGTGGAATGTCCTCATATCTTCTATAATATTCAATAGCAAATCGGAGAACCTGAAATATAAGAGATTTTCCATATCCAGTTGGCAAAGAAATAAAACAATGATGTCCCTCTAAAACTTTTAAGATGGTTTTCTCTGCTCATCCTTTAGACAGTCATGAGCCATTTGAAGACAGTCTAATCCAAATAATTAAATTTTTTCCTCCACCATGTGGCAATTGTAATAACAGTTTATAACCACTATGTAAACATTGTGGTACTGCCCCATATTCCATACATTCCAATGGGGCAGTAAGCTTAGTTGGCTTCTAGACCCTCCTCCGCCCCATCAGATTATCAAAAAGGAGGAGGGTCTAGCTTGCTAGAGGACTATCTACTTATTATTTACTTACAATATAAAAAGTTACTATACCAATGTATTAAGATACTTTCCAAGAAAATATACAGTAAAGAAATTCTTTTAATATAATGGCACTATATTAATGGTGAAGGCGTTTCCCTATATATTAGGGTTACTGGAATAAGGTTACCTATAACCATGGGAACAGATAACAAAGTCGGTGACAAACTAATAGTGTCTTGTTTTTGAAGAATGACCTGAAATAACATTCATGACTAAAATAAAGTGATAGAGGCGAAAAAGTTTGGTCAACACTTTTCCCATGGGAATAGATAACAGAGTCTGTGACAAACTAACAAAGTCTTGTTTTTGAAGACTGAACCGAAATAATATTCATGACTAAAATGAGCTGATATAGTGTCTGAAAAGGTTTGGTTGTCACATTACAATTAAATACTATTCACAAAGTTATAAAAACACTAACAGTTACACACCCACAAAGCTGTTTTTATAATAAAATTAAGTGTACTGACAAGTTCATACCTGTACAAAACTTGAACAGAATGGTAGTCTGACAACAACACCCCTTTGCTTAGAGAGGAAGCGGCAGCAACTCCACACTACAGAAATGGAAAGTCCCCATCATACACCTTAGATTATGTCACAATGAACATGAATCCTAAGCATCTTAGTGACAGTAAAGTAGACTCATCTACGAATTTACACAGACAAACAGAAAGTCATGACAGTCAAGTACACCTCAATGATGTTTACCTGTAAATCATCATCACTATAGCTTGAAGTGACCTGTTTTAAAGCAGTATTCATGGCCAAAGTATTTCAACAATAGAGTACAACTGAAGGAATACTTTTTAAATAATTTTCTTTAAGGTCATTTCTAGCATCTTCATGTTGCACTATTGGTGCAAACTTCTGAGCTACTCTAGATTGACATGTAGTTAAAAATAATTCATAAACAAGAGAAACTCACATATGAATTTACTTTTCTATATATTGATGTGGACACACTTCCAAAATGGTTCTTAGATATGGATATTCACTGTTTATTTATTCATTGCATTTTGTAAAACTTTGTATCATCAGATCTTTTAACAATATAATGGCTAGGCTGGTCCTCTGTGGTTCTCTAAGAACTAGGTCTATAGGTCAGTTCATATTCTGAGTTCAGTTAAATATTAAATATTTCAAATCAATGTTCTTTTATTTATTATTATATGAAATAATGAGATGATTTCTTACTGTCCTATAAAATAAGAACTACCTGTGTCTTTAAATTATAAAGACGTCTTTAGATATCATTCTAATAAAACTAAAAATGTGATCACATCTCTTTCATTATGATCATCCTGAACTGTTTAAGCTTGATAGTATTACCTGCAATGTCCTTCCCCTTCATGAGACTATTGCACTAATTGCTGGGAGGGACATTCCTAATAATTCTTTCTCTACAACCACATAGTTATAATTATGATTATTAACTTTGCTGTGCGTGGGTGCATAGCGAGGGTACTGTAGTCTGTCAATGTGTGTGTGTGTCTGCACTGCCTGTTACTGGGGATTGTTTTTGAACTGCTATAACTTGGCAAGTGAAATGTTAGCAGCTACCAATGTTGAGCAACGAATAGAAAAATGTGTGGACTTTACAACAGTAGTATCAAGAACATCGTCAAGGAAAAACGAAAGCTTAAAACTTGCAAAAGAATTTTCAGGCTGCAGAAGTCAAGGTGCTGTTTCTCGAAAAATAAAAAAAAAATTAATGTGTAAATTCTTAGTATGTTGTAGACAATCTTAGAGGAATACGCATCAGCAAGACAGAAGGCCATTGGTTGAAGCAATCATCATAAAAGTCTGAAAAGTGATTTCAAGATTGTACATGGACTTGGAGCGAAGTGACGCATTCAGGAAACGTCTCAAAGCACTGAAAAAACTGCTACTAATAGATAATATATTGATTTATATTTGTACTACGGGATGTTTCCAAATAACGTTTCATCTTCAAGTTACAATAAATTTTGTATGATATATTGATAAATGTGACCACACCTTCTAGAATGTTAAAAAATTTTCTTGCAATGCTACCTAGAAACATCATAGCTGGGCCTAAGCTGGCTTAGCATTTATAAATAGAAACTGCAGCGAGGTTCGGCACTTTAGTACCTTTCATATAGTAATATAAATCAAAGTCCATGGCAAGAATGTAAATAATACAAACCTGAGACTGTTCACAAAGACTTTTCAAAGTGCTGTACACTTTCAGACTGTATTAATAGCCTTTCCATCCATTTCTTGCTCTATAACAAAAAACAAAAATCCAGTGCATAAAGTTAGGTATGTCATTTACTTGTAAAATCTTTGAAAGAAAATCCAATACATTCTGAGATATTACTACACGCCATATCGAGCAAAGAGAGCTGAGGTCACTATTGAATGTGATGAGGGTTCAAGAGCCGGAGATCTTTTTGAAAGTACTGACCAGCCCAACTAGATAGTTTATGTGTTACGTTAGAGATCTGTATTACACAGTCAAGAATGAAATGAAAATCCGTATCTGCTCCGTCTACATTTATGGTTCATGTCCGTTTTCTTAGATCATTTACACAATGTTCACGTTGTTCAATCAGAAGTGATATGGTACATTTATGTTTATGAATCAAACTGTAGTCATAAGTGATACAGACTTCATAATAATTATTCATAATTGCTTCGTGATTTTTAATAATCTTTTTATTTAACATAATAAGATGTACAATAAATATTTAAACAAAACAAACAGTTGGAATAGTCATGTACATGAGTTCAATTATTTTACAATTATTTTTATTTATTTATTAAAACACAAAAGACACTCAATAGAAAGCTAATATGAAGAGCATCAAAAACAATAGAATAAAATAAAATAGGAAGTGAAGGATTTATGATAAGTGATGATATTAACAGATACATGAATGAATAAATATGAACAATATGTACGCTATATTCTTGATAATTCTAAAGTAAGAAATATTTTGCTTGAACTGACTTGCAGAGTTGAGATCTTTGAACAAGGAGGGAAGGGAATTCCACAGGGAGATAGCACTGAGAAGGAAGGAGTTGAGGGTAGCCAAAGATCTGGAGAAGGGCAGATTCAGGTTTAATGGGTGGGAAGAATATAAATTATAACAGGACTGGCTTTGAAATGAAAAAGACCCAGCATGAATGTAAAGCTTACTAAAGATGAACTTGTATAAAAGGACAAGCTTGGATGTTGTTGTCCTATGGGAAGATAGAGTAGGAAGATTGAAGAGTTGTAGAAGTAGAGAATAATCAGAGGTCCAATTTTTACTGCAGAGTTTTAGGGCCCAATGTTGAACTTTTTCCAATTTGTTGATGTTAGGAATGGAATATGGATCCCAAACAGAGGACCTGTACATAAGGATGGGGAGGATTAATGTCAAGTACAATTTAATAAGAAAAGAAGAGTTATAGTAAAATTGACGATAGATGTAGCCAAGCAATTTCTTGGCCTTAGAACAGGTTTCAATGATGTGAGTAGACCAGGAGTGATTAGAGTAACACTTAGGTACTTAAATGAAGAGACTAATTCGAGAGGTGATCCATCAAGGAACAGAGAAGGAAGAGTATTAAGGATGTAGGAGACTTCCTGGAAATGATCATGTATTTGGTTTTTGAGTGAATCATCAAGAACCAAGTCAAATGGTTTAGTTAGATCAAAAAAGGTTGCACAGATAGAGTAACCTTTATCCAGCTGAGTAAACCATGAGTTAGTGGAAGTAATCAGGGTGGACTCTGTGGAATGACCAGGTCTAAAACCACTGAGAGTCAGATAAAAGATTATGAGTCTGACAAAAGTCTAGTAATCAGTTGAAAATATGTCTTTCTAGGACTTTGCTTATAAGTGGTAGTACAGATATGGGACAATAGCCTGTGGGAAAAGATGGAGCTGAAGAATGCTTTGGTATTGGAATAATATGAGAAGTTTTCCAGTCGTCAGGAAAGATATCGGACTTAATAGATTAAAGATAGAAGTAAGGGGTGATGAAATAGAGTAGGCAGTGTAATCTGAAGAAGGAGCTTTGCAACTTCGACGTTGGAGCATAAAAGATAAGATGGAATATCTTCAGAGTAACCAGGTTCACCAGAAGCTGTGGAGAGGGGAGGAACAGATAGATCAAAACAATTACAAAAGAATTGGTTAATCATATTAGCTTTGAAAAAGGGTGTGGAAGCTGAGGAGCCATTAAAAGACAAAGTGGGAATAGAAGAGGATTTCTTGTTCAATTTGTTAAAGAGAGACCAGAAGTCCTTGGAAGACGAAGAAAAGGATAGCTTGAGAATGTAGATTTCAAATGACGTTGGTAGGAGAGTGTTTTGTTTCTACAAATGCAATATTGGGACGCCAGGGATGATAACTTAGCTCTTTTAGCTGGGCATTATGTTTGCGAATACAAGAAAGGAGGTGGTTGTTAGCCCAGGGTGGAGAATTTTTAATAGCCATTAATTTAGATGGGGTGATGTGATACATTACATCAATAAAGACTTCTTTAAACATGGAACAAGAGTAATTGACATCAGTGGAAGATAAGAGAGAGTCCCAGGGGAGAGAAGAGAAGATTACATTAGCTGCTTTAAAGTCACCTTTACTATAATGGAGGAAAAACAAAGGAAGGACATAACAAGTTTGAAGGAACAAAGATAAGATCAACAGTTGATGGTGTTCTTGAGTAAGAATAATGGGTAGGTTCTTTGACAACTTGAGAAAGACCAATGGAGTTGATAAAGTGAAGGAGTTTGGTTAGAAGAGGACAAGGACTTATAAAATTTGTTAAAATCACCAGCGAGAAAAATTTTATATATGATCATGGCTTAGAAAGGTTACGAAATTGGTCCAGGGATCCATTGTCACATGGAGGCCGATAGAAAGAGCCAAGCGTGAGTGAGTAATTAGAAATAGTGACTGAGACAATGAGTTCAAAATTCAAGGGAGATGGGATTACTTTGAATGAATATGAAGATTTAATATAAACAACTATTCCACCACCATGGTGGGAACGATCTTTACAAACACAGTGACAGTTAGGTATAGAGATCTCATTGTTGGAAATGTCAGGAGACAACCAGGACTCAGAAATACAAACAATATCAGAGGAGGAGAAAGAACATATAAGAGTAAGATCATCTAATTTAGGTAGGAAACTTCTGGTATTGAATTGTAAGATATTTAATGAGCTGGATTTGAAGGAGAGAGAGTTGGACTTAATAGAGTTAGCAACAGAGAAGCTAGATTGTTCATTAAGCCCTGGAGATGTGGAGGATCATGGACAATTTGGTTAAGAGAAAAAGGTTGCTGAGGAGTGACATATTTGGGAGGAAGTTGATTTACAGGAGATGAGGGAAGAAGTTGAGGTTTTTGTGAATGAGAGTACGGATGAAGTTTGGTGTTGGAGGGGAAATGTTGAGGAAGAGAGGCTGGTGGAGGATGATGTACGGGATGATATTGAGGGAATGGTAAGAGAGGATGATGGGGAAGTTGCATTGGTGGATGAAAATGAGAGAACTGTGAAGGGAGTGGAGGTGGACAGTCAAATTCAGTTAACAGAGGTGTCCCGCTCATTATGATTTGGTATCTCAATTCTCATATTAAACAAAGATTGTTTGATGTCTTGATATCTTTAAAAAGAACTAACAGAACTCCAAAAGACACCTAGTATAATACGTTGGTAAAGTACAGGAAAAAAACAATAGGTCTACCTCTGCAGCAGTCACTTTGACAAAATCACCTCTGTCAGCCATGACTCTACATTGGGTCATAACAGCATGATAGTTCATAACAAATATGCAAAGGTGAATGTTGCAGTTGAGATCATGAATATAACACATTGAATTTGGTACATTGACTAGTTTACACACTACTGTTCCTTGTTTAAGTTATATTAAGTTAAATAGTAATCACATAATATGTGTTAGTGTAAACTTACCTTGAGTAGCTGACCTGGCAAATAGAATGACTTATCCTTATTACCAGGTATATAATTTAATAACTTTGAATCTGAAGATTATTATAAAGTTCTTGTAGTCCTTGACCACACCTGTTTAGTAACAGATAACAGCATGTATCTTAGTTTTACTTACATAGTAGTATGGAGAGTCATAGTTTCCTCCAGCACAAATATACTGTAAATACTGCAAAATTATTTGCAATATCTTTGCTAGGTGAATGGCAGTTACCATAAATATTTTGAGCTCTCATAAATGAATTAAATGCTTAAAATCTGTGTCATGAGGAATGAAAGTTGTGACACATATTATAGACTTAACTCTCTGTGTTATGGCAATCAGCTGCTCCAAAATCACATAAGTGGTCAGTGAGGTGAGGAAATGTGCATATTTTTAATTGATGTGAATATTGAGGCATGATTTGAGCAGTTGGCTTTACAAACTCTTCACAAAGATATCTACAATTATTGATTTTTTCAGCAGATAATGGAAGACAGTATACAGCAGAGAAAATTAACCACAAACTTATAACATTTACATACCTTAGAGTAGAGATATCAACATGTTGTCTGAGATTCGGACAAGTATGAAGAGACAGTGAATATTGCAATCTGCATCAAACTCTTAAAATCCCTTCCTACAAAGGATTTATAGTAGCAGATGTTACCAGTAATACATGTCCTAAATCCACAGTATGGGAATACTGACACTCTAGCCAAAATTTCTTTCCTTTGTGCTGCCATTAGAGAGTCCATGAATTCACATAGCATGTATTTACAAGCTCAAAGGAGGATTGTGGGAAGGCTTTTGACTGGTATTGATCTGTCAAACAAATAAATCCAATAGGATAAATTGTTCATTGTTACTTGAAAAAGTATGTGGATCACTCAAACAATGGATTAGGCAACTCTTTTATGTCATGCTTCATCCTTTTTTTCTCACTTGTCTACATCAGTTTGACATCGCATAATCACTTTAATATGTGATAAAGCAAGGGCTTTAGAACTAACATCTCCAACTAAAGGAGGGTCACTAGTCTAAATACAAATGGAAATACAATACAAAAACACTGGAATTACTAACCATACATAAGAGACAAAGTTTGGTAGCTTTACTCCCTTGATAATTAACCAGCTCTGATGATCTGACATTATCACATGCAGCACATATTAATGGTCCAACAACTAGGACATCTGCTTTGAAAGGAGGATCATACATTCTAATACCCTATTCAAGTAATAAGAGGTCATCAACAATTGGTTTACTTATTTCAATTGGAGACAATTGATTTAACAGGTAATAAAATGGATGTTTTCAAACTTCCAAGCATCATATTTTGGAAGACAGGCGAGTGTCATACACCAAACATCAAAATTTATTCCACTTTTATACCTATTACCACTGGTGTCATCAGAATAAATTAGTAGTGGAGCCAGAACAACAGGGAGACCAGAGCATTTGAGAGGGTGATGTTATATATATTGTGCATACTCTTGTGAAAATTACTTGAAAAAATTATGCATGCAATGAATGTATCGAGTGTAGGAAAATTAATGCAGTATAATAAACGTGATATCACTATGTGTAACGATATCAATGATTAAGCACAACTTAAGGATAGTAATGTTTACTTATGTACCTGTCTATTAAGATGTATTAGTGAAGACCTTGCCAAGTCTAGTTTTAACAGATGTAGTGGAGGATGGAATAATCTAGTTACTTAACTACTGCTTATTTCTACATGCTCACAAATTGTAAGGCTCTCATCAGGATACAACATAGACACTTCAGGATGTCTTCTCTACAATTGTTCAAATGAAAGTATAGTGTCTATTACTTGAAATACACTGCAATTCCCTTCCTAAAGCCATAAAAGTCATTTTGTGTATTAAAGTTTGTGACACTTACCTTTGTGTATAGCTTGACAACCTATCCCATTGTCTCACCAAGAATGTAATCATTAAATAGAATAAAGTCATTTACAAAGAGGTTGCCAACTTTGCTCTCAAACATTGGAGACTGAAAGTCACCATAACATCTCTGGACATGAAACATTTCACTAAAAAATGAGTAAATAAACTGAACATCAAACAACAATTATTGTACTCACAAAATGTATGTTGTGGACATAACAGGGAAAAGAATTTTGTAAAATAGATGATGGTAGGTTTACATTAAATAAAAGTCACATTTAAATTGTAATAAGAATAATTGCATTGCTGCAAATCATGAAATATATCCAGCCTACTTGCTTTGAACCTACAAAACCTGGCAAAGCAAACTTCTTGAGTATATCCAGACTGGGAAGAGATGGGTCCATTTCTTGCACATAAAGAAGGTAAACTTGAGATTCACTGCTCCCTATATGAGTATATATAGTAATTTCTTATAGAGTCTATTGAAGTTACATCAAACCTGAAAATGATCTTACAGTAGGATCACTTTCATACTCAACATTGTTCATTTGTAATTGTTCATAGTGATCTGTGTCAGATATCTGACTACTTTCATTGACATCCATTATTTCTGACATACACTGTCTGTGTTAATGAGATGCACTATTAAGATGATGATCATATTTTGATCTGAATGAAAATGTAAACGTACAAAAATCACAATACAGTGACTTGTATGATGATATGACTTGTACTATGATGACATCACTATGACATAACTAGGGTTAATAATGGTTAGATATGTTACAGAATTTCAACGGAAGTACATGTTAGAATTTCACTTTAAGCTAGTAATTAGCTGTAATGTCTACATACCTCAAACATTCCAAATCAATGAATGTTTTGAATGTTGTCCTCTTAGAATTGTGTTAGGAAGTACTGAATGTTGAATCCTGGGACAAATATAAATACAAGAAATCCATTGAATTTTTAAAGAAAATGTATTCTACATTAAAACTGAAATAAGTCAAAGGGTAGCAAACATATTTATTGACCATGATAAATTTATTTCTTTTTTATAGATTTTAGATGTTGTACTAAGCAAAAGCATGCAAACTTTTCAATACCTGATTTGGTCACTTCATTGGTTGTATACATGAAGGGTCCTAAGGAAAAATCTCCAGAGTCTCTCCAAACCTTATGAAGGTACAAACAAATTAAACACTGAAGTTTTAAAGTGATGTTAATGGAGGACCAAAAACAGCTGCATCTTATGTAATGGATAAACTCATTAATTAACATCTCAATTTATTGATCTCTAACCTTTTTAATCTTATTCCTTAGGTAGACATATTTCTAATAATAACTGTATCATGTTACACACTTGAACAGCTGTTAGTACAATACTAAGCTCCTCCCTCTCTTGTCCATTTAATTGTTGACCTAAAATAAGATAGGAATGAGTTATTGAAACTGAAACTGGAAATATACTGAAACATAATGGATAATATAGGAATGAGTAAGACTGGATTGTATTGGAATAAGGATATGTTATGAGATTGGAATGAACACTATAGGATTAAGACTGTATGGTATGGGAGTGAGGTTAACATGATATGGGACGGATGCCATAGGAATAAGATAGGATTGAGACTAGACAGTATTGTATTGGCAATGTACAGTATGGGAGTGAGACTCCATGGTTTAGGATTAAAACATTCAGTATGGAAATAACACTGGACAGTATGGGAGTGAGACTAGGAATTGAATACCTGAAGATATTTTCAGTACTGCTGTGGTTGTACAATTAAGACTGTGGGTTAGTTCTAATAGCCAAACATGGAAGGCTGATGAGTTAGCAATCAAATTCTTAAATGGATTTCAAAGACTGCAGGACATTAGGAATGAAATAACAAAGACTTCAATTTATGAGAATTAGTATTGCGTACATACCTGAAAACATGAGTATCACATGTAAAGACAATTAATGGAACTTCAATGAGATTTTGTTGGGTATAGGGTGGGTGTGTCCTTTGATTGGGACACAGAAGAACAATAACTGTCTCCACCCACAACCTAAATGTTATATGAACATGAATAATTTAATATAAAACACTGTACATGTAAATTATATGTGTTTACACAGGATTAAAATTATAGTAGATGGTACTCTGAACTTTTACATATATTTGTATTTGAGTAATTATATAATTGATTGTAAAGAAAGTCAAAACTAACCAGATATTTCTTTGACATTTACTTTTATTTCATACTAAAATAATACTATCTTACATTTTCAGCTTTGTGATATAAGTAAGTTAAGTCACATCCACAATGACAAGTATAGCTGTGGTAACCATTTGCTAATATTATCACATAGAAGATGACACAATGTAGATGTAAGTACAGTGGTTAATGAGAAACATCAGGATGTTGGAAGACATGAAACATGAGATAACTTTAGAAAAGCTTTGGATGGTTTAGAATCCAGTTCATTAAGAGCAATGAGGGAATATACAAAGTTTATTAAACTTTACTGAATAATAACACAAAGAAAATATATAATGTTATACAAACTTTTACTGAATAGTATACTGACATACACAAAGATAATACACATACACTTACAAGACTGAGCTGTGTCTACAGTAACTTGATCTGGTAAGACTTTAAAAACCATCTTAGTATTAGGATATACATGTACAACTATATATTATTAAATGTTAATAATAATGTAATAAGTGGATAAAGTTGTGGGTGTGTCAGTAATTTAGATACCTTGATAAAGTGTGTCTTGTTTTATCAAGTCCTCTGGAAAACAAAGATATGGAAAATGGGAAGCTTCCTAATTGTGTGGGTGTAAGGATAATATAATAATAGTAAGTCATTTCATGTTTGGAGGCAATATAAAGTGTTGTCATAGCAACTATACTAACCTGGTGAGTTGATACATGTTGTAATAGTCCCTTCACTGATAATTGTAACAATATTATTAGGATTATAAGTCTTGGAAGAGAGTGTACTACCAGGTGTACCATTAACAGTTGAGAACATCACTAAAACAAAAATACAAATATGTATTTTAGTTAATATGTAATGATCAATGGACATGTGTCACACTACTATATATAATCACCTTATCAATCCTTATGTCTGTATGTTCATTATCCATTATCTACAAATGTGTTATCTACAAATGTAATTGTTTCAAATTTACAAAATATGTGTCCTGATAAAACAAAATATAATACAACACCAATATTTGAGAGAATACATTATTGGTCAATTGGATGTGGCTTCATTGTCAAAACATTAGAGCATCTCTTCAGTTGTAAAAGGAGTCTGAATATGAAAAATATTAAATGATTCTTCCACTCACTTTAAAAGATAGTGTCTTTTGGAGTGCATTGGTAACATCAACAAGTATACTTGCTTAAGTTTCTGGATCTTCATAAACTAAATGCATTGAATGAGCTGCAACTTCACATCCTGCTTGCTGTCCAGCACAAAGTTGTAGAGCTCCTGCAGGTTCTTGTATGTCTGTTCCTATGATAGTAAGTATAGTTTTTCCTATCATATGATGAATAACTTCCCCAATTCAAATGGGTCTCACTCCTGTACATTGTCCAGTGGAATTAACCTGCTGGTTGTAAATGTAGCATCACATAAGTCTGAACGTCCTTTATGGAAAGAAAAAGAAAGAAGGATGAAACTAATGAGAGGGGCGCACTCTTTATACTAACTCCATGCTAGAAATAAGATATTAATTATTGAGGAGAGGTGTCTGAAGTACTAACCTCTAATTCTGTGAACAGTGTTATCTATATAATACAATGAGATGAACCCTTTAATTATTAAATATAATTATACAACTCACATTTTATTTTGTCCTACAAATACATTAGGATGAGTCTGTTCAACTAAATAAAAACTTGTCAACAAATAAAACATGTACATATTGACATGTAATCCTCACTTTGCAATGATGTAGATATCCTACAATAGCCACATTTTGGATTAACTCTGGATGATCAGTTAAATCAACTAAAAACCTGTCAGACGAGTTAAAGTGGATTTACAAACCTGTTTAACTCACTTTATTTTGTATGCTGTTACTGCATGGTAACTCCTTCTCTTGGTGAAAAATGTTTTTAAACAGGAGCAGTGATTGGTTCTAATGGAGGTGTGGTCAGGTTACTATGGTAATAAACATATATTAACCAAATATGGGTCAAGTATTTCCTTGTATCATCTAAAATATTCCAATTAAGGTAATAATCTAATTAATGCTTACCTCAACATCAGGTCCATACACTTCTTCAGTTGTTGGATATTTTTTATCTTCATACAATACAATAGCTTGTGTCTCAGGTACTTATAAAACAAGAGTATCTTCACTAATATCCATAACTTCATCATCTTCTCTCTTATCTAATTCATTATCCTATACAAGGTCACACGTTATTACAAGGAAACCTTACCATTCACTCAGAATATTTTCTCTTTTCTTCAGTATTGTTACTGTCTAGTTCTGTCTTATGTAGTTACCTAACTTATCATATAAATCACCATCCTTTCAGTTTGCTGCACCATATCGTACTTACAATTTCTTTAAGCCACGTGGTATCATGGTTTACTCACACAAACCACACCTTCTAATAATTTTTATAAACACACAAACCACACCTTCTAATAATTATAAGTGTGAGCTTATTTCAGGTTAATACTACAGAAAAGTTGCTATGAATCTAAAAACCGTGTCTCCAGAAGAAAACCTAAAGATCTTTAGACATTATTTTCATATTTGTTGTTTTAGACTGTTATATGTTTGATTAAGTGATGGTGTTTGAATTTTCAGAGAAGGTTTTTAAAAAGGACATTCCACTCAAACTTTGATGATAAGTCTTGGCCTCTCTTATTGGACTGTTAATATGATCTATAGTCTTTGTTATCTGGACTAGTGTCTGTCAAATACACCAAGTCAAATGGGGAGCCCCTGGTGTTAGTATCTCATTTGTCATACTAGCTAAAAACCTTAATACTTTATTTACCTTCATTATATAATGTTGCATAATAATTATGTTTGTGTCAAATTTGCATTATATTATCAAAAAATTAATGAAAAACTAAACAGTAGGAAGGTTATCACACTACCAGTTTAGATACAAGTTATAAATGTTACATATGTTTTCTGTGAAAAATTTTCTATTGTATTAGTAGACCTATATAATTATAATAATATCTAGTATTATATGGAATCACACTGTAGTAGTAAACAATCCAAAGAGTTCACATTTAATAGCACTAGTCATGTCTTCTAGTAAATTTTGAAATGTGGAATAAACTGCAGCATATGCCACACATATTATGGACAAGGACAGGGGAACTAGTAATTAAGTAAAAATGACACATGAGTTTACCTGAAATATCAAAATTTAGCAATCTATCAACTCATTCAACTATAATTTGTATGTACATTTAAGAAGGCTATCATGTGAAGTAATAGCATTCTACTGCACCACTCAATAATACAGAATTATGTTGGAATTTTATAATTTTACTTGTTCCAAAAGCAAACAACATCCCTTCTATAGCATGTTCAGTAACATTATCATAATGTGGTAATGAGGGAACTACTGCATCACCCTCATCTATAATAGTAATAAAAATAATGTAAATATGTAAATTAAATTTAAAATGTGAAATCAAGAGATCTGACATGAGGCTGAAATCTCATACATACTCAATTATGTCAATATATATAAAACAATATAGTCTTAGAAATTCCAGCCCATGGGTGAAAATCTCTAAGACACGAGGCAGAGAAATATTAATAATGTCTCTGTGATATCAAAAATTTACTGGTAATCATACCTGTAGCATTATAAGATGGTATTTTGGATAGTTATTAATAATTATAACGAATTATATGCCTTAATCTGCTCCCACACATAAAGATGCCTCTGTGATTATCTTGTGATTGCCTGTGGTGACCTGTAGTCTATATTTAACAAACACTATGGCGTTGCTGATAATCTTTCTAAGGTTCTACATTGTGGTTTGATAAAAAACCTTTTGAAGTTACCTGGAATACTCTTATAACAGCTGTTAATGATTCATCATTGGTTGATAATAATCATTAATCTCTTTCAAACTGATGTATTTGATATTATTTTAGTAATATAGTAATCAAAGATGATTTTATTAGTACTTGTAAACTCAGATTAACAATTATGTTTTCTACATTGTTTTGTTATTTACTTATTGGTTTTAGTTGAGAAACTATATTAATTTCGAATGATCGTACATTATCAATGATCGAACATGCTCGTGTGCGTTCTGCTAACCTGAAGAGAACACTACTGCCACCAAAGTCTAAAGCAAAGGTCCCTCTACTACTGATATGGCTTTCATCCAATTTAAAGTTTGCATTATAATAATAATAAATTAAAAAGTAAAAATTTCGAATGCATGAGATGGATTCATTGTAAGACTAGACATGTTGTGTCCTTGTACTGTCTGTACAGTGAAACTCAAATGTTTCGAGCGAGTGCAGTGCTCACAGCATAACCATAGATAGTATAGACTACGTAACCAGACGGAAAGGACACGCCCACAAAACAATTACCATGTGTTAGAAGGTGAGAGATAAACATCGCTTTTCTACAAGTTAGTGTTCCTTTGTAGTGAAACAACGAAGGAAGATGAGTCTGACATTGCTACCGTTTTGTCTCGTGTCGGCACCTGTACACCCGACCTAAACTGATAGCTAAAATTGTAGTCCATGGTTTTTCTGATCGATATTTGTCAGCATGATAATGTTATAATCATACCACCAAATCAAATGGGCCAATTTAAAGTGTAAGCATGGTTATGGTTGTTTAGCCTTGGGTATCAAGCCTGTAGTGACCGGTCAAGCCAATCAGGTCATGGCCTTGTGTATCAAGCACATAGCGACCAGTCAGTATTTGATTCATCTTAAATTTTGGTAGCTTGATTTCTGGCATTTTTTTGCGACAAGAATTGACATTGCTGAAACACAGGGAAGATGGATGGAAGACTCACTTGACAAACCCTCTGTCAATGGAGTGGAGTACAGAATATGCTGCTTCGGCCATAACTGCTATCTCTTATCACCAGGGGGGTCATAACCGTCATCTTTTCTTCTCTGAAAACAAATGGATTCTTCTCTGGTGAAGTTAATTGGAAGAGGTAGTGATAAATGAGAAAAGCTGTGAGTCTATGGGTGGTAAATGAGGAGGTGATGAATCAGATAATTGTGGTACTGGACGTCTTTTCTAAAGTCACTAGTAGTAAGTTAAAGAAACTCATTCAACCTGTGTTAATACTGTTAGTAGGTCGTACACTTCGCTCATATAATGGTGGTATTCTTTGTTCACATAATGGTGGTACTCTTTGCTCAGATAATGGTGGTACTGGACATCTCTCTAAAGTCACTAGTAGTAAGTTAAAAAAACTCATTCAACCTGTGTTAATACAGTTAGTAGGTTGTACACTTCACTCATATAATGGTGGTACTCTTTGTTCAGATAATTGTGGTACTCTTAGCTCAGATAATGGTGGTACTAGACATCTCTCTAAAGTCACTAGTAGTAAGTTAAAGAAACTCATTCAACCTGTGTTAATACTGTTAGTAGGTCGTACACTTCGTTCAGATAATGGTGGTACTCTTTGCTCAGATAATTGTGGTACTGGACATCTCTCTAAAGTCACTAGTAGTAAGTTAAAAAAACTCATTCAACCTATGTTAATACAGTTAGTAGGTTGTACACTTCACTCATATAAAGGTGGTACTCTTTGTTCAGATAATTGTGGTACTCTTAGCTCAGATAATGGTTGTACTGGACATCTCTCTGAAGTCACTAGTGGTAAGTTAAAAAAACTCATTTCAACCTGTGTTAATACAGTTAGTAGGTCATACACTTCACTTATATAATGGTGGTACTCTTTGTTCACATAATTGAGGTACTCTTAGCTCAGATAATGGTGGTACTCGACATCTCTCTAAAGTCACTAGTGGTAAGTTAAAGAAACTCATTTAACCTGTGTTAATACAGTTAGTAGGTCATACACTTCGCTCATATAATGGTGGTACTTTTTGTTCAGATAATTGTAGTACTCTTAGCTCAGATAATGGTGGTACTCGACATCTCTCTAAAGTCACTAGTGGTAAGTTAAAGAAACTTATTCAATCTGTGTTAATACAGTTAGTAAGTTGTACTCTTCACTCAGATAATGGTTGTACTTAGCAAAGAAACTGGCAAGAAAAATATGGCATTTCATTTTAAGGTGGGTTGGGTTTTAGTTTGTAGAACAAGTGTATACATAGGCCCATAGCAAGAAAATTTAGAGGTATATATTCTTGGATGGTTTACTGACCAATAAAGTTGAATATTGTATGATTCTGTGCAGCATTTGAGGTCTAATTGTAGCTGTTAACCATTTTAAATATTTAATAGCCCAAGTTACTCTGTAAAGTAGTTTCATATTGAAAGCTCCCTTATAAAGCACTTCGTCCTTTGTTAGTATTTCTATGTAATAATATCAGATCACAAAACATGTCTCTATATGACATTGTGTTTCACAGTCAGGAATAATCATTAATTATTACTATAGTATAACATTTCTTATAGAAACATTATCTAATATATTGATCACAACATAACATGTTGCTACTAAGCTGTTTATAATAATTGAGGTAATTTTAATTGACAATATTGGTATAGTTGTTGTATGTTGTACCTTGTAATTAATGACCACATTATTTTTAACAGTCATATAGTCTGCAATATTGTGATCAACAATTAAATGAAGTAATTGATTTTATGTCAGATCAATCTTCTCATAGAATTTCTCAAATGATGTATAATCCCAAACATCTTAATACCTTAATAGAGAGAGGGAGAAAACATAATTCTTAACATACACAGACATATTCAATCATTTTTAATGAAGTGCCCAACTCAACTCGAACAGAGTATATTTGATCTAAGTTAGGATTCTACTCACAATAATGTAGATATTATAGACACTAGTTGTTATGATTTATGACTGTTTTATGATTTATCTATTCAAGAAAGGATTTATCTACATCTTTTGTACACAAAATACCACTATCTCTAGAGACGTCTTGTTGATACCTGTGTGTGTGTGAGCTAGAGAGAGAGAACTAAATGAAGATAAGAAAGATACTTTCCTTTAATACCTTGATATCATATGTACTCAATAGAAGAGATGATTCAAAGTATGATCTAAGGGAAGGGTAGTGAAACTCACCCTAGAAGTGGGTGTGGTTTTCTAGGATATCTTTTCTTTAATGATGTTAATTATAACCTTTTTTTCATTTTCAGAGATACTACAGTGGAGATACTCCTGTGTATTAATACCACTTAATTTAATTAATCTGGTCATTGAGTCTAAGGAACATGAGAGACTTGTTGGTTTTATCATTTCATTTTCAGTGTTGGAAGCATACATTTAGAGGTTAGTAATACAATGATTGTATGTGACACACCCCTTTATAATTAATATAGGTAGTAATCTTATTATTGTATTTGTTTCAATTTTGAACTATATGTTTATAACAAAGTATGTTATATTTTATGTCTTCTTAATTTATTTACCTCTTACATCAGATTTTATTTGTGTTCCAATCTCAGTATAATCCTGTTGAAACAGGTATTGACCACTCCCCTTATATATATCATGACATCATTATCACTGGAATCAATGTTCAAATTAGATAACATTTCCTGTTTTCTCATATAGATGGCACCACATAAGTCATCAACTTTATCATATGATTGAGTCTTGACATTTTTTCAAACAATAACATACATACACATATATATTAAAACACATGTAACTGAATGTTATCTATACAACTTTGTAGTGGTTTAAGTTGCCTATCAATCATCTTGTGTACTCTTGTCTTCCTGGTGTGATGAAATGTGATCTAACTCTTCTTTCAGCTTCTTTATCTGCTCTGTATACCACACAAACGTTTCATCAGACTCATTCTCACCATGTTGACCTGAAGTTGCTAGATCATAGCTATTTCTACCAATTTGGTAGATATCAAGAGGTGCAGTAACAGCTAATGCAACTCCACCAACTAAACCAGCTATAGCAAGACTTCCTCCAACAACAAGACTTGTTGCTGAACCAGCTATTTTGGCAATTCTCATATCTCTAACTATTTTTGATACCTCATCTTTGTGTTGTTCAAGTAAATCAATTGTTTTGCGACGAATTGGACGCCAAATAACAAGGGACACCTGATATGCTACATGAAGACGTTGAACATCTTCACTAAAAGGAATATGTATAATATATTAACATAATTTATCATCATTTACAAGTAGAGACTAAATCAATAACATCTGTCTAGCTAGTTTAGTGACCCTTCTATTTTTGGGTGGACTGTTTGATTATAATTTGTGTATTTTTAACATTTTTGTTACCAAGCTACAATTTAAAGCAAACATGACTTTGACAATGTTTATTTCTATCTTTCTGAAAACACTAGGCTCAATTAATATGGTTGGGTCACTATAGACTTGTCAGTAATATGAAGGATTTTAGTGACAATGTTGCAGTACATAAATTATAATATAGTATAACTTACTTAGTTGAATCATTTTGATAGGTTGTTAGAATAAATTGAGTGTCAATGTTAGACTGATATTCAGCATGATGACCATTGGCTCTAATTTCTTGTACAATATCATTAAATGTATCAAAAATTGGTGTATTATGATAGTGAATTTGTATATGATTTGTAAGAACTGGTAATTGGGACATAGTCTGAGGATATGTAGTATGAACAATAGAATTATGAGGGAGAATTAAATCAAGTTCTTTGATATCGATAGTGTTAGTCAGGTCGAGAATAGTTTCAAAAATAAATATTTTTGGCTTGTCAGCAAGTTGAGGACTTGAGAAATGATCTAGTACATCTTGAATTGGTGTAATATCATTATTAGCATCATAAAGATTTTGTTGTTTCCCTTTGCTGAGAATAACTAGAGCAAAAGCACATATGTCAAATAAATGACATGTTTTTGCTACCTCTGTAAGTAGGACATGAAGAGCTTCAGAAGTAAGATTCTTGAAACGTAAAACAAGAAAGTCAAGTGTATCTTTAAAAAGACTTTCAAGATCTTGTACCTCTTTACAACTCTCCCTCAGCAGACTACTTGATTCATTGCTAGAATCTGTGTCTTTCTGCTCATGATCCTCACTCAGCAGACTACTTGATTCACTGGTAATAGATTCTGTGTTATCCTGCTCACAATCCTCCCTCAGTGGACTACTTGATTTGTCTGTAACAGCACTAATGTTATCAACAATGATGGCAATTCCATTTAACCCTGTAAATAAAAAAAGGTAAGCATTTGGCACTAGTATAGAGACAGGACACAATACATTTTACAATTCCAATATATACCTATAATTGTTCTGACTAGATCAATACTGTGTGGTCTATCCTGTGGTATATTTTTAAGACAATCTATTGCTAGTTGTCTCATGTGATGATTCTCCACTTCATGTATTAGTGTTGTCGTCTCTCTACTTCTGTTCTTGGTCTGTACTGTTCATCAAATGTACTGGTTGGTTTTGGGCATTGTTGTGTGTAGACATGAAGTATGAGAACACCAAATGAGAACACATCTAATTTATCTCCTGTTATTTTGCAGCCTTCTGTTACTGCCTCAGGTGGCATGTACAATTTATTACCAGGAAATCTGGACAATCTCATGTAGTACTTGGTAGGGTCGGGCTCAAAACCACGAGATACTCCAAAATCACTTATTTTAGCTTTCATTTCTGAAGTGAGTAAAATATTTTCAGCATTTAGGTCGCAATGAAGTATAGGTGGAGTTTGTTCGTGTAGATATAATAGACCAAGAGATACATCCAGTAATATTGAGTTCTTAATATGATTAGGAATTATCTCATTCTGTTTCAGATAGTTAGTCAGTGACATTGATAGATACTTCATTATTAGAATGGGAATATCAGAACCTGACTTGTAGTGGACTCCAAGAAACTGAATAATATTAGGATGATCGAGTTGACGTATCCTAGTAGTTAAACACAATAAGTACATTCTTAATTATTACAACTAATACATACAATATACCAATCATTACAATATTTGATAATACTGTGGTGCATTTACAAATATGCTTTGCTTATTGTTTTATACCTCAACAGGTATCATAGGATATGTAAGTAGATACATTTAGAAGGAGCTGTTGCTGCGTGAAACTACTGATATAGTAAGTGTAGTTACAAAAGCTACACTAAGTCTACAAAATACACAAAGAAACAGTCTTACAAAATTGCCACTTGACCATGACCGTCACTGCCATACTCATTATGGTTAAGCTGGCACTTTCCATGCCTATAGGTTTAACATCATCTACCATCTGCATCAATTAGAAAGTAAAGAAGTCTTCATACAATACTGTTGCCTATTTTATTCTAAGTATTTAGTAAGTTCTCATGCAGTGGCAGCATGGTAATTGCAATTGCAAACAAACTAACATCACTACAGAAACTACAGTTTTCATTATGCATTAGCATAGCATGTTTTTACAGATGGTTCTACTGTTTTTCATGATTTTACTTTTAGCAGACATTATTGTAAGATGACAATCTCTAATTATTTCTAAGAGTAATTACTAATTTTTTAAATGCTAAAAACATAATAGACCTAACATAAGTAGATTTTCTACATTAAATATTTATACTTACCTCTCACATTCTTCTTCAACTAGCACTTTTATTGACTTAGCATGACTTTCACTATTGGCTAAATCCTTAAAAAACTTCTTTCCAGCTGCTATAGTACCATCTGGTAGTTTCATCTCAATTACTTTTGAAAACGCTCCTCTTCCTAACACTCTACCTGTCTTCATTACATTAGAAATGTGATAGTGGTGGAGTTGACTTTGTAGCGCCATTGGGATTGAAATAAATTAGCTGATAGTAATTTCAGACCCTCAAGTGGTTTATAAATCCTCCACTGGAAACAGTTGAGTTATAACCCCTCGTTAACCTAGGCTATATTATTTTACCCATGCAGGAAGTTATGCATATATAGTTAATGTGGTGGGAAGAAACACTATAGATTGTATAGATTATGTTAGGTTATTTAGTCTATATACACAATCAATGACTAGTACTGTCATTGTTTAATAACATGGGCCACGTGCAAATTATACTCCTATATAAGTTTAAATTAAATATAATTTGCATATGTCCCATGAATGATTTCCGTCCAGTCCAGAGTCCAGGTCTTAGAAATTCCTCTGATTCCTTCTTTATTCTCCCCACATTGTGGTCAATGGCAGATCTGTTAACTTCTTCATACACTAGATCATTAAAAACATAGTACTACCAGATCTATTAAGAATAGAATATTAACATAATAAATCCATTAAGAAGACAGCACACAAGACTATAAACAGTGAACATGGTTACATAGTCTATTCAATCAAAAACACAGTGAACATGGTTACATAGTCTATTCAATCAAAAACACAGTGAACATGGTTACATAGTCTATTCAATCAAAAACACAAGTAATTTCTTACCAATGGCATTCATAACACTATAAAATAAGATAGGACAGCTGTGTATTTTATTGAGTAATCTGGTAAATTGATTAATATTGAGCTGATTGTAACTCATAATGTATTGAAGGAGAATGACGAACACCTGAGAGAGAGAGAGAGAGAGAGAGAGAGAGAGAGAGAGAGAGAGAGAGAGAGAGAGAGAGAGAGAGAGAGAGAGAGAGAGAGAGAGAGAGAGAGAGAGAGAGAGAGAGAGAGAGAGAGAGAGAGAGAGAGAGAGAGAGAGAGAGAGAGAGAGAGAGAGAGAGAGAGAGAGAGAGAGAGAGAGAGAGAGAGAGAGAGAGAGAGAGAGAGAGAGAGAGAGAGAGAGAGAGAGAGAGAGAGAGAGAGAGAGAGAGAGAGAGAGAGAGAGAGAGAGAGAGAGAGAGAGAGAATTTTCATTTCCATGAATAAGATTATAATTTACCAAATCCTAGGAACCAATCAGACAGTAACATTTTAACCTTTTCATAATGAGAGGGGAGGTACCCATGAGGGTTATTACAGGTATCCTTATTGGTATGACCTGAGGGAATTAACTTGTATGTTGTGACAGAACAAGACCCAGGAGTAAAACTATAATGGATACACAGATAGTAAAATGGACACATAGTCTGTTCAATGGATGCATGTATAGACCTGTAAGAAATAACTATGAACTTTTTGAGGACATTTTAGGTAATACATAAGTATATCTAGTCTCCTTAATATCATATGATGACACATAGATATGATTGGTTCTCAAGTAAAGGCTAGTGGCTGAAATAGCTCTAACACGCCATTCTGACTCGGAGGAGAAGGTCTGTCTCTCATAGTTACTTATTGTCATGACGATAATCTCATCACCATGTTTATTAACGGTACATGTTGTGGTAGCAGTGAATTGACTCAGTTCTTTAGTTTGTTTTTCTATTTCTGCTATTTGTTGTCTTTGTTGTGAGGGAGCACTGATCTCCATACCTAGTATGATGTTTCTGAATTCAGACTGAGTTAGTGATGCCACATTGACACTAGATAAAGTCAAGTATATAGTAATGATAGTTTGGTCATATTTTATTTACTTGTTCTTTTTGCTATAATCTGCTAATATTAAATCTTTAAGAGCCACTTCAGCTCTTATCCATTCTTTATCAGTTAGTGATGGCCAGATATGATGAGGTTCAGTAATAGTGGTTTTATCTGGTTTGAGAAAAACTTTGGTACATTCAGTATTTACACGAAGAGATTGTAAAATAAGAATGAGATGAGAGAAGGACTACATTACAATATTAACACACTCTATATTATTATTATTACTAACAGTATAGGAAGGTATACTCCGTAGCCATTCATCATATAAATTAGATAACACCATTTGAGGTTCTGTGGCTTTTAGAATTAGATCTCCCAGTTCTCTACCTAGAATAAATGCATCATTATGACATAATATTATGTCATAATTATCTCACTTTAAGACAAGCTTGAAATGACAGTTGTAATTCACTCTGTGTAGTTGTAGCATCCATTACATCTCTATACAAATATATAATATATCAATAATAATTAAGAGAGAGATGTGAGTTCTACACTAAAGAACTGATAAATATTAATTTTAATAAGATTACGTTAAAAACAAATTATAAGTCATCATTAAATCAAGTGTGGTGTCTAGAACATTAAACTGACTAAGATTTCACAATCTCAAAGTATATATTTAAAAAAACAACAGCCCTTTAGAATGTTTCAGCACAGACAACAGTCTCCATTATAATCACAATGACTCAAAGGATTGACAGATATTTTATGTACTACTCATTATCACAGCTGATATTACTGTAATAGAGTTATTATTTTGTGTTGTTCTTATTTTGTATTGTATTGTTAGTGCTATACAGTACAAATGTTCTTACTTTGTATCTGCTAGTAAAGATGGTTTAGACATATTCCATTTATAAGAGGAAAACAAGAGTATGTCAGGACAAGACTATTCATTTTATATGATTCACAAGGATGAATGGTCTCCTTCTGTATTGTCTCTATCTCTAACATATCTAACTCTTAATCAAATACCTACAATTAGATAGTGTGGTCAGTGGGTGGAGCATACACTACAAGGTCTACCTGACAGAACTTGTAAATCAACATAAACCTAATAAATATAATAGTTAACTAATTTAAAAAATCAATTAACTTACATTAGCTCTGTTAATTGTAGGAGACCACCACAATGTAAATCATTTGTTAAGAATCTGTCAGATCTTTAAACATTAGTTTATTTCTTGTATTTCATTGACTCCTCAATGAAATATTTCTCCAAAGTACATCCCTTTGAAGAGGGTGTGTTCCAATATCCCCTCCACATGACCAAGTGCCTGTATCATATTTGTACAATAGTTATTGAAATTCCATAGTTTGTCATCATGATGTTGATGAGTCTATCAGAATGGATTTTGTCTGAGGAGCTGATATTTTTAAAGTCAGTCTTCACTCTCCAACCTCTGTCATAAGCTAGAGTGTGATGATCTTTTTTGGAACAATGTATTAATACTTGGTATCCCATGGTCCCAGGAGTCCTCGAGATCTTCAAGAGTGAGACGACAATTTTGAGCATTAGTCTCTTGTCTCTTCAGACGATGCTCTGCCAACGCTCATTGACTATCAATAAATACACTTTCCCATGGTTGAATATACCTAGAGAACAAAGGGTTAAAAATAGTAAGGCTAATTTCTGTTCTTACTGATACAAATTAGGTATTAATTGGTCTTCATCATAACCCATACCACATCTAAAATGGGTAATACACATGTCAGTCTGTTTAGATCACCTCAGATTTCATTAGCCTCATTCTAATATCATGAGGCCAACATTTTTAATAATTACAACTGATAACGTTTTCACTATCAGGATCAGGATGTTCTGTAAGATATAGCTGGATTAAATCCTTGGCTTCATCAGCTAAAAACCTACATTATACTATCACATTAATATCACATGATAGTCACATGATCTCATACCTGAGCATACAAACATATAGGATGACTAGTCCCTGTATCAACATCTTAATAAGTGAGAAAATCATTTGGCATTTGAGGAGGACCAGCCATTTCACTAGCTCGTTGTAGAACCAGTACTAATAGATCAAGTACTAAACCATTATCTTGAACAATGAAGGAGGCAAACAGGACTCCTCTGATAATGGCATAGGAGTTAGTATGGTTCATATCCTAATAAGGAGGTAATATAGGGGGTGGAGTTCTATCATATGTTGTACCTTGTAATTAATGATCTAATAATATAATAGGAGTTAGTATGATTCATATCCTAATAGAGGATATACAATTTGTAGAAAATTTGAAACCTTGAATTTTCATATAATATGGTATATATTCTTGGATGGTTTACTGTCTAATAAAGTTAGTAATTTGATGATCTGTGCAGTATTTGGTAACCATTTTAAATATTTTAATAGCCCAAGTTACTCTGTAAAGTAGTTTCATGTTGAAAGCTCAATATAAAGCATTTCATCCTTTGTTAGTATTTCTATGTAATAATATCAGATCACAAAACATGTCTCTATATGACATAGTGTTTGACAGTCAGCAATAATCATTTATTATTACTATAGTATAACATTTCTTATAGAAACATTATCTAATATATTAATCACAACATAGCATGTAGCTACTAAGCTGTTTATAATAATTGGAAGTAATTATAATTCACAATATTTGGTATAGTTGTTGTATGTTGTACCTTGTAATTAATGACCACATTATTTTTAACAGTCATATAGTCTGCAATATTGTGATCAACAATTAAATGAAGTAATTGATTTAATGTCAGATCAATCTTCTCATAGAATTTCTCAAATGATGTATAATTCCAAACATCTTAATACCTTAATAGAGAGAGGGAGAAAACATAATTTTTAACATGCACTGACATACTCAATCATTTTTTAATGAAGGGCCCAACTCAACTTGGACAGAGTATAATTAATCTAAGTTAGGATTCTATTCACAATAATGTAGATATTATAGACACTAGTTGTTATGATTTATGACTGTTTTATGATTTATCTATTCAAGAAAGGATTTGTCTACTTCTTTTGTACACAAAATACCACTATCTCTAGAGATGTCTTGTTGATACCTGTGTGTGTGTGAGCTAGAGAGAGAGAACTAAATGAAGATAAAAAAGATACTTTCCTTTCATACCTTGATATCATATGTACTCAATAGAAGAGATGATTCAAAGTCAGAAGGTATGATCCAGTGGAGGGCATGTGTCTTCTAGTGAAACTCAGCCTAGAAGTAGGTGTGGTTATCTTATGTTCAATGATGTTAATTTTTTTTAATTTTATAAAGAGACGTAAAATTCGGAGACCGATGCATCTGAGCACACTTGGTTCAAGGACATAAAAAATGATATATACAGGGTAGATCTGGGTTAAAGTTGTTGATGAAGTGGTTTCACAGAAACTGGTTGAGGTGAAATTTTATGGCAGGGAGTGAACAATTAAGATCAATAGGAGGTAGAGCGTTTCATAACCTGGCAACTCTCTTGAAGTATGAGTGACTGGAAAGAGAAGTAAGAGAATGCCGAGTTTTAGAGTATGACCTGCTTTGGTTGATGATGAATGAGATATAGTCATTAATAGGAAGACAGGGATCAGGTTGTTTCAAGCTACGTACCAGAAAAAGGATATGCAAGAGCTCATAAGTATACATGAGTGGGAGAAGGTTGAGGGAAATTAGTCTGGATTTATAGTCGGATTGGTAGTCATTGAGAATATATTTGGTACTCCTCCATTGTATCTGCTGCAGAAGACAAATGTCTTTGATGAGACTAGGTCTCCACACCTGTGAACAATATGTCAGTCTTGACCTCACGAGAGAGAGAAAGAGGCATTTCTTGACTCAGATTGGTACAGACAAAGAGAATGATCGTCTGACTGAACCAAGAGTCTGAGACGCTTTAGCAGTCAGTGTATTGTAGTGCTCTGTCCATGAAAGGTCTGATGAGAAAATAACACCAAGATCTCTAAAGTGATCCTGAGAGGTGATGTCAGTACCATTGATGGAGTAATCAAACAAAGTGACATCTCTAGCTCTATTACAGAAACGTAGGAGACAGGATTTTGTAGCATTAAATGACATGTCATTCTCCTGACACCATTCACTGAGGTTGTCAAGATCAGCTTGAAGGGACGTGGCGTCATTGAGTGACATAATGGCTTTACAGCATTTAGTGTCATCAGCAAATAAATATGAAACTGAGAAGTAAAGGGCTGTAGGAAGATCATTGATGTAAATGATGAACAGTAACGGTCCCAGGATACTGCCCTGAGGCACACCAGAGGTAACAGGAAGCCAACGAGACACCTCACCATCGACAATGACACGTTGCTTCCTGTCTGTGAGATAGCACTTGAAGAAGTGCCACAAACTGCCAGTAAGATGACAAGTCCACAGTTTACCAAGTACTTTACTGTGAGAGACGGAGTCAAAAGCCTTTCGTATATCCAGATAAATTGAATCAGCTGTTATCAAAGGAAGTATGTAGAAAATCAAGATACTGGAGAAGCTGCTGCAGGGTGGAACGGTTATGTACAAAACCGAACTGGCAATGTGAGATACAATTTTGAAAAACAAAGTCACTGATCTTATCAAACACAAGCCTCTCAAGAGCCTTTGGTATACAGGAGAGGAGTGATATCGGATGGTAATTGGAGACAGAAAATTTTTGTTTGGATTTAGGGATAAGAGTGATGTCATGATTACGCCACTCTTTAGGTAGGTAGGACTGAGACAAACACTAAGAAAACAGATGATGAACAGGCTCTGTAAGAGCAACAGCACATCGCTGGAGAACAACAGGAGGGATACCATCTCCACTCATAGCGTTAGTAGGATTTAGAGAGGAGAGAACAGCATATGTATCCTTCTCAGTGATAGAGACGGAACACAGACAGTTATCCGGATATGGTAAATCTGCCACAGCAACATCAGTCTGACATGAGTTGAAGACTGAGTGAAAAAATCATTGAGAGCATTTGCCTTGTCAATAGCAGAGGTAAGTGATTTGGATTGATACTGAAGTACAGCTGGGATACCACCAATCTTTGAGAAGCTCCTGATATAATTATAGATTCTGGAGTTTTTAGAGAAAGCAAAAGCTTCTACCAAAGAGGCGGTTCTCGAATTGGAGATTTCAGTGTGAAGAAGGGATTTAGCAGCAGAGAGGCATGATGTGTTCTGAGGAGTTGGATTAATCCTGCATTTCTTCCTTTGGGAGTGAACCTTGTGGAGCTGGTATCTAACTGAGGAGGTGAATCATTGAGGGTAACAGTGAGACCTTTTTTTGACAGCTGGAGTAAAGAGAGAGATAGATGAGAGTATAGTGTCTTTGAGGTATCCCCAAAGAAACTGAATATCGTAAGATTTGTAGTATGAGCTAAAGTCATAGTCCAGCAGAAAAGAGGAAATGGCATCAAAATCAGCTTGCCTGTAGTCCAGAGAAACACGGGACAAGGAACTAGTGGCATGAGCTGAGTGATTCAGTAGGGGAAGAGAGAAACCAAGCATATGATGATCTGACTGAAGAGTTGACAAGGGTAAAATCTTGAGATCTGTGACATTAAATCCAGGTGATCTTATTATAAGATCAAGTGTGCTACCACTGACATGAGTCAGAAAATCAACCAGTTGTGAAAGGTTATGACGAAATAAGAGGTCACTAAGAGCTCTAGAAGAGGACGAATGACCAGTGAGTGTAGACCAGCAGATGTCAGGAGAGTTAAAATCACCTAGAATAAGTATTTGATGATTGGCTGAGATAGAGTTCAGGTAGTCTACAATGGCCAAACAGTAATTGTTGTCTGAGTTAGGTGGAACGTAGACAATACAAATGAGAGGAGTGCCCCTAGTCATTATTTGTACTGTGACAACTTCAAGGTCAGGTGGTGACTGGAGTTGAAGAGAAGGGAGGGAATGATGAATAGCCAACAGAACTCCACCACCACGAGTTTTCCTATCTTTGTGATAAAGTGTGAAACCAGTTGACAAAATTTCGCCATCAAAAATAGAAGGTGAAAGCCAAGTCTCAGTAATTGCTATAATATGGAGTGACAAGGAGTATACAAATGACTGGAAGTCACGCAGTTTTCTCATGAGACTTCTAGAGTTCCATAGACATAATGATAGTCAACTGGAAGGAAGGGAGGAGGAGGAGGAGGTAGATTGGGTTTGAGTTGCACCATTGTTGACATTAGAGAGATCAGAGAGTTCAGGTGCCAAGTCACTTAAGAAAGGAGCCACAGAGTAGGCGTCATTAACAACTTTACCATGAAGATGGCCATTTAGGTAAAGACATGAGCTCCTGAGTTTGATTGAGCGACGATCTGAACCAGCCTGAATAAGTTTCCATCTTTCAGTGAGAAGTATTTTTATGATTCTCCTTTCAGAAATAGATTGATCAGGTTTTACGACAGGGGAGAGAGATATAGTCTCACGTGTTGTGTAGCAAAACAAAATATGTTATATTTTATGTCTTCTTACTTTATTTCCTCCATCAGATTTTACTCATGTTCCAATGTTAATATAATCCTGTTGAAACAGGTACTGACCACTCCTCTTGTATATATCATGTCATTATTATGACTGGTGTCAATGTTCAAATTAGACTACAAAGAACATCATGATTACACTTCACTGATTTATCCTTACAATTAAATCAACAAAGTTAACTTATTATTTTCTTTCATTCAAGCCAACTAATAACAGGCTAAAGAAATTAAAAAATTGTTAAAATATCAAAGAAAACATTTTTTTCAATTTATCATCAAAGTTACTTGCTATACAATAATAAAAATGGAATTAGGTCCAATGTGTATCTAACAAAAGAAGAAAACATTTATTATTTAGTAGTTTGATGTCATGAAACATTCTGTGACATGAAAAATCATTTCATATTAAAAAAATTTATCAGGCAAGTGGTAGCACTGCCTATAGAGAGATGGCACAACATTCTTTCTTTCTGTGCTCTTTTTATGCCACAACAACTATAAATGTAGGAGAGTCTTAAAAAATATTTTAACACAAAAAATTATGTAGTAGTAGTAAAGGAATCTGCTTTTAGAAGTCTTATTTTGAGCGCTTTTAACAATGAAAGTAGTGGTTTGCATAGAGCTTGGAATTAAGTAGCATCTGTGAGAGATGCCATTTTTATGAGTTATAATTTAAATTATTGTTTGAAAAAAAAAGAAATCATTAATGAAAGTTTGTAGGACAATATTCTGTCCTACCATGTGGCCTGTTCTATGTGGTGTTGACTTGAGTTTCTGTGTCAGTAAACTGTGTTCTCTTTTTTAAGGAGATTAGATTTTTATTGTCTTCTAACAATTTTATTGAAATTTTATTTATTTGTATAATTATAGTAGCATGAATGAGTGCTGTTGCACAATGTACCGTATACTGACGATTATATTATGATTCTTTATAGAAAGGTAAATTCTTCATGATAAGTAATGTAATTAAATATTTACATATTAAACGTATCTTTTTCTTTTGCACATGTGGTTGTACCAACTATTATGAATTCATCTATAATTATACAAGAAATATTGGTAATTAGAACTTATGAAAATAAAGTGCAATAATACTACAATAACAAAATAATGTTTGTTTAAACTGATTAGTTTCACTTATAATCACATGTGCTAGCATGTACATTATTGCAGTAATAATTTAATAATATATATATGTATACCTAAATCTATCCATAAGGAATTTGTATATCTCAATAGCAAGTGATTTCTTTTGTAGAGGACCCTCAATGACATTAATGATATTATCCCATGTTACTGGAGTAGGCTTATTGTCCAACCAGCTCTGTAACATCTTTGACATCTTCACTTGGTCAGAGTAATTAGAATAATGCAACCCCTCAATAGTATTATAGTCAACTCCAAGTAGATCTCCTATCTCAAACCATTTTGTTGTCACAGAAGAAAGCATCCTCAACAGAGTATGTTTCTCTTGTTTGTTAGCTGTAAATGTAAAGAAATTGTAAATGAAGACAGAGTGCTGATGTATATAGCATTTAACATTGGTTATACACATTATGCTACTGTGGTTCTGTACTTTGTTTTTCTTCATGACTAGCTTGTTAAATTTTTAATAGTATCTTACAAAGGTAGAAGTTAACAGTGCTGTATATTATTGCTATTGAGGACAATAGTACAGCACTAGAATGTCAATACTCAATAGAGAAGGTTATGGGAGACATTTGATAAGTTAAAGAAAATGATGTTTCCAATTATAAATTTTAAAATCATTGTCAAATTCTGTTACCAAAAGGTACTGTTATTATGTGGTCACATAAAATAAACAATTTATTTGTTACATTAACTTACTAAGATATGACATACACTCACTTATGGCACGAACTTCTACTGGTCTATCACTTATAGCGCTATAAATTCTATATTTATCAGTGATTTGAATCCCTAAAAACAAACAAAATTATAAATATATATGTTATATTACCATAGTATACTGGTTATATTAACCCTGATATCACATGTTCTATTAATATTTTGTCGGAAACTCGTTATAACTATATTTTGTCCTGTGTTTATAAAATACTAGCTTAATTAGGTGTCCAAATTGATTTCTAACACCTATACTGTTTCTACTGGGACTTTTTAAAGTCGTATAATGTCTCAGAAAGATCTGTACTTGGCATGTTGTCTACCTTTGTAATTTTTGCATCTAATTAAACTGTCAATTATAAGTATTTAGGTTCTCACCACAACTTGGTATCATCCTCACAACACTTGTTTATGTTAACTTATATATTACTTCACTACCTATGTGCTGTAAAACTTATTATTATATTAAATTAACTTCAAAACATGTCACAAGATCATCAGTATGTGGCCTAGACTCAGGTAAATTATGTAGACATTCCTCAGCTAACTGTTTCATAACATTGCTGTCCACTTTATTTAATAAATGTTGTCATCTCTGAACCTCAATCTTTGTCAGTTTATGTTCATTGAAGACATCACTTAGTTGTTGCCATTGTTGTGTGTAGACACGAGGTATGAGAACACCAAATGAAAACACATCTAATTTATCAAAGTTAATTATCACTTGTTACTGTGTAGTCAGATGTCAGTGTTCAGGTGGCATTTGTACCAGTGTACTAGGACAAGTGGTCATTCTCATGTAATGTTCACCAGATTCAGGCTAAAAAATATGTGACACTCCAAAGTTAGTGAAGTGAGTAAGACATTGTTAGCAGGAAGGTCACAATGAATTATATGTGGAGTTTGTGTGTGTAGATATAGTAGACCAAGAGATACATCCAGTAATATTGAGTTCTTAATATGATTGGGAATTATCTTGTTCTGTTCCAGATAGTTAGTCAGTGACATTGATAGATACTCCATTATTAGAATAGGAATATTTTCACAAAAAATATAAGGCATGTTATATTTTAAAAACAATAATTATATCTTGTCAATGCAATGTCATCAATCTGTTTGCATTTGTGTAGTCGCCATGGTAGCAATAAATTGCTGATGATTATCTTCTGTACTCTCATGTTGATCATCATTGTCATCATTATCCTGATGTGGTTCAATTTTGTTTAACTATTCTTTCATCTTCTTAATCTGTTCAATATACCACTTAGTATTTGCATCACTTTCATTTTCTCCATTACTATAAGTTGCATATAGGTCATAGCTATTTTTACCAATCTGGTAGATATCAAGAGGTGCAATGACTAATAATCCAATTCCATCAACTACATCTCCTGGAATAGCAGCAACTTTAAAGTCCAACACTACCAACCCTAACAGCTGCTAACCCAGCTTGTATTCCTGCCTCAACACCTCCTGCTATACCCTTAGTAACACCAACACTAAGACGACCTCCAACACCAATTACTGCATATATTGAATCAGTTACTATAGTAGTATTTTTGATAGCCTCATTGTAATCACTATCTCTTTTGTTAACATGTTCACTCATCTGTTGATCAAGCTTGATATGTTCTCGTGCTTTCTTTACTTTACTGTTAGACATTACTTTAGAGACGAATGAAGCACTAGCTTTAGTAGCAGTTCCTGCAGCTCCCACACCAGCTCCAGCTAGTGTCAATCAAACTGATGGTCTAATAAGAAATAGACCAATTATAGTAAGACTTCCTCCAAAAACTAGACTTGTTGCTGAACTGGCTATTTTAGCCATTCTGACATCTCTAACTATCTTTGACACTTTATGTTTATGCTCTTTGAGTAACTTGATTGTTTGGTGACAAGCTGAACACCAAATAGCAAAGAATGCCTGATGTTCCATGGCTAGGCATTGAAGTTGTTTGTTCTTACTAATAAACAGAAATAGTATAAACAAAAAATGAAAAATTATAATATGTATGGCTGAGTCAGTCATGCTCTTAATAGTTTTAGAGTTTAATTAAAAAGGTCCTTTGGTACATGAATCTACGAACTCTTCATTAAACTCTAAAACTATTAAAAAGCATTGTATCAAAGAACCTTCTTACATTTGTCATTGCATAGTAGTGTTGTAAAAGTATTGAATTTGTATTTAGTTACTGTTATTGTTATTGTACAAAATTTGTTTTAATTTTAGTTTTTGTTATTGATTGTTCACAAAATTGATGTGAGTATTTGCTTTAGTTATTGTTAGTGAATCGAATTTTTGTTATTGTTATTGATGAAAGTCTATTTTAAAGGATAACATTTAAGTGCCAAATGTACAATGTCAAATGTTTAAGTAAAATTACTTTGGGACCTTTTTGACTTTGCCAAAGCTGACTCTTTTTCCATTATAATGTTTTTCTCCTTTTGAACAAAACAAATAAATCCTCATATAAACAGCCAAGTCAGGTGATGATTCGTGGTATTGTAAAAGTTCTTTGACCATTCAATAGGTCTATGCACCTTGTTTACACATCAACGTGTTAATTTTTTTCTTATTTTACTAGTATAGAGCTGCAATTTTTGTTTTAGTTATTGTTTGTTAATGATTTCTAACTAATTTTAGTTATAGTTTTGTTATTGTTAACAATAATGATTTCCCTTTTACAAAAATGGTTTTAGTTTTAGTTATTGTTAAACAATTACAACACTATTGCATAGTCTATGATACACCTTTAATATGAGCTTAGCTTTAGTAATTATAATTAATAAAGATGTATGTTTCTTGTGAAAACTTCACTTGTTCCACAGAAAGTTTTTTATGAGTGTTTATATAAATTGCTTTGTGGCCCAAGATGTTTTATTTTCTAACTTCAATATTCAGAACAAATATATTGGTAAACATCAATTACAAAATAGCTATGTAGCAACCATATCGAAACAAGTGTTTGTTTAAAAAATTTTTATGCAACAAATGTGGTCTTTACAAATAAGGTAATGTACAGTACAAGTAAGGTTTTGTTTGTCAGTAACTTGACAATTAAAAAAATAGTTCAATACATCTTGTGCTGACACAATGTCATTATTGAAAATAATTAGAGAAAATGTGTTTATATTAAAATGCTCAGATGCTCTCAAAACTGCTTTAAGTAGAATGTGGACAGCTTCACAAGAAAGATTAGAGAAACACAAAACAAGAAAAGCAAGTTTTAAAAAGACTTTCGAACACTTTCTGATGATTTTCTTCCTGTTGTATGTTAGATTCGTCTTTGGCAAGATTGTTAACAATGATTACAATGCCATTTAGTCCTAAAAATTTAATAAAAAGACATTATTATATTATACTAACATTAAATAACAATTGTAATAACAACGATATTACTTCTACTGATACTGTGGTTATGCAAATTCTTAAAATTTTTTTCTTTTTTTTAAACTAAAAAAAGATCAAGCAATGAGCTATCAGTTAAAATTGCTTCCTTAATTGGTTTGGACCATATTTCATATGTAAGAGGTGTATCTGGTAACCTCTCTTGTATCAATGCTATGTTGATTTTTAACATTCTCAATAATTGACTCATCAAAATAATAATTTCTGTATTATCAAGAAATTCAATTAGCCATTGATTATAACCCAATGTTGATAATCAATGGCTAATTGATCATCATCTAATGGTTGTTGATGATCATTATTTTTAATACCTTGACGAGTCTTTAGTCAAGGGAATAATTGATAATTAATCTTTCTTACAAGATCACTAGTATGTGGTCTAGACTGTGGTTGATCACAAGACATTGTTTGGTTAGCATTCTCATTGTATGATTCTCCACTTGATCTAGTAAACACTGTCGTCTCTGTACTTCTGTTCTTGGTCTGTTGTGTTCATCAAATGTACAAGTTGATTGTGGCCATTGTTATCTGCAAACATGAAGTATGAAAACACCAAATGAGAACACATCTAATTTATCAAAGTTATCATTTGTTCCTCTATACTTTTCCCTAGTTTGTAGTTCAGGTGGCATATATATCATATTACCAGGACATACTGTCATAATCACATAATCGTTAGCAGGGTCAGGATCAAAAATACGAGACATTCCAAAGTCAGTTATTTTAGCTATCATATCTGAGGTGAGTAAGACATTGTTAGCAGTGAGGTCACGATGAATTATAGGTGGAGTTTGTGTATGTAGATATAGTAGACCAAGAGATACATCCAGTAATTCAAAGTATCTAGAAAAAACAATGGTCCATTTCTAATTAATGATTAAAATGAATCTTATATATTATTACTTTCAGAAATTAACAACTTCTATAAGGTCTTTACAAAATACACTTACTATTTGAGTCTACTGATAGAAGGTCTAGTAACATAATCATGGATATGTCACTTGAACTTAAAGGTATATATATATATATATATATATGAATAGTTGTATGTGATAAATTAACTACATAATTGCTGACTAAAACTAGTTTTAATGATTTTTATACTTACTTTGGTTAGGTATGTCATCTCACATTATAGACAGATCCACATATTAATAAAACAAGTGGTGACATAACAACATAGAAGCTCAAAGTACTGATGAGGTGTTCAGTTTATAAAAAAGGGACATTTGTATACAGATATAGCACTGACATAAACAAATACTGGACTATGACATCACTTTGAATTTCTATGCTATCAAGCCCTAAGCACATTATAGCCTAACATACATTGAATTACATAACACATATAGCATATGCTGTGACATAACAATCCTTGTATTTGTTTTACTACACAGCACACTGTATCTGCAATACACCCCAAAAGTTGTCTATAACCAATACTTATGAATCACTAATACTATACACTAGCTGACCAGTTAACATGATGAATCAATGAGATATAGTTTCTATATCATCTTCATTTAATGGAGGATCAGCAAGGTCCTATAATAGAATTAATTATGATACAGTACAGAGTAGTGTAAGTATGGTACAGTACAAAATTAATGTGGTACAAGTATGATGTATGAGAAATTGACAATAGATTTCTTGTACATGTATATTTAACCTAATTTATGCTTACCAAAGAATTACATCCAGCATACACACTGAGTTGACTGCAATGTTCCTTTACTGACATGTGAGTTGATGACAAGAGTAAAGATGAGAAATAAGAACAACTATTCACTATGTGTTGAAAGTGGTCCTCTCAAAGTGGCAGCTCAGCACTGAAAAGTGCTTTTGTCACTGAAGGAGTGATGGAAAGAAAGGGATCATAATGTCCCACAATTTGTTCAATGCCCACACTCTTGGTGTCATTGTCATTACTAACAGCACATTTTGCAAGCACTGATTGAGTGACATCTTTTATATTATAAAGTGTGCAATCTTTGACAAGAAGACTATGAGCTTTTACTACATCGCTAGGAGCAATGAGGTATTCCTCACATTTGAATGTGTGCATCTCACTCAACTTTAATACACTCTTAATAACATTATTAAAGAAGCTGCGGCTTTTCATGACAACATTCACTGATATAATTACTGTAACACAGAGATAGTTTTCGGATATTTCAACAATAACTTTGACTTCCTCCCTCTTCCAGTAAATGCCATTTGTCCATACATTGCAACAACAAGCTAACATTTGGACTTCTTGATGGTAATCAGCAATTTCACCAGCTATATTGTGGGGTTGCAGACAAAATTGTAAGAAAGGACAAAAAGAAGAAGGTGAAGGAATCGTGTGGAGAGAAATTGGTTAGGATCAGGACACCAGAGACACCATCCTAACCCATTTTCTATTACAATACTGTTGGTGGCTCATTACAAATTAGAGATGGAAAAAATAAAAGCTCATCTGATGGCAAAGATATTGAAGATGATATATTGATTTTGAACATTTGCAGTGTATTTGCTTCTAAAACATGACAGAACTGAAGACTTTTAAGAAACCCAATTAACATATCAGTATTGTACTTTGGAAATACTTTTTGCAGAATAAACTTAGGCACAATACCAGTATTACTATTATTATTATTATTTATTACTTATAGGCAATATAAGACACATAATTATTAAATTTTAATGGAAATAACAAATCAATGGGCTGGGTTTATACTGATGGACGTTTTATTTACACTAACAGTTTAAGCATGGCTTCTAACAGTCAAGTTTGTCGCCTGTGCAGTGACTTAGTGCATGAAAAGAACACTACAGCAATTGAGATTCTAAATGAAAGGGTTTTGCAAGTAACTGTTCGACTAGATGTATCTGATTCTAAGGATGATGGTCTCTCTTCATATATAAATTATATCTGTCTCAAGTGCAAACTTCAAATTGTGTCTTGGATATATAGCTTCAATGAACAAGAGTTGTTCTTTTTAAAGAGATAGATCTGCTTTCCTAGTTGCTTTAGAGCGTAGAGTAGAGCATCTGAGAAGTTACTGTCATCGTTACAAGTGGTACCAATCATAGATAATTGAGTATTGTTGTAAAAGGATTTACTTCATAGTAGATGGAGGATTCTTAATTAGAGTATACTATTTTCTGACAAATCTATGGAAATTATGCGCATGCGAAAGAAGTACTTAGCAAGATTTTCTTCCTTTCAACAAACGCCTATGGCTATAGCCCAACTGCAATTTGAGCCTTTAGACCATGCCTCTATTCGAGGAAATACAGTAATATTATATTCACACGCAAACGTTTTGACATGAACATTTACAGCAAATCATTTTACACAAACAAATAGCAGCAAGGTATTAGCATTGTGTCATAATAAAATATAAGTAGCATGACATGACAAAAAATGTTTTCAGTTTTTGTGTAAGCACAGAATGTAATAATATGGTAACACATATACCACTTGTAATGTTAATGTTGACTATTAAGGTAATCACGTATCTCCTTAGCCTTCTGTTTGTTGTTAACAATAGGACCCTCAATGGCAGAGATCAGTGTCTCCCAGGAAACAGGTGTTGACTCAGTTTCCATCCATTTAGCTATTACTCGTGCAAGTTTGACTGTTTTATCGATGTTTTCTTGTTGAAGGCCTTTCAAATCATTTTGTGAAACACCGAGGGCTATACCAATCACTTCCCATTTAGCACTAATATCTGCCAACACTGAAAGTGCTTCCTTGTGATTGGGACTTTCCTTTGAAATATCTAGAAAAAACAATAGTCCATTGCTAATGACTGATTAAACTGAGTCTTGTAAGCTATTGTTTTCAGAAATTAACCACTTCTATAAAGTACTTACAAAATGTCCTTACTATCTGGGTCCACTGATAGAAAGGTTTAGTAACATAATTATGAATATATGGTACTAAAGGTATATATGAATAGTATATAGTAATTTAAACTATGTTATTAATAGTTATTAAGTTACAAGGTTATAATATGGAAAACGGGAGCAAAAACAATAATTACTATATACAACTATAGACACTTTCAAATTATAGGCATGATCATGTACCCTCATTATGAGACAATAAAAGGCATACACATTATATAAAACTACATTATGGTGACACTTGCATAGTGCAATATTTCCTTGAATAGTAGCTGTGGTTACCATGTTTTCATGATCCAGCTGATGTAAGACATCATGAACATTGTGTTTATCAGTAAATAATGCAAACATTGAATAAAGAAAATCATTTGAAGTTTTTTTGAGGGTTGCTTTTACTTTAATGATATAAAAAAGCTGGGGAGGCCACTATTAAAGAAAATGTGGTATGTGTGGTTCATGACATGATAACTGCCATTAAAAGAGTTACAGAATGATTACAAGATAAAAACACTATGTTAAGATTAACATCAAAGATGTGAGTTAGTTGATTTAAAAATGACATGGCCTAGAAAGTTTAGAAATTATTATCTAGAATTAAAACTTTCTATCCTGTGAGGCTATATAAAATTATTGACAAATATCAATAATGATTATCTAAATTCACATACCAACTGGATTAGGATCATGACTAGTATAACAAGTAGTTAATGGTAGTGTAGCTACGAAATGAAAATGTAAAATGGATCTAATACTTATAATATCCTCAATAGGATAGGAACAAAATAATAAATAATTAAAAAAACAATTGGCTCATCAATTTTTAAATCTTAGTGAGGTCCATTGATATTGTCATTTGTTACAATATCAAAAAATATTTAACACAAAGGATTAACTGGTAATGGCATAAAGAAAGTTATTTTATAAACCAGCTGCAGAGAGGCCCTTACTGCATTTCTCAATGCACTATAAACGTTTAATTTTATAAATGTGTGTTTTGGTATTTGGTAATCATGGATTAAAAATAATATTATTAATAATATTATTAAGAATGTCCATAGTAATGTGATAGTAATACTATTAGAATACTACACACAGCTATTGAACAAACACTCACTTTGTGAATTACTGGTCAGTGATCTAGTAATTGTAATTTCAGGTGATCTTTGAGGAATTTCAATATTTTCAATTGTTATACGATACTTGAGATTATTTCTAAAGTCACTTCTTCTAGGACACGCAGATATTTGTATAGCAATACTAGGCGGATCAAGACTCCATGATTGACTAAAGTTATCAGCATCTTCTCTATTAATCTACATCAGAGTAATTGAAATACAAAAATAGATAACGTACATAAAGTTGACATGTAATTTTTTACATCCATACACACACACATTCACACAAAATTACTTACTACTGGTGGGTTAAGTAGAGGTGTTATTTCCCACCCATCAACTGCTTCATCAGGGAATCCTAATAACTTTAACGTCTTTTCTGTTTCAATGTTTCTTATAATTTGTTCATTCTGTTCACTTGATGAAAGTGTCTTGGTAGAAAAATGAAATGGAAAGTTGAACTCTTCACTACCAAACTTAGATATCAATTTTAGAATTGCCTAAATAAGGAACACTGATGATTATGTAATGATTTAACTAATTACCTTAGAATATGTACTATCTTGAACAACTGTGAATCGCATCATCCATGTTTCCATATTTACAACTTTGTAAAAGATATAAGCTTGATATTTGCAGTTAGGAAGTTCAGCATCTGTAGAAAATATATTTCAGACTTAAATTCAAAGTTAGGATTTACAATAGACAGCAAACAATTACTGACTCACCAGTAAATGTTACTCCATACATGTATAAGTGATCAATTTATACTTACTAGCTGCATAATGATATCCAAAACCAAATGTGGCACCACCAACTATAGCACAAATTACTATAGCTAGGTATGAAAATTCTTTGAGATGTATAGTGCCATATTGTGAACAAGGAGGAAATGAACCTCCGAGTAGGTATTCAAACTTGAAGGGTGGACCAGACCTAGCAACAACAAAACTAAGATATTTTGACTGTTTCTCATCCGTAATGTTAGCACAATGTTCTAGTCGAACTTCAATTGGTTTATTGAGCTGAGATGAACTAGATACTGATATATAACACACCCCACTGATAAGTGTGCTTTTTTCAGGAAATTCAAATTTGCCACCCCACAATCCATTTGCAGTAATTTCATATGAAGCTTCTATCGGTGTGATAACTTCTGTGGGTATTAGAATGTTTAATCCACATTTTTCAACAGATAACTGCTGATCTTTAGTAGCATTGTACTTGGAATAGCTCTTTCCAACTATCATCATTCCTTTAAATAAATCTGTGTAAGAACAATTATGCCATATAGTGATAATGATAATTTAATGACAACAACATAATTACATTAGTTACAATAATACTATCTTTACCTTCTTTTAGTTGAGTTGTTTGTTCCTTTGCTAGTTGAAACTTTTCTAGCTCTAGATGTTCAGTTTCACTCTGCTGTATGGTTGTTTCCACTCCTAATAATATACCAAATTAAGATTATAAAGATAACTAATGTATACACAAATGTTAACTGTCACTTAAGAAACAAGGTTAGAAGACAACCAGTTTTGCCTATTTACACAACTCATGTATTGTATAATATCAATTATCAATAGATCAGAGTCCAAGACAAAGAAACCATAAAAAACTATAGTCTCAATAGTAGTCACTATGAACTAAACAATGGATAGGTATTAGTTATTGAATCTAGTCAGTATTTCGAATATAGCTCAAGGTGAAGGTGACCACTACATAACCTTATCAAGCACATAAAATGTTATAGCAAAATTGACTCTAAACTAGCTAAATAAAAAAGCCTGTGTACCTGTCGAACATGACAGCTTCTGTGTTAAGTGCTAATGATTCAATACATAAAATTGTGTTCTTCTGCAAAAACTTTGTTAGTATTGAATTAAAAGAGTTACAGAATGATTACAAGATAAAGCACTATGTTAAGATTAACATTAAAGATGTGAGTTAGTTGATTTAAAAATGACATGGCCTAGAAAGTTTCGAAATTATTATCCAGAATTAAAATTTTCTATCCTGTGAGGCTATATAAAATTATTGACAAATATCAATAATGATTATCTAAATCAAAGCTTTTATTGGTTGTAATGCCATCATTACAGGCTCATTATAATCAGGCACATAACTACTATATGCATACTTACATCTACTTGAATTATGACTGGATCATGACTATACATACTTGAACCTCAGGCTTATTTTATTGCATAGGATACTGTATCTACAATAGAGCTTTCACAATTGGTTATAACCAATATATATGAGACACTAACACTATTAACTAACCTTGTGAGAGGGGTTGCTCAGATATAGTTTGCATTTCATCTTCATTTAATGGAGGATAAGCAAGGTCCTATAATAGAATTAATTATGATACAGTACAGAGTAGTGTAAGTATGATATAGTACAAAATTAATGTGGTATAAGTATGATGCATGAGAAATTGACAATAGATTTCTTGTACATGTATTTTTAAACTAATTTATACTTACCAAAGGATTACGTCCAGCAAACACACTGAGTTGACTGCAACGTTCCTTTACTGACATGTGACTTGATGAGAAGAGTGTGGATGAGAAATAAGAACACCTATTTACTACGTGTTGAAGGTGGTTCTCTCGAAATGGCAACTCAGCACTGAAAAGTGCTTTTGTCACTGAAGGAGCAATGCAAAGAAAGGGATCATAATGTCCCTCAATTTGTTCAATGCCCACACTCTTGGTGTCATTGTCATCACTAACATTACTCTTTGCAAGCACCGATCGAGCGACATCCTTTATATTATAAAGTGTGCGATCTTTGACAAGAAGACTACGAGCTTTTGCTACATCGCTAGGAGCAATGAGGTATTCCTCACATTTAAATGTGTGCATCTCACTCAACTTTAATACACTCTTAATAACATTATTAAAAAAGCTGCGGCTTTTCATGATGTCATTCATTGATGTAATTACTGTAACACAGCGGTAGTCTTCGGATACTTCAACAATAACTTTGACTTCTTCCCTCTTCCAATAAATGCCATTCTTCCATACATCACAACAACAAGCTAACATTTGGACTTCTTGATGGTAATCAGCAATTTCACCAGCTTTATTGCGGCGTTGCAGACAAAAATTGTAAGAAAGGACAAAAAGAAGAAGGTGAAGGAATCGTGTGGAGAGAAATTGGTTAGGATCAGGACACCAGAGGCACCATCCCAACCCGTTTTCTATTACAATATCTGTTGGTGGCTCATTACAAATTAGAGATGGAAAAAACAAAAGCTCATCTGATGGCAAAGATTTTGAAGATGATATATTGGTTTTGAACTCTTGCAGTGTATTTGGATCTAAAACATGACAGAACTGAAGATTTCTAAGGAACCCAATTAACATATCAGTATTGTGCTTTGGAAATAATTTTTGCAGAATGGACTTAGGCACAATACCAGTATTACTAGCAATATTTTGATAAGCATGTTTTATTTCCTTAGAAGCAAATAGAACACCATTGACTTCATGGATAAGAGTAGCTCTGTCAATAACTATCCAACTTTGAGCATCATCCTCACTTTTAAGGAATAAGATGAGACCCTTATCACTTAAAGTGGTAAGGAACTCCAATAACACTGACCTTTCAGAAGGAAGTGAAGGGTCATCATGCTTTTGTAATACAGCACATAACTCCATTAGGTTAATGGCTATAATATTTTTATTATTTCGAAGCAATTGCAAGAAGGAGAATTGAACGTGGCAGTAAAAACTAATTTTATCAGATCGATCAAGTACAGCATTGCAGCTATAAGAAAGTGTAGCAACAAACTTATTAACACCTTTTCCTCCAGGACGATGACATTCCATAGGTAGGAACCCCTGATATTCTTGGGAATGATCAGCTTTTTCAGCAACTTCAGCAACTACTTTAGAAATTTCCTCATAACCACCAGTCATCTCATCAAGTCGACTTCCAATGACGAGTATTTGAGATGATTTTGAACTTGATAATTGAAGATTGGCATTCTTGATAAAATTGAACCAGTAGTACAAATCACGTTTAATAATGTGTAGATTGTTGGTCATCTTTAAAAGTATGGCAAAAACAGCAGGTGTGCTTAGCATAACCTTTTCTAGAATTGCTGCATGACTGCTATAATACTCCTTATGACCTGCAAGATCATAAAGGACAATATTTCCCACTTCATGACTTGTAATTGTATGTGCATTAATCCCAGTAGTTAGTAGTTCTACTGGAATAGGATCAGATGTATCAAACACATAGTTAGGTGGTTTCTTAGCCCGTTCCATAATGACTGCTGCAAGTGAACTTTTACCTGCACCAGTATTACCACAGAAAAAGACTTTGCTGTAGGTTTCCACAGGGAAATCTTTTCGACATTGCTCAAATGGCTCAAACATCTTTAAAATAACGAAGCGATCATTGTCATAATGATAAACAAGCTCCATGGCTGTTTGATTACGTCTGTTCCTAGCCATTGGGTTGATTTTTCCTGACGACAAAAGAGATTTCACAACATCACCATGACAATGCCTACAGGCAACATGAAGGGGTGTGTTACCAAACTAAAGAAATAAAACGTATTAGTAAGTAACATTCCTTATAGCTCAGAATAGGCTATGTTGTTAGAAATACTCCATTTTTTACTAACATTTACTTATCTATAACAATAGTATTTGGTTTATGTTTTAGCAAGTTAGATATTTGTGTGTAAACAAACAATAAGAAAATTTAATAAGATATTGATGCAATACCTCAGAAGTAGTGTTGTTTTAGTTTAGCTTTTTATAATTTTAGTTAGTTATAGTTAGTTTTTCTGCCAGTGGAATAATTTTAGTTAGTTATAGTTGAAAAATTAGTTAAAATTTAATGTATGTAGTATTAGACTGAAGGTATTGTTTGTTTGTCTTAAGAAGTATTTCATTCTCTAAGTTTGTATCTGCCATTTGGCTTCTTCTACCACGTGATGCATATCAACATGTTGTCTGAGATTGTGACAAGTATGAAAAAAAAGTGAATATTGCAATCTGCATCCAACTCTTAAAATTCCTTCCTACAAAGAATTTATAGTAGCAGATGTTACCAGTAATACATGTCCTAAATCCACAGTATGAGAATACTGAGACTCTAGCCAAAATTTCTTTCCTTTGTGCTGCCATTAAAGAGTCCATGAATTCACATAGCATGTATTTACAAGCTCCAAGAAGAATTGTGTGGAGGCTTTGACTGCTGTTGATCTGTGAAAACAAATGAATCCAATACAATAAATTATCCATTGTTGTTTAAAAAGTATGTGGACAATTCAAACAATGGATTAGGCAACTTTTTCATGTCATGTTTCATCCTTTCTTCTCACTTGTCTACAATAGTTTGACATTGTATAATAACTTTAATATGTGATAAAGCAAGAGCTTCAGAGCAAACGTCTCCAACTAAAGTAGGGTCACTAGTCTAAATACAAATGGAAATATAATACAAGAACACTGGAATTACTAACCATACATAAGACACAAAGTTCGAAAAATCTACCACCTCTATCAGGCCAAAGAGCATGTGAGACTTTCCAAGTTGCTTGTTGTCTTAAAAGAGGATAACTTCTTTTGTGGTCAGAGGTCAACCCTTCACATTTTGCTAAGGGAAAGGGTTTCAAGTGAGTCACCATAACTTTTGTTATGATGTCTATTAATATTGTACTTTATAGACATAAGAGAGTGGATGACAGACACCACTACTATGAACAACCTCATATCATTGAACAGAGGCACACTTACCTTCATCAAACAATGAATAACCGTCAAGAGAATAGTAGTGTTGTAAAAGTAATGGATTTGTATTTTACTTATTGTTATTGTTATTGTAAAGCATTTGTAATAATTATTGTTTAATTATTAATTGTTCACAAAAACTTCAAGAATTTTAGTTTTAGTAATAGGTTTTTAGTTATTGTAATTATAAATCAATAAACTAAAGAAAATGATAAATTTACTACATGCTAAATATGCAAGTAATCCTTGTTATTTTTGATTAATACTTCTCTTTCAAGGTTATTGCCACTTAGCACATTTCTTTTTCCAATACATGCAATTTTTAGTTTTTGTTATTAATTATAAATTAATGGTTGGTTAATTTTAGTTATAGTTTGTTATTGTTAACAATAATGACCCAACTTGGTTATCCATTACTGGTTGTTTATTAACTACATCTGATAAAGCAGTCTTATTGCAAAATGAAATGCTGAATGATAAACATATATATTTTTCACAAAGATTGCTGTTAGACCAGTTTCCTAACACAAAAGGTCTACTGTGATAAAGGTCCATCAGGACTAGGTAGTATCTTTGAAGAGTCCTTGTTAAAGTATTTGTATAGAGCCATTTTAAACATGTGGTATTAATCATTAGGAGTTAAAATTTCCAAGGATTAATTTTCCATAATTCAAAAAATCTCAAAATTCGTGAAAATTTTAGGCCATGAACATTTCTTGCTATACGGTAGTTTGCTACTTTCTCGTACCATTAGAGAGCTAATTCATAAAACCTGTGTTTGCGAGCTGAATCGATTGGTGCAAGTTTCATGTGGATAGCACGTAAAACGGCAAAGTTATTTACATGTCTGGGTGGCCCAACTCAACCAAGTATAGTTGTCCATTATATACTACAGCATACATTAGTCATATGACTGTCACATGATTACTCACATGTTCCTGTTTGATATAATTTAGTGATATGAACCATAAGAGGTTCATTATGATCATATGATAACATGGCTTTCCCTAACTCATCATCAACATCTGAATATGTGTGCTCCATCTATAATAAATGGACACACAAAGTATAATGGACACATATAAAAAAAATAGAGACATAATAATATAATGGATGGACACCTTTGTCTTAGCTACATAAACAGGTGCATAATATTCATCTGGAGTCATCCTTTACTCAAATATATATCTATAGACCACACCCATTAAATTAGAGTAAAATCATCAATAGTTTACTTACCAAGTTCATCTTGAGGTAAAATTGTATCAACATCACTTACTGTCTGAGTAAATTCATGTATCTACATGAGGTACATGATGGTTACTATAGCAACAAACTAATGACTTACAGAGATTCCAAGATAAATTTAACAAATGCTTTGTGATTCAGTTGAAGGTTATTTCATTGTAAATGTACACCTAGAAATATATCACATACATAATATGATATTATGTTATAATAAATAACTTTGTTTTATAAAATTAAATCCGCAGAGTCTCTTAGCAAATTCCATTACTAAGAAACCTCCACTTATACAAAGTGTACATGTCTTATAAACTACACCTTGTCCTTACAATGAAAGTCTGTCTTAACACATGTTTTGAATTGATAAAATAAATTTTTTTTCCAAAACAAGAAACTTTGCTAAATAAAATTATAAAGAAAATAGAAAGTGAGTCACCGTCCATTCATACAATGTATCCTTCAAGATGGACAATAAGAGCTGAATCCCTAGCCACTATTATTAACATTCTGAAGCTTTGGGATGAAGCACTCAAATGCACTTCTGATACTGAAATGAAGGCAACAATATAAGGTGTTTCCAATCAGATGGATACCTTTCAGTTTCTTTTAAACCTGCTACTATCTGAGATCATTCTTCCACAAACAGATAAGCTTAGCCAAACACTGCAACCTCCTGCACTATCTACTGTAAAGGGGCATGAGGTAGCTATGCTTACAGTTAAAACTCTTCAGACGATCCGTTCAGATTCCAACTTTGATTTATTTTGGGACAAAGTTGAAGCAAGGAGAGTCCAGTTTGATGTTGAAGAGCCTGTATTACCAAGAAGACGCAAAAGACTCCAACGCTATGAAAAAGAAATCTGCACTCCACATTTTCTGGAAATACCTAAAGATATGTATAGGCCAAAATTACTTTGAAGCCTTGGATTTAGCAGTAACAAGTATAACTGAAAGGTTTGACCAACCAGGCCTTAAAATTTATTCTAACATAGAGCAGCTTCTATTCAAGGCTAGCAGTGGTATTGATAACAAGTGTGAACTAGATATTGTATGTAACTTCTATGGAGAAGATCTCAGGAGAGGTGATTTGGAATCACAACTTCTCACACTACAAACATTATATTAGGAAAGTAAGGAAGGAAAACCGACAGTGTCAGATAACAAAGAACTTCTCGGTCTTAGTTCAGCCCAAAGACTTTAGTTGACATGGTTTGTTGATTGTTCCAGTTACTTTTGGTTATACCTGCTACATACAGCTCTTCAGAAAGTTCATTTAGTGCCTTAAGAAGAATAAAAACATATTTAAGAAGCACCATGTCTCAAGCACATCATAATCACATAATGATTCTTCATTATCACCAGGATTACACAGACAACCTTGACATATAACAAATAAGTAATGATTTTATCAATGTCAAAGAGACACGTCAAAATATTTTACTAAATTTAACTACTTTTCAACATGATGATTTAAACTGTAAATGTATTGGGGGAGGGGGTACATGCATGTACCTCAGATTGCACCAGAGGCCTCCTTGAAGCCTTATATTCCAAACTTATCTTGGGGGAGCATGCTCCCATACACCCCTAGAGGATTTTGGTTCCTTGTCTATGCCTCGCATTAAAGGTTGTACCTTATAACCTGACCACTCAAAAATTTGTGACTCTACCTCTGATTAATAAACAGTTTATTTCATCTAAAGCATTAAGAGGAGGTAATTTAAGTTGAAATATCAGTCCAGACAATAATATATCATATACCAGGAAAAAAAGGATATTATTGGGCTCTTTCACATACAGATACCTTTTTATTGATACATATTGTAATAGCTAACTTCTCTTGTACAGCATATTTAAATAATCACTTTATATTCATCATAACCTGATAATATATTATTAGATCATATTAATAGGAGGGACTGACTCCTTATGATGTGTCTACTATTATTATCACACAATATAGAAATGATAAGTTGCTTCACCTCATCAGAAAAGTTCACATGACCTATACATGACATGTCATGTGACTATTACATTAATAACATGTTCATCAGGTGACTGTCACATGCAACTACAAATTAATCTGATGATATTAATATTAGCATTATTTGTAGGTCATAACATCACTATATTGACCATGACATCATGCTTATATAAATAACCACACCTACTCATTATTACTGACCTGGAGTGTTATGTAAATTAATGATATGACTTGTCGTTAGAATCAGATGAAACTGATGAGAGAGGCGCACTCTTTATACTAACTCCATGCTACAAATAAGATATTAATTATCAAGGAGTGGTGTCTGAAGTACTAACCTCTAATTCTGTGAATAGTGTTATCTATATAATACAATGAGATGAACCCTGTAATTATTAAATATAATTATACAACTCACATTTTATTTTGTCCTACAAATACATTAGGATGAGTCTGTTCAACTAAATAAAAACTTGTCAACAAACAAAACATGTACATATTGACATGTAATCCTCACTTTGCAATGATGAAGATATCCTATAATAGCCACATTTTGGATTAACTCTGGATGATCAGTTAAATCAACTAAAACCTGTCAGACGAGTTAAAGTGGAATTACAAACCTGTTTAACTCACTTTATTTTGTATGCTGTTACTGCATGGTAACTCCTTCTCTTGGTGAAAAAAATTCCTTTTTTAAACAGGAGCAATGACAGGTTCTAATGGAGGTGTGGTCAGGTTACTATGGTAATAAACATAAATTATAGCCAATAATGGGTCAAGTATTTCCTTGTATCATCATGTAAAATATGCCCAAATAAGGTAATAATCTAATTAATGCTTACCTCAACATCAGGTCCGCACAATTCTTCAGCTGTTGGATATTTTTTATCTTCATACAATACAATAGCTTGTGTCTCAGGTACTTATAAAACAAGAGTATCTTCATTAATATCCATAACTTCATCATCTTCTCTCTTATCTAATTCATCATCATATACAAGGTCACATGTTATTACAAGGAAACCTTACCATTCACTCAGAATGTTTTCTTTTTTCTTCAGTATTGTTACTGTCTAGTTCTGTCCTATGTAGTTACCAAACTCATCATATCACCATCCATTGGTGTACCACTTGTCCACTTCGTAGTTACAGTTTTTTGAAGCCACGTGGTGGCGTGTTTTTACTCACACAAACCACACCTTCTAATAATTATTATAATTTTATAGTGTGAGCTTGTTTCAATACTACAGAAAAGTTGCTATGAATCGAAAAATCATGTCTCCAGACTTTGATGATAAGTCTTGGTATCTCTTATTAGACTGTTAATATGGTCTATAGTCTTGGTTATCTGGACTAGTGTCTATCAAACACAGCAAGCCAAATGGGGACCCCAGCTGTTAGTATCTCTTGTCATAATAGCTAAAAGATCTTAATACTTTATTTACCTTCATTATATAATGTTACATAATATTATGTTTGTGTCAAATTTTGCTATTATATTATCAAAAAAATTAAATAATAAAAAACTAAATAGTAGGGAGGTTATCACACTACCAGCTTAAATACAAGCTATAAATGTTACATAGGTTTTCTGTCAAAATTAAAAGTTTCTATTATCAATACATTACAGTAAGAAGTACTAATTGTAACAATATTTTATGGATTTAAACTTAGTCAATTTCATTATATCCATAGCTATAATTGATTGAGTATAATTCCTTGATACTAGAAACTATAGCTATCAAATATTATGAACTATTGACTAGATCCATGTATACTAAACCAGTATATTAGAGTATATGAAAATTTTATTATTAGAATTATCAGAGATAGTTTAAGGTATAAATGATTCTATGGTATCTTAAGGACACATGTATGTGTATTTGAGTATTTATATAGTTGGCTGTAAAAAAGGTCAAAACTAAATTTCCAAGATATGTGCCCTGGTAAAAACATAAAGGCAGTGTTTTTTGGAGTATGACATAGAACGACAGAGCTGAGAAGATCAGAATTTACATACTCTTCAAGAAATAATGACAAGACAGGATAGAGGAGTTCAGTAAAAACCATAATCATTTGTACACACAATCCTGTTAGAGTGAATATTAGCACTTACATAGTGACTTAGGAGAGCTGTCATTAGTAAGCTCTAGAGTAGTGAACATCAGTACTTATCACAGTGACCAAGGACAGATATCATTAGTATATTCTACACTAATGAACCAATGGTAATTCAACTGTTTTGAGCACTTCAGGACTAACACAGGTCTTCATCATGTAACTCTCCTGGTTACCTGTATCAGACGTGACTGCCTATGAGATGTTTTACTTCAATAGTAGTAGTAATTCTATTATGAAAGCAGAAGCTACTACTACAGATACAATATTTGGACTTAGTTTATTATAAAACATAAAACGTCTTGTAATGTTATACAGTATAGTGAGTGTATAGTACTATATCACCTAATGATTGGAACAAAACTGATTGTGACCATTTCTAAGTAAAATAATCATGTCTATATTTAATGCATCCATATATAGCAAACAAAAGCCCACAAAAGTACTATTATGTATTTAGTAGAATGATACTAAATGTCAACTATATAAGATTATAGAAAAGAAACTAGCCATCATAAAATTTAAAATGGGAATAAGAACACTTTATGTGTATACTCTAATGAAAACACAACTATAAGGTAGACAGCATATATCAGCAATGAGTATGCTCTGGTTAGTATAAAGAAGTGGATTGTCTTATTTTAATTTGACCACTTAAATTTGTGACATGATTGTGTATTATTTAAAGTAAACTGACAGGATCATGCACTATAAAATGTATAATATTAATATTGTCTCATCTTAAATATCAAAAAAATAATATTAACATTCAGACTTGGAATAAACAAAGTCTGTCTCATCTATCATATAATAATAATATTTCCCTAAATGACAGGATTAAGATGTTTTGTTCACTGCAGCACCACCATGCATGTCCAGTATCAGCATAAAGACATGGATGGATATGCACTATAGTTCCAGTCTTATCATCATAACAATTAAGGGCTCAAATTGACAAAACATGTATAATGAAGGAACAAATTTTCTATATTAGCAAAAGAAGCTTATCAAAGGATGGAGTGTCGGTGATGATGATAATCTTCTGTTAATCACCCAGCACATAAAGTATCTTTGTGATTTTATTTTATTAATGTCTTTTGATAAATTTCATGATGAGATAGACGATTAAACAATAATACATACATATAATATCAACATAAAACATTAACATGTAAGTGAAATATATGCATGATATAATACAAAGAATATGACAGAAACACAAAGGATAATTCAACATATATAATATTGATAATTCAATATAATAAGACTAAAATTCAAATACACCCACAGATAAAAATTCTACAAAACCTGTCACAGTACAATAATATAATATTAAATTAATATACTTTCTTTAATAATATAATTGTTGTTATAGAAGTCTTCTTAATGGTAATATCAACACTACAGCAAAAACAGTACATATAAATAATATTGTTGATACTCCTAGCGTCTGTGTTCCACTTCTAGCACCATACAATGTAGGACGTATTGTCTCAAGAGGACCTACAATAAGGAGAAAAGAATAACAAATATTCCACATTGGACTTCTATATAGTTTTTATACAGTTAAAACTTGAGAGCTCCCTAGATTACTAATTAATATTATAACAATTAATGTCATAATGTTATTGTCATTAAGCTTGTTCCTTCACAACAAAGCTTCAAGTAATAATGTGCTATATGAGACTATGTGAGGTGAAACATATTTATGACCATACCATAGTACTGTATAGTGGGTACATGTATATTAGTAGGAATGACTTGGAGAGGTAATAGAGAAACTATGTATGCTACAAACCATAGAAGAAGCAAGTTAGCCCAGAGGACTTTGATACTCACTTAGTCTAACACTAACAGTAAAAATTCATTGGTTACCATATGCTTAGTCAGTAAAAATTGCTAAACCATCTAGCAATAGTCACAGTATATATATTATCATAGTGTATGGTATGAACTAAGTATTCATTAACTGACATACTTGACAAAGTAATCCTTGGATCTATAAGAGGATTATCTGATGGTTTAGGTGACTCTATGGGTACTTTAGGTTCTTCTGATGGTTTAGGTAGCTCTGTAGGTTTATTACTACTAATAGTAGTTGGTCTAAGAGGAGGTAGATGAGTTGTTAATCTGACATTACTAAATGTTGTGGTCTCTGTTATAGGTATGGAGGAGGAAGGTTCAATTAAAATAGTTGATGATGGTTCTGAGATTGGTGAAGTAGATGTCATTGCTGTATAAATAGAAAGAAATCATCATAATTCATATAAATTACATGTACTGTGAAATAATATAGTTCATGTTAATAAGGACACTTACCATTAGGATCATAAACATTTATCATAAACTTGTAGCCAGCTTCACAAGGACTTGTTCCTTTATTGTTGTCATATACTAAAGTATAATAAAATAAATAACAATATTAGTTTTATATGTAAACTTACTTGCATAATAGTAAGTCTTTCCAACTTCATAGTTGACAGATCCAGGTATAGTTACACCATGAACATTTAATGAGAGTGGACTCTTTGCACAGTGACCTGTTTTAAAGAATAATCACTTTAATTGTATTATAATAAAATTGACTACATACCAATTTGAATATTAGAATCAGTAAGTGGCTGACAATTATCATACTGTACTTTATCCACATTGTATACTTGTACTGTGGTATCTGGACAAGTTAATGTGACACTTGATGGAATGGGCATATCTAATCCACTAAAGAAAAAAACAGTATTATAATAAAATTATACTTTTGATAATGAATAACTACAATATAATGTCATGTTCCATGAGTTTAACTTCGTATAAATCTTTATGTAGCAAGACAAGTGTCAAAGTTTGATTTGAAAAAGGTATAAGAAAACATAGAAACACTACAATACATATACAATAATTTTATATTATTTCATGAGAAATCAACAATTCAACACAGACAGCTAGGTTGTCACAAAGACATGATAATATACATCATACATGCTATAGTAGTGATATGATCTGTCATAAAAAGAAACACTCCTACATAGAGCTACATGACACAGATCGTCAAAATATGCTTAGTACAGAATGTACATGCATTAAAGGATGTCACTAAAAATACTATCAAATATTCTAAAGTCTGTGAAAAACAACAACAACATGTATATTTAATGACTCGTTTGCTAGATCTAGTGTCAATGATACACATCTTAAGATATTTCACACTCTAGTCTATAGCTATAAAAATAACATAGTCATAACTGAGGAGAGTATTATAACATATATACAAGTACATGTACACTGGCACTTAATCAGTATGTTGCTATCAAAAGTTATACGTGTCTACTTAAACTACATCCATTCTTTCTCACTGTCACATTTATACTACATACATGATCCAATGATATAATAGAGGAAGAGAAGGATATATTTGACATTCCTTTAGACCACATCATTGCTTTATCAAATAGAATACTCACATGTTCCTTAAGGACAGATCAACACAACCATAACATATATATATATATATATATATATATATATAAGACCAGTCAATAAGGCTTCATTGTATATAACTAAAGTATTATATAATAGAAAACCTGGCAATATAAACAATACCAGGAAATACACAAAACATAATTTTAAGATACATTAGATCATGTATATGCATATTAATAAAAGTTTTTGTGGCTATTATAATTTTTTTGATGATATAACTATATTCAGTTATTTTTCAATCTTTTTTGAAGTTCCTAAACAGTTGGTCAATTGATATGGACACGTCTAGAGCTGACTGACTGACTGACTGAGTGGTCAGTGTGTCTCACTTTATGAGTTTATCTTCTCATCATACACTTAGTAATCAAGCTAACATGATGTTAATACTAAATTGTCCATCACTTTTTCTGTTTAGAGTCAAATTCCATTAATCAATTGTTTGTTTTTCATTTTTATATGTGACTTTGAAGATGACCAATTAACATTATCTCACATAGAGTAATCAGTGATGTGCATCACAGTCAATGAATATAATTACTCTTATTTTAAATTGTGTGTGACTGATCACTATTTTAAATTTTAAAGTGAAATGTTATTTCAATAATAAAATTATAAATTGTATAATTATTAACTTATCTATTCCATGACCAATAACAGGGGTGTGGTACTTGTCATTGATATTGTAAGAAATATCTTTTATTTTGGGCTAAAATGAAATAATCTCTTTTAATATTACAAAGTGTCCTTAGAGAAACTCATAAATTAGACATATTAACAAATTATATCCATACATCCATTAACAATCTATTTGTCTATCATTGAGTTAACAGTCTTTGTCCCCTAGCAATAGCTGAGTGTACACAATACAATAGACCACTGCCTTCTCATATACCATTGCTGATTACAAAGGTAGCTCAAGAAGCAGGACTATGGAACTCATCATCAGATGGTATTGTTGTTATCTTTAATGTATAATGTGTTCTTTGAGTAGGTTGTAGAGTGTTCTAGAAGTAACTAGATGATACATATTGGTCAGTGATAAGTAACTGTCAATCTTTAATATGTGAGAGTGATATTAACTTCCCTAGAGCTTGAACAGATAAAGAATCTAGATATGAAAGAAAACAACATTGTATTTGTTATTTTGTTGTGTTTGTTTATGAATTCATTCATCTATCTATCAATCTATCTACTCACTCACCTATTTTAATTCTGAAAGTATTAGGAGGTACAATTTTTAATATTTTCCTTCTTGGTCTCTTATGGTCAGTGTGTATGAGAACACATTGATCTACACACATCTCTTTCTTCTCCACTCTCTCCTCCTCATCTCCTAGTAAGGAATGTTGGTGACAGTAAACCTCCTTTTTTGAGAAAGATACAACTTTTACAATGAGGACACATGTAATAGAAGTTAGAGGAAAAGCTGCTGTGACAACAACAACAGCAGCTTCAAGGAAATGACAAGCATCACATCTTTAGAGAGAACAAACAAGTTAAAATATTTAGTGGAACATCTCTACTCTGTGAGTTAACAAGGTACAAATTTGTTTAGTTAATTATAGGACACCCTCTCTCTTATATGGTTATTTAATACTAAGACAGTGTCACAGTGTCAACACATGTATTTGTGTGATTGTGATCAAATTTTGTTCACTTGTTGAAGAGAAATTACAAATGTTCCCATTATGAAAAAAGGTTTAATATCAACAAAAATAATATGCATGCTTTCATAAAAGTACATACAAACTATCACATAGTATTACTTTCTCAATACACTACTAGTCTATTATTACCATAATCACAGACATACAAATATCCTTTTTTGTCAAATGTTAATCCATATGGGTAATTAAACTGACCCAAACTGCTACCTTCTCCTTCAAAAGATCGGACAAACTGACCATCAGTAGTGAAGATAGAGATACGATTATTATCTTTGTCTGTAATGTATATTACATCACTATCATCTATTATAATCCCTAATGGATAACTAAGTTGTCCAGGACCAGATCCTTTAGTACCAAACTGAGATAAAAATTGTCCCTCGGAAGTGAATGTTTGAATACGATGATTACCAATATCAGTCACATAAACTAACCCTTGTCTGTCAATAGCAATGTCTCCTGGATTTTTAAACTGTCCCTCGGCTAATCCTTCGGTACCAAATGTGTGAGAGAAAGTTAGATCAAGATTTAAGACTTGTATTCGATTGTTACCATAATCTGCAATATAAATATGTTTAGTTGTAGGAGAAATGGTGATACCACAAGGGCAATCAAGTTCCAGTGGTCCATCACCTTCTTCACCAACAGATGTAATTAATTTCCCATCAATAGATATTTTCTTGATCTTGTGATTACAGGCAACAAGAATAAAGTTGTCCGGAGTGATGGCTACACCACGAGGATAACGGAAATTGACATTTTCACTTCTCCCACTCTTCTGACCAAATGACTTTATTTTCTTTCTTTCTCTATCTAATACTGTGATACAGTGACGACTGCACTCACTTACTATAATATGTCCATCATTAGTCACAGCAACTCCCCATGGTCCATTATGTTTAGATAGAGAACATACTGGAGTGATGTTATCAAGGTAAGGATTAAAAGGAATCACTAGTGAGGTACTATTGGTTTGGACATCATTAATTTGGACATTAACTTGATGATGACCACGAGTTACAGGACTACAATGTATTGTATATATTCCAGGATGGGTGGTTGTGGTGACTGTAGCTGTGATGGGTGTAGATGTACCAACTGGTACTACACTACAACTGAGTGATGATAGAGGAACAGTAAGAAGACTGGAATCACAAAATTGGATAGATAGTGGGAATGATAGTGTTTTATTATTCATGATGATGTCTTGATGATCAATCTTCTTGATTTTACACTGTTGTAGAACAGTAGGTGAGAGATCTATAATATCTCCAATATGATGTAGTGTATCAACAATGTTGCTGTCTTTTATAAAATGGAGATTAGCATTCTCCTTAGGATTAAACTCCTCAATGTTAACCTGATAAGTCAAATAACTCATATGCTCCATCATTTGTTTTGTAGATGTCACTACTTCTTGAGGACTGCCTATCTCAAGAATCTGTTCTACAAATTCCTGGCAGTCATTTAGTTGACTCAATCTTCTATTAGCTGATTTCTTCTGATCTGATAACACTTGTAGTTTACTACCAGTGATTGTGTCCACCTCTTTTATCAACTGTCTCTTAGATTGACAAAGGTCATCAATCATTTTTTTTACCACGACATGTATCTCTTCTTTGATGATTTCTCCTTGCTCTTTGATCTCATTCTCTCTGTTAGTGAGAGCAGTTAGAACATCAGTAACACCAGTGACCTTGCCACAAACTGACTTCAGATTTCTTTCTAGTTTTTGACAATGTTTGGGATAACAGTCAGAAACTAAGTCATAATCATGATCTCTATGAATACGTACAATACAGTCATGACAAATGAGCTCTTCACATGTTCCACAAAATATTGTCAAAGGTTCATTATGAGTGGAACATTTTACCTCCTGCTTCTTGGGTAGTATTTTTGATGTAGATGTTGCTACTCCTAGTACTTCATCAAGACTTGTTATCTTATGATCAGCAATGGGAGTCCAATTCTTGTGAACTTTAACACATTTTGGACAAAGAAACTTGGCACATTCTTTACAGTAAGCTGTGGCATTAGTTGTTGTGCAGTTATCACATGTTACTTGTTGATGTCCTGACATTTTTTTGAGTAGATTGTAAATCTCCTTGAAGTTGTTAATATGGAAAGCTGCGGGAAAGTTAGCTGCTCCTGTTGGTTGATGTAACTGGGTACAATGATGACAAGTGGGACAAGAGATGAAGTAGTCATCTCCATGAGGATCCAGTGGTAGTCCCTCCAGACATTGTTGACAGAAAGAATGGAGACATGGTAAAGTTTTAGGGTTAGTATAGAGGCTATGACATACAGTACAGGTGAGCTGTTTCTCTAGTTTCTTGAGAGCTGTAGAGGAGGAGGTACTAGGCACTGCTTTCTCTGCCATAAGAGAATGCAAAAAACTCAAAGTTTAAAAGAATTGAGCACAAAAAGAACAATACACCTAAGATGAGACTAAATAAATACCACCCCTTTTTATGACCACATAATATAATTAAATATATTCATATGCTGAGTTTGGCTGTATAATATTAAGTACTGCCCTCTGCTATGAATTCAGAATTAAAAAGGAACATTTGTACTAACAGACCTGATATATATTGAGACGAGTCAGATTATGTGATTATTTGGTGATTATAAAAATAGTTATAACATATTTATAGTGGAGACTACATACATGAATTATCATACATTTAGTTACTATAGTATTGTATTTTCTATAGACATATTATTCATTACCATAGAACATTGCCAGTTGTTCTAAGATTATATGGATCATGTGTTATGGATATATAAAGATATGATTTTAAGTATTGGCAGTAATGGCAAATAAATCAATTTCGACTTACTATCAAAGTCAGATAAAAATTATGTAATGATGATGTCATGTAGATGTATTACATTGTACATGCAGTCCTCTTAGTAGACTGTCTCTATATCATGTATTATTGTATCATGTTTCCATGGTTACAGATATTATGAATGAATATGATATTTGAATATGATATTGATCCAATACATCAGCAATATCAAGAAGTGAGTATTTACAAAACATGTTTATATTAATTACTAGTGTGTTTGTGTAGCATCTGGATTCTCAATGGATTTTGCTCAGTATGAACAGTTAGCTGAAATGAGACAAATAAACTTCAGTAAGCATCTGATATTTGTCTAAGGTTAGATTGATAGATAGGTAGAATGATGGATGGATGGATAGTTGGACAGACATAGGAAATGATCAGTAAACAAAAATGAGAGAAAATACAAACAGTAAAATTATCTGTGTCTATGATCATTCCATCAATTATTTATCTGTCCATTAATTTATCATTCCACATATCCATTTATCCATTTAGAAGCCAAAATGTAAAGTTACTGTTAATCATTGAAGCCATGGGCAAGAGATGGATGCTATTTCAACTGAATTAACAAGCATTTATGCAAGGAAGCTCTAGTACAGCATCACATAATTGACTATAATATATTGACAACTATATGATTAATAACACAAGCACAAGATAAAGCACTTATTATCAAATGCAATCAAAAAATCATGCATCCGATTGAAATAAGACACTAGTTTTACAGTGTGTTACAAAAAAAATCAAAGATTATCCAATGTATTGTGCTCACTTGCACACATCATAGAATACAACAAGTGTAAAGAGTGGCTTGATGTAACTATACTTGTTCTATCATACAAACCAAGTCAAGCTGTAACTTGTCAATGTATGGACTAACAAAGATACCATCGGATACATAAACAAATTATGGATAACACAAATTGGTATATAAATTATTGATAGGATACATACTCTTCCCAAACCAGAATATTGAATTAGCTCTCAAGACCAAGAAACTAAAATCCAACATCCAACAAGCACCATACTAATGCCATGCTCATTCCTTACGTGTCACCTTTCCTTTTGTCATGAACTTCACAGGTACTTTTCTTCCTAGATCACCAAAAACTCATTATCACCAGGTGATAAATGATTATAATTAATTAGAAGATTTCTCACTAATCAGTCAGTAAACTAATTTAAACTTTGTTTTAAGCAATAATTATACCAAGAAAGTTCATTTCTGGATTGCTTTGTATCAAATATGTTTAAAACAAATTTTAAGCATTACATGGATGAGATAATTCATAGTGGAATTTGACATAAACATTATCACTTTTTTGTTACAGCACTATTTGAATGTCTGAAACATATCAGAAATCAATTAAATATTATGTCATTAAAAATGAGCATACATATTTGATAGATACCAATATATATAAATACATTATTTTATTTTAGGCTTAAAAGATGTAATATATTAGTATATCAGTTAAATCATTTGGAAACTGGTCTGGCATTATTGTCACATCAACCTTCTAAAGATATAATATCAAAATTCAAAGCCTAGTTAAAACAGCTACAACATTCTTAGACTTGACATCATCATACAAAAGGAATGATAGCTTTTTCAATGTCATTCTTCTGTGTTTTCCCTTTGACTATAGAATCTGAGCCTATTCTATTGTATCACAGATGAAACTACAAATTTAAAGTACAGGTTACTTACTCTATTTTCTACATGGAGATGTTTGTTCTCCTTTCATCCAATCTTTAAAAATGTGAGGTCACAGTTTGGTCTATGCATGTGTGTATGGGATGGTTATGTTTTAATTAATTAACATAAGCTAACATAAAGTAATGAATTCTAATATTTAAACTGAGTTCAAACCAGTTCCATATATCACAAAGCCCCCACCAATAAATTATTACAAAATGAATAGTGATTGTGTTGAACCTTAATGGAGGTTCTATCAATTAGTAATGGCAAATAAATCAATTTCGACTTACTATCAAAGTCAGATAAAAATTATGTAATGATGATGTCATGTAGATGTATTACATTGTACATGCAGTCCTCTTAGTAGACTGTCTCTATATCATGTATTATTGTATCATGTTTTCATGGTTACAGATATTATGAATGAATATGATATTTGAATATGATATTGATCCAATACATCAGCAATATCAAGAAGTGAGTATTTACAAAACATGTTTATATTAATTACTAGTGTGTTTGTGTAGCATCTGGATTTTGCTCAGTATGAACAGTTAGCTGAAATGAGACAAATAAACTTCAGTAAGCATCTGATATTTGTCTAAGGTTAGATTGATAGATAGGTAGAATGATGGATGGATGGATAGTTGGACAGACATAGGAAATGATCAGTAAACAAAAATGAGAGAAAATACAAACAGTAAAATTATCTGTGTCTATGATCATTCCATCAATTATTTATCTGTCCATTAATTTATCATTCCACATATCCATTTATCCATTTAGAAGCCAAAATGTAAAGTTACTGTTAATCATTGAAGCCATGGGCAAGAGATGGATGCTATTTCAACTGAATTAACAAGCATTTATGCAAGGAAGCTCTAGTACAGCATCACATAATTGACTATAATATATTGACAACTATATGATTAATAACACAAGCACAAAATAAAGCACTTATTATCAAATGCAATCAAAAAATCATGCATCCGATTGAAATAAGACACTAATTTTACAGTGTGTTACAAAAAATCAAAGATTATCTGATGTATTGTGCTCACTTGCACACATCATAGAATACAACAAAATTTAAAGAGTGACTTGATGTAACTACACTTGTTCTATCATACAAATCAAGTCAAGCTGTAACTTGTCAATGTATGGACTAACAAAGATACCATTGGATACATAAACAAATTATGGATAACACAAATTGATATATAAATTATTGAAAGGATACACACTCTTCCCAAACCAGAATGTTGAATTAGCTCTCCTGGTTAAACAAGACCAAGAAACTAAAATCCAACATCCAACAAGCACCATACTAATGCCATGCTCATTCCTTACGTGCCATCTTTCCTTTTGTCATGAACTTCACAGGTACGTTTCTTCCTAGACCACCAAAAACTCATTATCACCAGATGATAAATGATTATAATTAATTAGATATTATTCTCTGCTTATAATAGAAATATCCTCACCTACTCAATTAATTGTATAATCTAAGCTAAATTAATTGTACAATCTAAAAAAGGGTACAACCACCCAAAGTAGGAATGTAATTAATATTTAAAATGGATTAACATGGATCGGAGTTTGAATTGGTATATATTTCTTTCAAGATTTCTCATTAATCAGTCAGAAAAATAATTTAAACTTTGTTTTAAGTAATAATTATGCCAAGAAACTTCATTTCTGGATTGCTTTGTATCAAATATGTTTAAAACAAATTTCAAGCATTACATGCATGAGATAATTCAAAGTGGAATTTGACATAAACATTATCACTTTTTTTGTTACAGCACTATTTGAATGTCTGAAACATATCAGAAATCAATTAAATATGATGTCATTAAAGATGAGCATACATATTTGATAGATACCAATATATATAAATACATTATTTTATTTTAGGCTTAAAAGATGTAATATATTAGTATATCAGTCAAATCATTTGGAAACTGGTCTGGCATTATTGTCACATCAACCTTCTAAAGATATAATATAAAAATTCAAAGCCTATTTGAAACAGTTACAACATTCTTAGACTTGACATTATCATACAAAAGGAATGATAGCTTTTTCAATGTCATTCTTCTGTGTTTTCCCTTTGAGTATAGAATCTGAGCCTATTCTATTGTATCACAGATGAAACTACAAATTTAAAGTACAGGTTACTTACTCTATTTTCTACATGGAGATGTTTGTTCTCCTTTCAGCCAACCTTTAAAAATGTGTGGTCACAGTTTGGTCTATGCATGTGTGTATGGGATAGTTATGTTTTAATTAATTAACATAAACTAACATATAGTAATGAATTCTAATATTTAAACTGAGTTTCAAACCAGAATTATTGACATCTGTACACAAAGTCTTGTGTTGATATATGGAATCAAAGATTTCGTTTTATGCTCATTTGAAAATCTTTTTCTTTAGCAACATTAGAATGAACTATCATTATAACCCCTTAGACACACTTAGAGAGGGCTTATAATATTTGTCTGTTATCTCTACTTTACCTTTCCTATTTTATATCATTTTCAGACTAATTTGGTCTCCTTGTTTTCTTCAAATACTAGTCTTTCCTCTACAAAAAGTCAAGGCTCTTCTCCTCCCAATTTGTCATTAGTACCAAACAAAAAAAAATCCAGTGTTCCAGCTGTCACAAACTCTGGTCTGGAGGTATTGATGAAACTCAATTTGAAAAGTCCATTTTTGATGTACATCTACCTCATATTAATGTGAGTACAAGAACGTTGAGTCTGTTATATTCTCACTCTCTATCTCACACACACACAGATATCCACACAGAGTGATATAAAAAGATTATGAACAATATTTGTCAAGTATTAGGAAACAACAAAAAAATTTGATGGCAATGCCTCTGTTTCTCTCTACACACATACACAAACATGCTCACAAAAACATTACCACACTAACTTACTTGATCTCTATATAAGAGATGTAATGCAGTCACTCCTAAAAAGTGATTCTACAATAACCACATATCTCTCTCATAACAAGTAATCCTTTTTTTCTAGTGGTAGATACATAGTGATCATTTCTGTTGATCTATATGTACAGTTAGTACTAACTTCATTTCCTGAATTCTTCTTGTGCTATCAAAATGTTTGATATGCTATTATTTTAAGGAGAAAAACTACTTTGCACAAAATTATTTCAAATATAATCAAATTAATAATCACAGAGTCTATTTTTAAAATTTACAATCTAAAATGAAATTTTTAGAGAATAAAAAGTAACAAATCTATCTTCACATAATTATGTATAGCAATTTTAAAATGGGAAGAAGCTACAGACTCATGTCTAATAAAAACGTTTGTCTCTGTACCAACGGTTTAATCAGCTGGAAGTTAACAGCTAAGTCTCTGTGGGACAAGTGATATTCTTCTCAAAATTGGTGACATCTCTGCAATGTTCCCTGTACCAAGAGTCTAACTCAAGAATGTCTAGTAGAAATTCAAGAAATTGAGATAAAAATTAACTTCATGAGAATAGATAACTCATACAAATCATTCCATTCTTAATATGAATCTATAAATTACTTGTATGCAATGTTACTTTTGTAGAAACTACTACTGTTCATGGAAGTCCCACTCTTATGTCATACAACATCAGCAACAAGGATACTCAACAAACTTTCTACTTCAGCCATGATCTATTGGCACAATAGAGAAGGTATCCTACAACCTCTAGAACTGACATGTTATAGTACCAGTCATGCTAATTGTCCTCTTCAAAAATCCTCTAACACTACAACTGAAATATAATAACAATTTGTCAAAAGAGCAGAGAAAATCACCCTGTCTGTGAAGAACATCTTTTGAAGCAGCTCTTGAGGAATTTAACAGATGTGTTTTCCATGGACCAAACAATCTAGGCAGGACAAATATTGTAGAACACCCCATTGATTGATATTAGTGACTCTGCCACCATCAAAGAGCATCGAATGACATTGCTGTTTCATCAAAGAGAGGTTGTAAGAGAAGTCATAAATAATATGTTATATTAAGGATTTATCAAGCTTCTTTGTGGCTCATAGTCATCCCCAATTGTCCTAGTAACAAATGGATAGACTTCCTCGGTTCTATGTAGAATACAGGAAGTTGAACAATAAATTATAATAAAAGAGACCACCCATTACATCACATTGATGATACAGTTGATTCACTTTCAGAGTCAAATTAATTTCCCACTATTGATCTTGTCAATGGATACTGATAGTTGTAGTAGATAACAAGTTTTATAACTCACTTCACCTTCCACCAATTTTATGCAATGCTGTTTGGACTCTATAATGTTTCAGGAACTTTCCAGAGGCTAATATAGAAACATCTTTCAGGACTGCATTTAGTGTCTGCCTAGTTGACTATAGTATATTTGGATGAAACTGTAGAATAGTATTTGGTATGACTAGAATCCGGAACACTTACAAAAGGCTGAATTAAAAATCAAACCCAATAAATGTTGACTATTACAAAGTCACTATCTTGGATAAATATTATTCTGTCAGACCATGGTATATAACTGACCTTCAGAAAACAGCATGTATTAGACCCTAGCCCATACAAAGTAATATTTAAGATATAAGACAGTTCCTGGGAATTGTTTCCTACTATCAAAGTCCAAAATTGCCTTTTATTGCAGCTCTCTACACCATCTCACTGAAAAGACTAAATCTTGAGCAGTGGACAAATGAAGCTACCTCACTTTCCCACAGTTTGCTCTATCTTTTATACTAGATGTGAATTTTAGTACCAATGGATTATGAGTTGTAGTCTTAATCCATGGAAATGGATTAGGAGCTGTATTCTCTTGATTATCAATGACAGACATTTACTGTCTCAAATGATTACAAAACTTCAATCCCAATTGGCAAGTTGTTCAGTGGATAGAATAGTGGGAGAATTTGAGATGAACATTGAACATAAACCTGGTCTTAAGCACTCAAATGCAAAAGGTCTGTCCAGAGGTTATTACAAACAGTGTGTGTGATTAGAAGAGTCTTTTGAAAGTACATCTGCCATCAGCCACCCCCAAACTTTGTCTCCTGGGTCATCCTTGGATGAGTTTAGGTGGTCTAAAGTTAGTTGTCAACCTAACAAGCATCACACCCTTAATTTAAACAAAATAATCTAATTGTTGGTATATGGTACATTACCTGTTGACTTTCTCACAAAGAATGCTCTACCTTTGGATTTCAAAGTCAATTTTACTGGTCTGGCCAGTGCAAAAAATCAGGTTATCTCTGGATTTCAAAAACTCTTCATAAGATTCAAAGTCAATTTTACCTGCCTGGTCATCCTAAAATCATCAAAGTTTGGCAGATCATGTGAATTTTGTGCTTCAATAAAACCACCACTGAATTTTGGACATTCATTAAATAAATTGCCATAGTCATGATAGTACAACATCTGGTCATCTCAAGATTTCCAAGACCTTTCAGAAGTTTGGAGTAGATTTTAATTCTGTGGTTAGTGCAAAACCATCAAAGATTGGCAAATCATTGAAGTTTGTCCTCAAAGGAATCACGTAATCTTGACTGTCCCTATCTAATTACACTTTTAAAAAATCAGTCAAATTAAATAGTTCACTACAACATGTACATAACCAATTAAGACCAAAAACGAAATAAAATTTTTAAAGGATGTTAGATGTATAATTTTAGATGTGTATACAAAATAATCAACTTAAACACAACTAAAAGAGAACACAATTTGATCAGTCAAATTTACAAAAGAAAATGTAAACATATTACTGAAATAATGATAAGTAAAATAATCACATTAAACATATATAGTATAAGAATAAAAGGGAAATGTTTGCAATCAGACAAAGTTCTTATTACAGAGGAATATACCTTAGGTTCACACAGAATCTGTTTTTAGATGATGAGTTATATGCTAGATTATTCTGTCAAATTGCTCTTAAAGCAGATATTAAATTCCTTCTTGTTGCATTTTCAGCTTTCTCCATGAACCATAACTGATACATTTCAAAATTAACATGCTAAAGCAACATCGTTCAGTTTAACTTGCATACCTAAATATTTCCATTCTGCAATTCTAGATTGTGTAGTTATTTCTAGAATGGGAGGTTTTTGGTACAAGACCCAATCTGATTATAGCAGATATTCCTTCAACCATATTGCCTGATATTATGAAATTAAATAAAAGGATATGTTTGTATTGACATAACAAAGTAAATTTTGCTAAACAATAAGACAAGTGTAATTATTTTATTTTATACACTTGTATAGATGGCAAGACTAGTCGGCCAGAGACAGCTAATAATTGTGGGTGTGTCAACATATAATTATTTGCAAGCAACAATGGTGACAGACTTTACTTGAATTGAAACTTGGAAGCCATAGTCATTCTAAAAACATTTATATATTCATTTAAATTGGTATCTAACATAACAGCATATCACAGTACAATAATATAATATTAAATTAATATACTTTCTTTAATAATATAATTGTTGTTATAGAAGTCTTCTTAATGGTAATATCAACATTACAGCAAAAGCAGTACATATAAATAATATTGTTGATACTCTTAGTGTCTGTGTTCCACTACTAACACCATACAATGTAGGATGTATTGTCTCAAAAGAACCTACAACTAATAAGGAGAAAAGAATAACAAATATGCCACATTGGACTTGTATATACTACAGTTAGAAGTTGAGAGCTCCTTAGATTAATAAATAATATTATAACAAGTAATGTCATAATGTTATTGTCATTCAGTTTTTTTTTATTACACACAACAAAGTTTCAAGTAATAATGTGCTATATGAGACTATCTGAAGTGAAAGATATTTATGCCCATACCATAGTATTGTATAGCCGGTACATGTATATTAGTAGGAATGACTTGGAGAGCTAATGGAGACACTATATATGCTACAAACCATAGAAGAAGCAAGTTAGCCTAGAAGAGCTTTGATACTCATTTAGTATAACACTCACAGTAAAACTTCATTGGTTACCATATGCTTAGTCAGTAAAATTGATGAATCACCTAATTTAATCATTTAGCAGTAGTCACAAATATATGGTTTATATTATGATAGTACATGTATGTTAAGTATTCATTAACTAACATACTTGACAAAGTAATCTTGGGATCTATATAAGGATTATCTTTAGGATGTTCTGTTGGTTTAGATGGCTCTGTAAGTTTATTATTACTAGTAGTAGTTGGTTTAAGAGGAGGTACATGAATAGTTAATCTAACATCACTAAATGTTGTGGTCTCTGTTATAGGTATGGAGAGGAAGGTTCAATTAAAATAGTTGATGATCATTCTGAGGTTGGTAAAGTGGATGTCATTGCTGTATAAATAGAAAGAAAGTCATCATAATTTATATAAATTACATGTACTGTGAAATAATATAGTTTATGTTAATAGGGACACTTACCATCAAGATAATAAACATTGCCAGCTTTACAAAGACCTGTTCCTTTATTGGTGTCATATACTAAGGTATATCAAAATAAATAACAATATTAGTGCTATATGTTAACTTACTTGCATAATAGTAATAGAATCAAAGTTTGATTTTTAAATAGGTGCAGCAAAATATAGAACACTACAATACAAGTACAATATTTGTATATTATTTCATGAGAAATCAACAATTCAACACAGACAGCTAGGTTGTCACGAAGACATGATAACATACATCATACATACTATAGTAAAGATATGATCTATCATAAAGAGAAACATTCCCACATGAAGCTAGATGACAGAGAAACATACTTAAGACACACATTTTCGTGTTCTTCTCCATTTGTAATCTCTAAGTAATAGATATCTCATAAACATTAATTTTTTTCCTATTTTGGTTTAACAAGTGTTGAATTATATTTCTGGTTTTTTGAGTGCCACGTCTGGATGAGTAGACGTTTTTACTCTCTAGAAAAGGATACTAGCTGGTCTATATGTATACTGATGTTGGGATCCATATTGTTTTGCCAATTCTTATCACTATCAAATCTGGCTACTCTTTCTATAGCTCGAATGGATAGTTGTATGAGATAATTTAAGTATATAATTGCTGTGTAAAACTAGTTTTAATGTTTTTTATACTTACTTTGGTTAGGCTCACATTTTAGACAAATCCACATATTAGATTAATAAAACAAATGGTAACATAATAACATAGAAGCTCAAGGTATTGATGAGGTGCTTAGACTTGATAAATTGACATTTGTATACAGATATAGTGCCGACATATACAAATACTGAACTATGATATCACTTTAAATTTATATGCTATCAAGCAATTAGCACATTATAGGCCAACCTACATTGAATTACATTACACATATAGCACATCCTGTGACAAAATAATATATTTGTTTTACTACATAGCACACTGTATCTGCAATACACCCCAATAGTTGGCTATAAACAATACTTATGAGTCACTAATACTATACACTAGATGACCTATTAAGATGATAAATCGATGAGATATAGTTTCTATATCATCTTCATTTAATAGAGGATCAGCAAATTCTTAGAACAGAATGAATTATGATACAGTACAGAGTAGTGTAAGTATGATGCAGTACAAAGTTACTGTGGTGCAAGTATGGTGTATGACAAATTGTCTTGTACATGTATATTCAAACTAATTTATACTTACCGAAGGATTATGTCCAGCAAATACACTGAGTTGACTGCAATGCTCCTTTACTGACATGTGACTTGATGATAAGAGTGAGAATGACAAATAAAAACAACTATTTACTACGTGTTGAAGGTGATCCTCTCAAAGTGGCAGCTCAGCACTGAAAGTGCTTTTGTCACTGAAGGAGCAATGCAAAGAAAGGGATCATAATGTCCACAATTTGTTCAATGCCCACACTCTTGGTGTCATTGCCATCACTAACATTACATTTTGCAAGCACTGATTGAGCAACATCTTTTATATTATAAAATGTGAAATCTTTGACAAGAAGACTAAGAGCTTTTACTACATCGCTAGGAGCAATGAGGTATTCCTCACATTTGAATATGTGCATCTCACTCAACTTTAATACACTCTTAATAACATTTTTAAAAAAGCTGCAGATTTTCATGACGTCATTCATTGATGTAATTACTGTAACACAGTGATAGTTTTTGGATACTTCAACAAAAACTTTGACTACATCCCTCTTCAAATAAAAGCCATTTGTCCATACATTGCAACAGCAAGCTAACATTTGGACTTCTTGATGGTAATCAGCAATTTCACCAGCTTTATTGCAGCGTTGCAGACAAAAATTGTAAGAAAGGATGAAAAGAAGGTGAAGAAATCATGTGGAGAGAAATTGGTTAGGATCAGGACACCAGAGACACCATCCCAAACCATTTTCTATTACAATATCTGTTGGTGGCTCATTACAAATTAGAAATTCAAGGAAATACAGTAATAATATTATATTCACACGCAAACGTTTTGACATGAATATTTACAGCAAATCATTTTACACAAACAAATAGCAGCAGGGTATTAGCATTGTGTCATAATAAAATATAAGTAGCAGCAAGGTATTAGCATTGTGTCATAATAAAATATAAGTAGCAGCAAGGTATTAGCATTGTGTCATAATAAAATATAAGTAGCAGCAAGGTATTAGCATGTGTCATAATAAAATATAAGTAGCAGCAGGGTATTAGCATTGTGTCATAATAAAATATAAGTAGCATGGCATGACAAAAAATGTTTTCAGTTTTTGTGTAAGCACAGAATGTAATCACATGGTAACACATATACCACTTGTAATGTTAATGTTGAGTATAGAGGTAATCACGTATCTCCTTAGCCTTCTGTTTGTTGTCAACAATAGGCCCCTCAATGGCAGAGATCAATGTTTCCCAGGTAACAGGTGTTGACTCAGTTTCCATCCATTTAGCTATTACTCGTGAAAAATTCATTTTTGTACTGCTGTTAGCATGCTGTAGGCCATCTAACTCATTGCGTGAAATGTTGAGGGCAGAACCAATCTCTTCCCATTTAGCACTAATATCTGCCAACACTGAAAGTGCTTCATGGTGAGTGGGACTTTTCTTTGAAATATCTAGAAAAAAATAGGCCATTGCTAATGACTGATTAAACCGAGTCTAATATATTATTGCTCTCAGAAATTAACCACTTCTATAAAGTCCTTACAAAATGCCCTTACTATCTGGGTCCACTGATAGAAAGGTATAGTAACATAATTATGGATATGGTACTAAGGGTATATATGAATAGTATATAGTAATTTGAACTATGTTATTAATAGTTATTAAGTAACAAGGTTATAAGATGGAAAACTGGGGCAAAAACAATAATTATTATATACAACTATAGACACTTTCAAATTATAGGCATGATCATGTACCCTCATTATGAGACAATAAAAGGCATACACAATATATAAAACTACATTATGGTGACACCTGCATAGTGCAATATTTCCTTGAATAGTAGCTGTGGTTACCATGTTTTCATGATTCAGTTTATGTGAGATATCATAAACATTGTGTTTATCAGTAAATAATGCAAACTTTGAATAAAGAAAATCATTTGAAGTTTTTTTTGAGGGTTGCTTTTACTTTAATGACATAAGAAAGCTGGGGAGGCCACTATTAAAGAAAATGTGGTATGTGTGGTTCATGACATGATAACTGCCATTAAAAGAGTTACAAAATGATTACAAGATAAAAACACTATGTTAAGATTAACATCAAAGATGTGAGTTAGTTGATTTAAAAATGACATGGCCTAAAAAGTTTAGAAATTATTATCCAGAATTAAAACTTTCTATCCTGTGAGGCTATATAAAATTATTGACAAATATCAATAATAATTATCTAAATTCACATACCAACTGGATTAGGATCATGACTAGCATAACAAGTAGTTAACGGTAGTGTAGCTACGAAATGAAAATGTAAAATGGATCTAATAATTATAATATCATCAGTAGGATAGGAACAAAATAATAAATAATTAAAAAAAACAATTGGCTCATCAATTTTTAAATCTTAGTGAGGTCCATTGATATTGTCATTTGTTACAATATCAAAAAATATTTAACACAAAGGATTAACTGGTAATGACATAAAGAAAGTTATTTTATAAACCAGCTGCAGAGAGGCCCTTACTTCATTTCTCAATGCACTATAAATGTTTAATTTTATAAATGTGCGTTTTGGCATTTAGTAATCATGGGTTAAAAATAATATTATTAATAATATTATTAAGAATGTCCATAGTAATGTGATAGTAATACTATTAGAATACTACACACAGCTATTGAACAAACACTCACTTTGTGAATTACTGGTCAGTGATCTAGTAATTGTAATTTCAGGTGATCTTTGAGGAATTTCAATATTTTCAATTGTTATACGATACTTGAGATTATTTCTAAAGTCACTTCTTCTAGGACACGCAGATATTTGTATAGCAATACTAGGCGGATCAAGACTCCATGATTGACTAAAGTTATCAGCATCTTCTCTATTAATCTACATCAGAGTAATTGAAATACAAAAATAGATAACGTACATAAAGTTGACATGTAATTTTTTACATCCATACACACACACATTCACACAAAATTACTTACTACTGGTGGGTTAAGTAGTGGTGTTATTTCCCACCCATCAACTGCTTCATCAGGGAATCCTAATAACTTTAACGTCTTTTCTGTTTCAATGTTTCTTATGATTTGTTCATTCTGTTCACTTGATGAAAGTGTCTTGGTAGAAAAATGAAATGGAAAGTTGAACTCTTCACTACCAAACTTAGATATCAATTTTAGAATTGCCTAAATAAGGAATACTGATGATTATGTAATGGTTTAACTAATTACCTTAGAATATGTATTATCTTGAACAACTGTGAATCGCATCATCCATGTTTCCACATTTACAACTTTGTAAAAGATATAAGCTTGATATTTGCAGTTAGGAAAATCAGCATCTGTAGACAATATATTTCAGACTTAAATTCAAAGTTAGGATTTACAATAGACAGCAAACAATTGCTGACTCACCAGTAAATTTTATTCCATACATGTATAAGTGATCAAATTATACTTACTAGCTGCATAATGATATCCAATGACACTGGCAACTGTACCTCCTACAGCTACTCCTCCAAGACCAAATGTGGCACCACCAACTATAGCACAAATTACTATAGCTAGGTATGAAAATTCTTTAAGACGTATAGTGCCATATTGTGAATGAGGAGGAAATGAACCTCCGAGTAGGTATTCAAACTTAAAGGGTGGACCAGACTTAGCAACAACAAAACTGAGATATTTTGACTGTTTCTCATCAGTAATGTTAGCACAATGTTCTAGTCGAACTTTAATTGGTTTATTGAGCTGAGATGAACTAGATACTGATATATAACACACCCCACTGATAAGTGTGCTTTTTTCAGGAAATTCAAATTTGCCACCCCACAATCCACTTGCAGTAATTTCATATGAAGCTTCTATTGGTGTGATAACTTCTGTGGGTATTATAATGTTTAATCCACATTTTTCAACAGATAACTGCTGATCTTTAGTAGCATTGTACTTGGAATAGTTCTTTCCAACTATCGTCATTCCTTCAAATCGATCTGTGTAAGAACAATTATGCCATATAGTGATAATGATAGTTTAATGACAACAACATAATTACATTAGTTAAAATAATACTATCTTTACCTTCTTTTAGTTGAGTTGTTTGTTCCTTTGCTAGTTGAAACTTTTCTAGCTCTAGATGTTCAGTTTCACTCTGCCGTATGGTTGTTTCCACTCCTAATAATATACCAAATTATAAAGATAACTAACGTATACACAAATGTTAACTGTCACTTAAAAAACAAGGTTAGAAGACAACCAGTTTTGCCTATTTCCACAACTCATGTATTGTATAATATCAATTATCAATAGATCAGAGTCCAAGATCAAAGAAACCATAAAAAACTATAGTCTCAATAGTAGTCACTATGAACTAAACAATGGATAGGTATTAGTTATTGAATCTAGTCAGTATTTCGAATATAGCTCAAGGTGAAGGTGACCACTACATAACCTTGTCAAGCACATAAAATGTTATAGCAAAATTGACTCTAAACTAGCTAAATAAAAAGCCTGTGTACCTGTCGAACATGACAGCTTCTGGGTTAAGTGCTAATGATTCAATACATAAAATTGTGTTCTTCTGCAAAAACTTTGTTAGTATTGAATTAAAAGAGTTACAGAATGATTACAAGATAAAGCACTATGTTAAGATTAACATTAAAGATGTGAGTTAGTTGATTTAAAAATGACATGGCCTAGAAAGTTTCGAAATTATTATCCAGAATTAAAATTTTCTATCCTGTGAGGCTATATAAAATTATTGACAAATATCAATAATGATTATCTAAATCAAAGCTTTTATTGGTTGTAATGCCATCATTACAGGCTCATTATAATCAGGCACATAACTACTATATGCATACTTACATCTACTTAAATCATGACTGGATCTTGACTATACATACTTGAACCTCAGGCTTATTTTATTGCATAGGATACTGTATCTACAATAGAGCCCCTCACAATTGGTTATAACCAATATATATGAGACACTAACACTATTAACTAACCTTGTGAGAGGGGTTGCTCAGATATAATTTGCATTTCATCTTCATTTAATGGAGGATAAGCAAGGTCCTATAATAGAATTAATTATGATACAGTACAGAGTAGTGTAAGTATGATATAGTAAAAAATTAATGTGGTATAAATATGATGCATGAGAAATTGACAATAGATTTCTTGTACATGTATATTTAAACTAATTTATACTTACCAAAGGATTACGTCCAGCAAACACACTGAGTTGACTGCAACGTTCTTTTACTGACATGTGACTTGATGATAACAGTGAGGATGTTAAATGAGAACAACTATTCACTATGTGTTGAAGGTGGTTCTCTTGAAGTGGCAGCTCAGCACTGAAAAGTGCTTTTGTAACTGAAGGAGCAATGCAGAAAAAAGGATCATTAGCTCCCACAATTTGTTTGACATCCACCTTCTTTGTGTCATTGGCATCACTAAGTTTACATTTTGTAAGCACTGATCGAGCAACATTGCTTATATGATAAAGTGTGCGTTCTTCAACAAGAAGATTACGAGCTTTTGCTACATCGCTAGGAGCAATGAGGTATTCCTCACATTTGAATGTGTGCATCTCACTCAACTTTAATACAACCTTAATAACATTATTAAAAATATTGCGGCTTTTCTTGATGTCAATCATTGATGTAATTACTGTAACACAACGATAGTGTTCAGTTACTTCAACGATAACTTCAACTTCATCATTTTCCCAATAAATACCATTTCTCCATATATCAAAACGACGTGCCAACAATTGGATTTGTGGATCACGATCATTAATTTTGCCAGGTTTATTGCGGCGTGGTAAACAAAAAACGTAAGAAAGAGTAAAAAGAAGAAGGTGAAGAAATCGTGTGGAGAGAAATTGGTTAGGATCAGGACACCAGATACACCATCCTAACCCGTTTTCTATTACAATATCTGTTGGTGGCTCATTACAAATTAGAGATGGAAAAAATAAAAGCTCATCCGATGGCAAAGAAGATATTGAAGATGATATATTGGTTTTGAACATTTGCAATGTATTTGCTTCTAGAACATGACAGAACTGAAGACTTCTAAGGAACCCAATTAACATATCAGTATTGTGCTTTGGAAATAATTTTTGCAGAATAGACTTAGGCACAATACCAGTATTACTAGCAATATTTTGATGGGCATGTTCCATTTCCTTAGGAGCAAATAGAACACCATTGACTTCATGGATAAGAGTAGCTCTGTCAATAACTATCCAACTTTGAGCATCATCCTCACTTTTAAGGAATAAGATGAGACCTTTGTCACTTAAAGTGGTAAGGCACTCCAATAACACTGACCTTTCAGAAGGAAGTGAAGGGTCATCACGCTTTTGTAATACAGCACATAGCTCCTTCAGGTTAATGGCTATAATATTTTCCCTACTTTGAAGCAATTGCAAGAAGGAGAATTGAACGTGGCAGTAGAAACTAATTTCATCAGATCTATCAAGTACAGCTTTGCAGCTATAAGAAAGCTTTGTGACAAACTTTTTAACACCTTTTCCTCCAGGACGATGACATTCCATAGGTAGGAACCCACAATATTCTTGCGAATGATCAGCTTTTTCAGCAACTTCAGCAACTACTTTAGAAATTTCCTCATAACCACCAGTCATCTCATCAAGTCGACTTCCAATGACAAGTATTGGAGATGGCTTTGAACTTGATAATTGAAGACTGGCATTCTTTATAAAATTGAACCAGTAGTACAAATTACGTTTAATAATGTCTAAATTGTCGGTCATCTTTAAAAGTATGGCAAAAACAGCAGGTGTGCTTAGCATAACCTTTTCTAGAATTGCTGCATGACTGCTATAATACTCCTTATGACCTGCAAGATCATAAAGGACAATATTTCCCACTTCATGACTTGTAACGGTATGCACATTAATCCCAGCACTTGATAGTTCTACTGGAATAGGATCAGATGTATCAAACACGTAGTAAGGTGGTTTCTTAGCTCGTTCCATAATGACTGCTGCAAGTGAACTTTTACCTGCACCTGTATTACCACAGAAAAAGACTTTGCTGTAGGATTCCACAGGGAAATCTTTTCGACATTGCTCAAATGGCTCAAACATCTTTAAAATAACGAAGCGATTATTGTCATTATGATAAAAAAGTTCCATGGCTGTTTGATTATCTCTGTTCCTAGCCATTGGGTTGATTTTTCCTGATGACAAAAGAGATTTCACAACATCACCATGACAACCCATACAGGCAACATGAAGGGGTGTGTTACCAAACTAAAGAAATAAAATGTATTAGTAAGTAACAATACTCCTTTTTTTACTAACATTTACTTATCTATAACAATAGCATTTGGTTTATGTTTTAGTAAGTTAGATATTTGTGTGGTAAACAAACAATAAGAAAAATAATAAGATATTGATGCAATACCTCAGAAGTAGTGTTGTTTTAGTTTAGCTATTATAATTTTAGTTATTTATAGTTAGTTTTTTCTGCCAGTGGAATAATTTTAGTTAGTTATAGTTAAGAAAGTTAGTTAAATGTAATGTATGTAGTATTAGACTGAAGGTATTGTTTGTTTGTCTTAAGAAGTATTTCATTCTCTAAGTTTGTATCTGATTTTCTACCCAAAAATCTAATGGGTCTAGCTTGTTCTGATCAGGTAGCTGTCATCTAGAGTAAAAATACTCTTATATAGCAGTAATAGCACTATCATTATTGGATGTATTGCAAATTATCACCTTACACCTTGGTTATCTTTGTGCAGTTATGACAGTTATTTATTGAATGCAGGTATCTGTTGTTTTAGTTCAGTACTAACTATAATAGTTAGTTATAGTTAGTTTTTGCCATTATTGCATTAATTGTTAGTTAGTTTTAGTTAGTTTTTTTGGTTTAAAGAAATATAGTTAGTTGTAGTTAGTTAATTGTTAGATAAAAAAGATTTAGTTAGTTATAGTTAGTTAACTAACAGTCAAATAGGCTAAACTAAGACGGTTTAGTTTTGGTCATAGTTAACTAAAACATAGTACTCAGAAGGAATGAGGATTTGAAAACTATATGAACTCATTCTTATGTTTAACCTGTTTTTAAGGATCCCTTACTCAATGTAGACATACTTTCATAACTTATTCTAATAGTAATGCATCTACAATAAGTAAAACAATTTTTGAGAAACGTTTTTCAAGCCCCACTACTATGTTAATTTGCAGGGGTTATCTTCTATACAATTAACACCATTCATATGTGAGACTGAACTTCTATATAATTGCAAAATGGTAAACGGTTACCAACTCTTGCCAAGACACAAAACTACTAATTCTCCACAAAATCATATTTTATATCAATCACTTTACATTTAATTAATAATCACTTAATGACAGGATATAAAACTTAGCTTTCAAAGATGACACTATTCTATTGATCTGAACCCTTCACTTTGCTGATATGCAACAAGGGTCTAACAAACATCACAATAGATTACATTTGAATTGACCAATCAGATTTCACTACCCAGATTCTGGATAGCGTGGATAACAGAAAGTAGCACTATAAGTATAGGCTCAATAATATATCTTGTTTATAGAATGTCAAAGTTTGTTGGTGGTTGCAACAAAAGTGAAACTGTTTCATGGCACTACAGGTCAGTATGTATGGTTCTTTAAAATCCATTAATCTTCTAAGGTAGACAAATTTTTTCAAATGATAAGGTTGCAGAGTATGTATGTTTTCACTTTTTGTAATTGGCTAAAGTTTTTAAGTGACCTTTGCTAGACCCTTCTTGTGGATTAGGAAAGAAGGTCTAGCTCAATAGACTATAAAAATGATCATAAATTATTAATAATTTTAAAGAAATAACTCAATTTATAAGCAGTAAGAACCTGAGATAGACATTAATAAGTTTAAACATTTATACATAGTAATGACAAAGTAGCTAAGACCATTTGAATGCACAATAAAATAGTAGTAATTAAAAACTTTTTGAAAAAAATAATGCCAAAAAGAAAAAAAGATAGGGTTGAAAACAAAAATTCATATTAAAATTCCCACATATGTAGCCAGGAAAGCAATACAGTACAATTTCAATATAAACACTATATACTCTTTCACTGCATATACTAAATACAAAGATACAAAGCTATCATGCAATTACTGACTGGCTACTTATGTAGAGATTTTTAATTTGTGTGTTCATCCCTACATTGTTTCTTTCCTTTTTGGCATTGTCATACCTAAATCATCTTTAAATTTCTCAAATGTTTTTATTACTTGTTTTCTATTAGTTCTCTACTGTAATGTTAAAATGACTCAGACAAGAAATTGCTTTATATATTAAATAGTTTGACTCTTGAAATGAAAGAAAATGTTATTAGAACTAACACAAGCTACAAACCATTAACAATAAATGATAATTTCAATCTTGGTAATGTAAAAAGATTAAACTCAGCAAATCCAGTGAATTTGACTGACTCTATCCTCTAATAGTTTGCATTCACTGATACAATTTTTAGACTCCAGAAACATTCATAAATGTAACAGAATGCTGCTTGGTGGTTAGATAATTGTGTAGTTACTTTATATGATACTTTTTTCAGTAACCTGGCTAAAACATTTTAGGACATAGCAATGTTAACTGCACAATCATCTAATGTTAAAACATACAAATTAATATACAATAAATGAAGGTTATAATGACCTAAAACTATTTGAATATAATATAGCATGCTTCTTTGTAACTTCAAACAATCATGAGCAAAATATTTTTAAACATAGTGTTAAACCAAAATAAATAATAAAATTTGTTTTTTCTAATAACTGTGACATGATATCAAGAAGTTAAAAGTCTCAACAAACCAGTCTTTATCAGATACTAGAACCAACACAGGCTACAAACCATCATTTCATTCTTAACAATGTAAAAATACTAACTTAGCAAATGCAGTAAATTTGACTGACTCCATGTAATAGTTTACATTCATTGACATAATTTGCAGACTCTTAAATATTTTATAAATGTAACAAAATCTTGCTTGATAGTTAGATGATTGTGCAGTTACTTTATGTGATCATTTTTGAGTAAGCTGGTTAAAACATTTTAGGACATAGCATATGTTATAAATTAATCTTGTTTGGTGAATAAACAATGAAATGATATTCACAACTTACTGAATCAGCAATGTTAGGGTTAGCACTAGATGTGAGAAGAAGCTGAAAACATTCAATATTGCCATTCTCAGATGCAATGTACAAAGCAGTTTGTCCATCCTGTACATATGTAAAAGGACAAATAATAATTGTTGATATTAAGCAGTTGAATGTATAAGCAAATCACACTTTATCAGATATAAGGCTGTGATAATTCTATGGTGTTAAGCCACTAACACATTATAACCCAACCAGTAATGTACTGCATTTACATATACAGGTGCCTTGACAAAAAAACCCTTATGTCTGCAGACTTTTGGCCTTGTTTCACATCATATTATTTGTATTTTCTCTCATAATTGTTTACATATTACAAGTTAGCATACATTGTTTCCAATGTTAACATTAGCTCTTCTTGACAGGGCATCTCTAATGCCTTCCACATCTCCTTTTCTTGAAGATTCCAAAAGCAACTTGTCCTAAAAATAGTAAAGGAAAAATGTCTTAATTTTTAACTAACACAGAACATATATATACTCTTCTAAATAGTAAGATATACATACTAATAGAGCACCCATACATGGAGTGATTTGCAATCACTTTGTTACACTAAACTATCATCTGCCAAAATGTTCCTACTACTTATAATCTTGTCAACATCTGACTGTACTTGTTTGATTTACATCAATATATATATATATATATATATATATATATACATGTTTATGTACTTGTGAATGCTAAAATTGCCAAAATTATGTACATATAACAACCACTACAAACATAGAGTAAGACAGATGTAGAGCATATATACAAATTCCTACAAACTTATAACATCATGACTTACAGCCTGTATAGCTTCTTCATTGGTGGCATTAGCATCAACTAACATCTTCATAATGACATCATTTTTAGTCCAATAAGCTGCATGAAGTGCTGTACGTCCATACTAAATGATACGAAAAACCAAGAAATAAGTCAAAGTAAGTAAAACATAGATCATAAAAATCAAAATAATGTTTAGTTAGTGATAGATACCTCATTGTCTAGAGGGTGTTTTGTGTACTGAGAAAGATGGTTGAGAATGTAGACCAAGACAACATTTTCAAGGGTAGTTTATGCCCATAACATATGAAGTGATTTATTTAATTAATACCACTATATATTTAATAACAGTAGGTTATTGTTGCTGTAACCAGCATAGATTATAAAAAATCAACTAAAATAGGACAAGACTAAAAGGCAGACAGAATGAAAAATGGAACAGAAGGCACAATGCAATTATTTTAATTCAAGTTAGCAATGAAACACCATGATTGTTGCAATAGTCACATAATGAATGTTCATGTGACTGCACGTGATTGTAGGTCAATTGAGTAGCAGTTGCAGGCTTTTCAGTATATGAAGTATTAGATACAGGTAGTATTGTCAAGGCTCAGTCATATTTTGATTTCCTGATTTTGAGTCGATAGGTGATTATTACAATTGATTTCATAATTAGCAAAGACCAAATCAGTATCTTGTATAACTGTATATTGTATAATAGTGTGGGCGTGGTGCAGACTAAACTTAGAAAATGTTAATTGTTGCAGCTTTGGGACTGGTAGATAAGGTTGATAATTCTTTCTGCCAATTTTGTGGATCCATTACTTTAGTATTTGTCTTTATTTAATGGAAAATGATGATAACTAAGGTGAAAATCTCAAATGATTGATTGCTACAACCAGGCACAGCACAAAAGCTAATCATTGCCTATTGCTGTCACTACAATGTTTGTTCTAAATAATCTCCATGTCCCAAGATATAATTGAATTTTTAATGAATGGTATTATAAAGGAATAACCACCATTGTTATATATGAAAGAGTAAAGTGTCTAGATATGTATCTATCTCTACACAGTAGTAGTCAAAATAGTTCAATTTTATCTTTGTAAACAGCTATAGCACACTTCGAGTTTCAAATTACCCAGTATAATTATTTATCATCTTATAGATTCTATGATAGATGTCCATTGATGTCAGATTATACTGACTGGAGGGATTTAGTTAGAAGTTTTACCAAATAAGTCTGCTCAATGTGTCTTGTGTATATAGTGAGTTGGTATTAAGTATTATAGACAACTACAATTACATTATATACTATTATGACACTGACCTTGTCTGGAACATTCACTTTCATACCAGCATCGAGAAGGACTTGAACAATCTTATTATGACCTTCATAACATGATATATAAAGAACAGTTTTGCCATCCTATATAACAAAAAATCATAATACATATGTATGTGTGGTATAAAATAGTGCTTTCTAGCCTGTTCTCCTTCCAATACTCATTTTATTTAACATATCATTAAAGACAATAATTCATCCTTAACAGTATCACAACAATTACAATACTATCACAATTAACAACTGTCTTAAGGAAAAAGGACTTGCATTTTATTTTTAGCTACTTGTTGTATGTACATAAATACTTACTTTGTTAACAACTTCTAGATTGGCTCCTTTCTGTTTTAAAATTAAAACAACATCTTTGTGTCCCTTCTTTGCTGCTAACATGACAGGAGTAGATCCCTCCTAAATACATTATAATAACCATTAATGTCAACCAAGACAACATATTAAAACAGTTGTATATTATCTATGTTATCACTGTTATATATGTATTATATCACTATACTAGTAACTTAACAAACTAAGACAATATTAGGTTTATCACAATAATCAATTTTAACTAAAAAAACTCTCAATAATTCTTACAATAATGTTACTAATATAAATAACACTCAGCAAAACAAACATAATCATTACATTGAAATAAACATTTTTTGCATAAATACATTTCTAGACAAACTACTATAAATAATAATTTGACAATTAACAGTAGTATGTAGCAATAAAACAAATTACAAATTCTTAGTAGTGTGGAGGATGAACTAGTACACTTACAAAGCCATTAAACTCACATACTTATAAGAGAAGGCATCTAACAAAATTTAATACTTATTCATAATTCAAACATAAATACAACAAATACCTTCTTTACCATAATGACAAAAAAAATGTACAAATGTTATATCACACTTACCAACTATTGTATAGTAAAAGACATATACAGATTGTAAGTAATCACAGCATTTAACACCAAAAAAAAACAAAAGAGTAAATACAAAGGAAAACATTGGATTGAAATACACTTATACTGTATTAAATTCCACTTACCTCCTATTATATTGAAAAGGGCACATTCAGATCACAAGTAATCATAGCATAAACATTGGATTAAAATTCACTTAGAATTTATACTATATTAAATTGCACTTACCTTCTATTATATTGTAAAGAGCACATTCAGATCACAAGTAATCACAGCATCATGAATATATAGAGAAAAGCAATAGAGTAAATAAAAAATAAACACTGGCTTGAAATACACTTAGGATTAATACTATATTAAATTGCACTTACTCCCTATTATATTGTAAAGGGCACATTCAGATCACAAGTAATCACAGTGTCATAAATATATAGAGAAAAGCAATAGAGTAAATAAAAAGGAAACATTAGATTGAAATACACTTAGAATTTATACTATATTAAATTGCATTTACGCCCTATTATATTATAAAGGGCACATTCAGTATGAATTTTCTTACTAGCATTACTACTTTCAGCTATTTTACTTGTCTGTTTTATTTCTTGTATCATAATGTCTATATGCTTTGTTTCTTTTAATAGTTAATATCTAATTATTCACACAGATTAAAACACTACAATGAAACATATTCGTTCTTGTGATCCGAATTACCTTAGTAACAATATTTATGTCAGCATTGTGGTTGACTAATACTTCAACAATCTTTGTATGCCCTTCAAAACTTGCATAATGAAGGGCTGCCCATCCAATCTATTGTAATTACAAACAAAATATTAACTGTCAAATTAGACTACTAACATGCTACACTAATAGTACAATAACACAGACTTCATAAAAGTACCTAACTTTTAGTTGTCCTCTTTAATTGTCATGATAAATATATCATATATAATATGTCATTGTTATCTATTCATTTTGTCTAATAAGTAGGAAAATTGATCACTGCACACGCTGTCAAAAAATTATACTTTTTTCTAATATTATGATCAGTGCTTTGTAGCCTGTTCTCCTTCCAATACTCATTTTATTTAACATATCATTAAAGACAATAATTTAACGTTAACAGTATCACAACAATTACAATACTATCATAATTAACAACTGTCTTAAGGAAAAAGGACTTGCATTTTATTTTTAGCTACTTGTTGTATGTACATAAATACTTACTTTGTTAACAACTTCTAGATTGGCTCTTTTCTGTGTTAAAATCAAAACAACATCTTTGAACCCCCTCTTTGCTGCTAACATAACAGGAGTAGATCCCTCCTAAATACATTATAATAAACCATTAATGTCAACCAAGACAACATATAAAAACAGTTGTATATTATCTATGTTATCACTGTTATTTATGTATTATATCACTATACTAGTAACTTTACAAACTAAAACAACATTATGTTTATCAGAATAATCATTTTTAAACTAAAAAAACTCTCAATAATTCTTACAATAATGTTACTAATATAAATAAACTCAGCAAAACAAACATAATCATTACATCGAAATAAACATTTTTTGTATAAATACGTTTCTAGACAAACTATTATAAATATAAATTTGACAATTAACAGTAGTATGTAGCAATAACAAAAGTTACAAATTCTTAGTAGTGTGGAGGATGAGCTAGTACACTTAAAAAGCCATTGAACTCACATACTTATAAGAGAAGGCTTCTAACAAAATTTAATACTTATTCATAATTCAAACATAACAAATACCACAAATACCTTCTTTAAAATAATGACAAAACACATGTACAAATGTTATATCACACTTACCAACTATTGTATAATAAAGGACATATAAAGATTACAAGTAATCACAGCATTGTAACACCAAAAAGAAAAAAAAACAAAAGAGTAAATAAAAAGGAAAACATTGGATTGAAATACACTTAGAATTTATACTATATTAAATTGCACTTACCTCCTATTATATTGAAAAGGGCACATTCAGATCACAAGTAATCACAGCATTAACATTGGATGAAAATACACTGAGAATTTATACTATATTAAATTGCACTTACCCTCTATTATATTGTAAAGGGCACATTCAGATCACAAGTAATCACAGCAACAGAAATATATCGAGAAAAGCAATTAAGTAAATAAAAAGGAAACATTGGATTGAAATACACTTAGAATTTATACTATATTAAATTGCACTTACAAACTATTATATTGTAAAGGGTACATTCAGATGACTCGTAATCACAGCATCATAAATATATAGAGAAAAGCAATTAAGTAAATAAAAAGGAAACATTGGATTGAAATACACTTAGGGTTAATACTATATTAAATTGCACTTACCCCCTATTATATTGTAAAGGGTACATTCAGATCACAAGTAATCACAGCATCATTAATATATAGAGAAAAGCAATTAAGTAAATGAAAAGTAAACATTAGATTGAAATACACTTAGGGTTAATACTATATTGAATTGCACTTACAAACTATTATATTGTAAAGGACATATTCAGATCATAAGTAATCACAGCATCATAAATATATAGAAAAAAGCAATATAATAAATAAAAAGGAAATATTGTATTGAAATACACTTAGAATTTATGCTATATTAAATTCCACTTACAAACTATTATATTGTAAAGGGCACATTCAGATCACAAGTAATCACAGCATCATGAATATATAGAGAAAAGGAATAGAGAAAAAAAAGGAAACATTGGATTGAAATACACTTAGGATTAATACTATATTAAATTGCACTTACCCCCTATTATATTGTAATGGGCACATTCAGATCACAAGTAATCACAGCATCATAAATATATAGAGAAAAGCAATAGAGTAAATAAAAAGGAAACATTAGATTGAAATACACTTAGAATTTATACTATATTAAACTGCATTTACGCCCTATTATATTATAAAGGGCACATTCAGTATGAATTTTCTTACTAGCATTACTACTTTCAGCTATTTTACTTGTCTGTTTTATTTCTTGTATCATAATGTCTATATGCTTTGTTTCTTTTAATAGTTAATATCTAATTATTCACACAGATTAAAACACTACAATGAAACATACTCATTCTTGTCATCTGAATTACCTTAGTAGCAATATTTATGTCAGCATTATTGTTGACTAATACTTCAACAATCTTTGTATGTCCTTCAGAACTTGCATAATGAAGGGCTGCCCATCCAATCTATTGTAATAACAAACATAATATTAACTGTCAAATTAGACCTCTAACATGCTACACTAATAGTACAATAACACAGACTTCATAAAACTACCTAACTTTTAGTTGTCCTCTTTAATTGTCATGATAAATATATCATATATAATATGTCATCATTATCTATTCATTTGTGTCTAATAAGTAGGAAAATTGATCATTGCACACGCTGTCAAAAAATTACACTTTTTTCTAATATTATGATCAGTGCTTTGTAGCCTGTTCTCCTTCCAATACTCATTTTATTTAACATATCATTAAAGACAATAATTCAACGTTAACAGTATCACAACAATTACAATACTATCACAATTAACAACTGTCTTAAGGAAAAAGGACTTGCATTTTATTTTTAGTTGTATGTACATAAATACTTACTTTGTTAACAACTTCTAGATTGGCTCCTTTCTGTGTTAAAATCAAAACAACATCTTTGTGCCCCCTCTTTGCTGCTAACATGACAGGAGTAGATCCATCCTAAATACATTATAATAAACCATTAATGTGAATCAAGACAACATATAAAAACAGTTGTATATTATCTATGTTATCACTGTTATATATGTATTATATCACTATACTAGTAACTTTACAAACTAAAACAACAATTATGTTTATCAGAATAATCATTTTTAAACTAAAAAAAATCTCAATAATTCTTACAATAATGTTACTAATATAAATAACACTCAGCAAAACAAACATAATCATTACATCGAAATAAACATTTTTTGCATAAATATGCTTATAGACAAACTATTATAAATATAACTTTGACAATTGACAGTAGTATGTAGCAATAACAAAAGTTACAAATTCTTAGTAGTGTGGAGGATGAACTAGTATCACTTACAAAGACATTGAACTCACATACTTATAAGAGAAGGCTTCTAACAAAATTTAATACTTATTCATAATTCAAACATAAATACAACAAATACCTTCTTTACCATAATGACAAAACACATGTACAAATGTTATATCACACTTACCAACTATTGTATAATAAAGGACATATACAAATGGTAAGTAATCACAGCATTGTAACACCAAAAAAAAAGAGTAAATAAAAAGGAAAACATTGGATTGAAATACACTTAGAATTTATACTATATTAAATTGCACTTACCTCCTATTATATTGTAAAGGATCCATTCAGAACACAAGTAATCACAGCATCATAAACATATAGAGAAAAGCAATTAAGTAAATAATAAGAAAACATTGGATTTAATTACAGTTAGAATTTATACTATATTAAATTGCGCTTACCCTCTATTTTATTGTAAAGGGCACATTCAGATCACAAGTAATCACAGCATCATAAATATATAGAGATAAGCAATAGAGTAAATAAGAAGGAAAAATTAAATTGAAATATACTTAGAATTTATACTATATTAAATTGCACTTACAAACTATTATATTGAAAAAGGCACATTCAGATCACAAGTCACCACAGCATCATTAATATATAGAGAAAAGCAATTAAGTAAATAAAAAGTAAACATTAGATTGAAATACACTTAGGATTAATACTATATTGAATTGCACTTACAAACTATTATATTGTAAAGGACACATTCAGATCACAAGTAATCACAGCATCATAAATATATAGAAAAAAGGAATAGAATAAATAAAAAGGAAATATTGTATTGAAATACACTTAGAATTTTTACTATATTAAATTCCACTTACAAACTATTATATTGTAAAGGGCACATTCAGATCACAAGTAATCACAGCATCATGAATATATAGAGAAAAGCAATAGAGTAAATAAAAAATAAATACTGGCTTGAAATACACTTAGGATTAATACTATATTAAATTGCACTTACTCCCTATTATATTGTAAAGGGGAACATTCAGATCACAAGTAATCACAGCATCATAAATATATAGAGAAAAGCAATAGAGTAAATAAAAAGGAAACATTAGATGTAAATACACTTAGAATTTATACTATATTAAATTGCATTTACGCCCTATTATATTATAAAGAGCACATTCAGTATGAATTTTCTTACTAGCATTACTACTTTCAGCTATTTTACTTGTCTGTTTTATTTCTTGTATCATAATGTCTATATGCTTTGTTTCTTTTAATAGTTAATATCTAATTATTCACACAGATTAAAACACTACAATGAAACATACTCATTCTTGTCATCTGAATTACCTTAGTAGCAATATTTATGCCAGCATTATTGTTGACTAATACTTCAACAATCTTTGTATGTCCTTCAGAACTTGCATAATGAAGGGCTGCCCATCCAATCTATTGTAATTACAAACAAAATATTAACTGTCAAATTAGACTACTAACATGCTACACTAATAGTACAATAACACAGACTTCATAAAAGTACCTAACTTTTAGTTGTCCCCTTTAATTGTCATGATAAATATATCATATATAATATGTCATTGTTATCTATTCATTTGTGTCTAATAAGTAGGAAAATTGATCATTGCACACGCTGTCAAAAAATTACACCTTTTTCTAATATTATGATCAGTGCTTTGTAGCCTGTTCTCCTTCCAATACTCATTTTATTTAACATATCATTAAAGACAATAATTCAACGTTAACAGTATCACAACAATTACAATACTATCACAATTAACAACTGTCTTAAGGAAAAAGGACTTGCATTTTATTTTTAGCTACTTGTTGTATGTACATAAATACTTACTTTGTTAACAACTTCTAGATTGGCTCCTTTCTGTGTTAAAATCAAAACAACATCTTTGTGCCCCCTCTTTGCTGCTAATATGACAGGAGTAGATCCCACCTAAATACATTATAATAAACCATTAATGTGAATCAAGACAACATATAAAGACAGTTGTATATTATCTATGTTATCACTGTTATATATGTATTATATCATTATACTAGTAACTTAACAAACTAAGACAACATTATGTTTATCAGAATAATCATTTTTAAACTAAAAAAACTCTCAATAATTCTTACAATAATGTTACTAATATAAATAACACTCAGCAAATCAAACATAATCATTACATTGAAATAAACATTTTTTGCATAAATACGTTTCTAGACAAACTATTATAAATATAAATTTGACAATTGACAGTAGTATGTAGCAATAACAAAATTTACAAATCCTTAAAGTGTGAAGGATGAGCTAGCACACTTAAAAAGCCATTAAACTCACATACTTATAAGAGAAGGCTTCTAACAAAATTTAATACTTATTCATAATTCAAACGTAAATACAACAAATACCTTCTTTACCATAATGACAAAACACATGTACAAATGTCATATCACACTTACCAACTATTGTATTATAAAGGACATATACAGATTGTAAGTAATCACAGCATTGTAACACCAAAAAGAAAAAAAAACAAAAGAGTAAATAAAAAGGAAAACATTGGATTGAAATATACTTAGAATTTATACTATATTAAATTGCACTTACCTCCTATTATATTGAAAAGGGCACATTCAGATCACAAGTAATCACAGCATAAACATTGGATTAAAATTCACTTAGAATTTATACTATATTAAATTGCACTTACTTTCTATTATATTGTAAAGGGCACATTCAGATCACAAGTAATCACAGCATCATAAATATATAAAGAAAAGGAATTAAGTAAATAAAAAGGAAACATTGGATTGAAATACACTTAGAATTTATACTATATTAAATTGCACTTACAAACTATTATATCGTAAAGGGTACATTCAGATCACAAGTAATCACAGCATCATAAATATATAGAGAAAAGCAATAGAGTAAATAAAAAGGAAACATTGGATTGAAATACACTTAGGGTTAATACTATATTAAATTGCACTTACCCCCTATTATATTGAAAAAGGCACATTCAGATGACAAGTAATCACAGCATCATAAATATATAGAGAAAAGCAATTAAGTAAATAAAAAGGAAACATTGGATTGAAATACACTTAAAATTAATACTATATTGAATTGCACTTACAAACTATTATATTGTAAAGGACATATTCAGATCACAAGTAATCACAGCATCATAAATATATAGAAAAAAGCAAAAGAATAAATAAAAAGGAAACATTGGATTGAAATACACTTAGAACTTATATTATATTAAATTGCACTTACAAACTATTATATTGTAAAGGGCGCATTCAGATCACAAGTAATCACAGCATCATGAATATATAGAAAAAAGCAATAGAGTAAATAAAAAGGGAACATTGGTTTGAAATACACTTAGGATTAATACTATATTAAATTGCACTTACCCCCTATTATATTGTAATTGGCACATTCAGATCACAAGTAATCACAGTGTCATAAATATATAGAGAAAAGCAATAGAGTAAATAAAAAGGAAACATTAGATTGAAATACACTTAGAATTTATACTATATTAAATTACACTTACCCCCTATTATATAATAATTGGCATACAGTATGAATTTTCTTACTAGCATTACTACTTTCAGCTATTTTACTTGTCTGTTTTATTTCTTGTATCATAATGTCTATATGCTTTGTTTCTTTTAATAGTTAATATCTAATTATTCACACAGATTAAAACACTACAATGAAACATATTCGTTCTTGTGATCCAAATTACCTTAGTAACAATATTTATGTCAGCATTGTGGTTGACTAATACTTCAACAATGTTTGTCTGCCCTTCAAAACTTGCATAATGAAGGGCTGCCCATCCAATCTATTGTAATTACAAACAAAATATTAACTGTCAAATTAGACCACTAACATGCTACACTAATAGTACAATAACACAGACTTCATAAAACTACCTAACTTTTAGTTGTCCACTTTAATTGTCATGATAAATATATCATATATAATATGTCATTGTTATCTATTCCTTTTGTCTAATAAGTAGGAAAATTGATCACTGCACACGCTGTCAAAAAATTACACTTTTTTCTAATATTATGATCAGTGCTTTGTAGCCTGTTCTCCCTCCAATACTCATTTTATTTAACATATCATTAAAGACAATAATTCAACGTTAACAGTATCACAACAATTACAATACTATCACAATTAACAACTGTCTTAAGGAAAAAGGACTTGCATTTTATTTTTAGCTACTTGTTGTATGTACATAAATACTTACTTTGTTAACAACTTCTAGATTGGCTCCTTTTTGTGTTAAAATCAGAACAACATCTTTGTGTCCCTTCTTTGCTGCTAACATGACAGGAGTAGATCCCTCCTAAATACATTATAATAACCATTAATGTCAACCAAGACAACATATAAAGACAGTTGTATATTATCTATGTTATCACTGTTATATATGTATTATATCACTATACTAGTAACTTAACAAACTAAGACAACATTATCTTTATCACAATAATCATTTTTAAACTAAAAAAACTCTCAATAATTCTTACAATAATGTTACCAATACAAATAACACTCAGCAAAACAAACATATTCATTATATCACAGTAGACACTTTTTGCATAAATATGCTTCTAGACAAACTATTATAATAAATAAATATAAATTTGACAATTAACAGTAGTATGTAGCAATAACAAAAGTTACAAATTATTAACGTGTGGAGGATGAGCTAGTATCACTTACAAAGACATTGAACTCACATACTTATAAAAGAAGGCTTCCAACAAAATTTAATACTTATTCATAATTCTAACATAACAAATACAACAAATACTTCTTTAACATAATGACAAAACACATGTACAAATGTTATATCACACTTACCAACTATTGCATAGTAAAGGACATACACAGATTGTAAGTAGTCACAATATTGTAAACCAAAAAAAAAAGTAAATAAAAAGGAAAATATTGGATTGAAATACACTTAGAATTTATACTATAATAAATTTCACTTACCTCCTATTATATTGTAAAGGATCCATTCAGAACACAAGTAATCACAGCATCATAAACATATAGAGAAAAGCAATTAAGTTAATAAAAAGGAAACATTGGATTGAAATACAGTTAGAATTTATACTATATTAAATTGCGCTTACCCTCTATTATATTGTAAAGGGCACATTCAGATCACAAGTAATCACAGCATCATAAATATATAGAGAAAAGTAATAGAGTAAATAAAAAGGAAACATTAAATTGAAATATACTTAGAATTTATACTATATTAAATTGCACTTACAAACTATTATATTGAAAAGGACACATTCAGATCACAAGTAATCACAGCATCATAAATATATAGAGAGAAGCAATAGAGTAAATAAAAAGGAAACATTGCATTGAAATACACTTAGAATTTATACTATATTAAATTGCACTTACAAACTATTATATTGAAAAGGGCAAATTCAGATCACAAGTAATCATAGCATCATAAATATATAGAGAAAAGCAATAGAGTAAATAAAAAGGAAACATTAAATTGAAATAAACTTAGAATTTATACTATATTAAATTGCACTTACCTCCTATTATATTGAAAAGGGCACATTCATACCACAAGTAATCACAGCATCATAAATGTATAGAGAAAAGCAATAGAATAAATAAAAAGGAAACATTGTATTGAAATACACTTAGAATTTATACTATATTAAATTGCACTTACCTCCTATTATATTGAAAAGGGCAAATTCAGATCACAAGTAATCATAGCATCATAAATATATAGAGAAAAGCAATAGAGTAAATAAAAAGGAAACATTAAATTGAAATAAACTTAGAATTTATACTATATTAAATTGCACTTACCTCCTATTATATTGAAAAGGGCACATTCAGATCACAAGTAATCACAGCATCATAAATATATAGAGAAAAGCAATAGAATAAATAAAAAGGAAACATTGGATTGAAATACAGTTAGAATTTATACTATATTAAATTGCACTTACCAACTATTATATTGTAAAGGATCCATTCAGAACACAATTAATCACAGCATCATGAATATATAGAGAAAAGGAATTAAGTAAATAAAAGGAAACATTGGATTAAAATACACTTAGAATTTATACTATATTAAATTGCACTTACCTCCTATTATATTGTGAAGGATCCATTCAGAACACAAATAATCACAGCATCACAAATGTATATAAAAAAGAAATTAAGTAAATAAAAAGAAAACATTGGATTAAAATACACTTAGGATTTATACTATATTAAATTGCATTTACTTCCTATTATATTGTAAAGGGCACATTCAGATCACAAGTAATCACAGTATCATAAATACAAAAAGCAATAGAGTAAATAAAAAGGAAACTTTGGATTGAAATACACTTAGAATTTATACTATATTAAATTGCACTTACCTCCTATTATATTGAAAAGAGCAAATTCAGATCACAAGTAATCACAGCATCATAAATATATAGAGAAAAGTAATAGTGTAAATAAAAAGGAAACATTAAATTGAAATACACTTAGAATTTATACTATATTAAATTGCACTTACCACCTATTATATTGAAAACGGCAAATTCAGATCACAAGTAATCACAGCATCATAAATGTATAGAGAAAAGCAATCAAATAAATAAAAAGGAAACATTCAATTAAAATACAGTTAGAATTTATACTATATTAAATTGCACTTACCAACTATTATATTGTAAAGGATCCATTTAGAACACAAGTAATCACAGCATCATAAATATATAGAGAAAAGCAATAGAGTAAATAAAAAGAAAACATTGGATTGAAATACACTTAGAATTTATACTATATTAAATTGCACTTACCCTCTATTATATTGTAAAGGGCACATTCAGATCACAAGTAATAACAGCATCATAATTATGGAAAGAAGAAAGTATGTTTTCAAGTATCATTAATTTAATATTTATAGTACTTTTTTTTGTAAACTTACATATAATTGCTGTTAATGTGTGCAGAGATACAACAATTTAGTCATGGTAAACATAATGAAAAACTAAGAGGAGATTTTATTTACAATACCTACAACTGTTTATTAAGCTAATCAACACAAACCCAACTACTGAGTCTCTGTAGCTACTATGTATGAATATTCTTACTAGTATTACTACTTTCAGCTATTTAACTGGCCTGTCTTATTTTTGTATCATAATGTTTATATGCTTTGTTTCTTTTAATAGTTAATATCTATTTATTCACACTAATTAAAACACTACAATGAAACATACTCATTCTTGTCATCTGAATTACCTTAGTAACAATATTTATGTCAGCATTATTGTTGACTAATACTTCAACAATCTTTGTATGTCCTTCAGAACTTGCATAATGAAGGGCTGCCCATCCAATCTATTGTAATAACAAACATAATATTAACTGTCAAATTAGACCACTAACATGCTACACTAATAAAACAATAACACAGATTTCATAAAAGTACATAATCTTTAGCTGTCCACTTTAATTGTCATGATAAATATACTATACCTGTACATTGTCTATATCTACTCCATGTTGTACATTGAATAGGTTTTTGTACAGGTATTACTACTAATTCAATGGAGATGAGCAATACAAAATAATTTGACGTATATATAGTATAATGAAAGAGAGAGGTAAACAAGATGCAAAGTAAACATTGGAGCACCTAACAATAATATACCATGTGGCTTTTAAGAGTAAAAGTAGGTTCACAAAACTAAGCTTGTATATGCATTGTATCACGTTCTTGGTGTCGCATCACGTAGCACAGTGTCAATGCTGTTTATATAAATAAGAGGACCCTAAACAGATAATTTCTTTGTGCAGGTTGGACCCTTGCTAGCACGTTGTCGCCGTTTGTTCATACCTGGCTAGTCACTAAGCCAATTTCAAGAGAATATGACTCCTTGTATAGAAAATTTACAAAAAGGTTCCATCAATCTCTTTTGATTTTTTTTATTTGCAACAATTTTCATGATGGAAATCCTCGTATGGATTGAAAAATGTGACATTAAACTTTTGGTGAAGGTGAGTCTTGCTACCTGCACAAAATACATTCTTGTGGTTTCAATAGCTAATGAATCTTAATAAATATTATACTTTGGTATATATCAGATAGTGGCAGGTTGTCAGTTGTTAATAATAATTATTAATTGATTGATTGTCCCTTTCATTGAAGTGGTATGTTTCTATTGTGTTTGTTATCTTAAGTGTTGTTATTGTGATGGGTGCAGATATTGATCAAACATTTTGGTTTATGTTATTTCATTGGTATTAGAGCTGTGTCATAACAACAATTACCTATCTTGGTATTAAATATTTAATTTCATGAAATATCACAGTATAAAAAAGTATCTTTTCTCTTATAAATTGTAATAATTTAAAGTTTTTTTAATGGTTTTCATGTTTGATTTAAAACAAATCTAAAAATCTACTGGTCCAGCTGGAGTATTATCAAGCAATATAGCAGGTAAACATCCATCCTGTCATTGATAGAGGCAATTTGTATTAAAACGTAAATGATGCAGTATTTAAATTTTTCAAATAGTTTTACAATATTTAACAATTTAAATGTTGGTATGATTACAGAACTAGTATAATAATTATTGGTCAGGTCTACTTGGCATACTTATTGCTATTTTTATAATTTAAAAGATGGTCTTTTGAAAAGTACAGTATTTTAATAAAAAATGCACTAAAGTGATTAACCTCGCTGCAGTGCCCAGTGTAAATCTATACTGCAAAGTGCATGTACATGTACATTTAAGATTGGACAAGGTGTGGTCAAATTATTGATGGGATCACGTGATGCACATTGCAAACTCTTGTTTGATGACTCAGCATTTCTCTTCAATCAAAGGGAAAGAAGCTTTGTCGTTTACTGGGTACTTTGCACTCTGATTGACATGTCTGTGAAGCTGTAACTGAGTAAGCAATAGTATCATTTAATTCCCAAGCAAGATTAAGTGCTAGATTCGTGATGAATGTTTCTCTGAGCCTTTAAAATGTTTCAATATTTCATATACAAAATTTATTGTAACTTGAAAATGAAGCGTTCTTTGGAAACGTCCCGTAGTACAAATATAAATCGATATATTATCTAATAGTAGCAGTTTTTTCAGTGCTTTGAAATGTTTTCTGAATGCGTTACTTCGCTCCAAGTCCATGTACTATCCTGAAAAACATTTCAGAACATTTCTGACGATTGCTTCGACCAAGGGCCTTCTGTCTTGCTGATCCGTAGTCCTCTAAGATTCTCTAGAGCATACTACAAAATCTCCACATTAAGTTTTTTACTTTTCGAGAAACGGCACTTGACCTCTGCAGCCTGAAGATTCTTTTGCGAGTTTTAAGCTTTTGTTTTCTTTGACGATGTTCTTGATACTACTGTTGTAAAGTCCACACGTCTAAACGTTGGTAGCTGCTAACGCTTCGCTTGCCAAGTTATAGCAGTTCAAAAAAACAGGCAGTGCAGACACACACACACACACACACACAAACTGACAGACTACAGTACCCTCGCTTTGCGCCCACGCACAGCGAGGTTAATTACTTCTGAGTAACCAATTGAGTGTCATAATGGAAGTACAGACATGAAAATAACTTAAAGGCTTAAGGCTGGTTCACATATTGACACAAAGCCTTGCATCGTGTGGCATTGCATAAGTACGTCGATTTATGACACAGTACATGCACGACACAAATGTGATGTGTCCAGATGCAAGGATAGATTTGATTTCTATCTTGATGTTCCAAAAAATGTGTTCACCTAATCAAATTTCAATAACTAGGTGTTTAGGTGATGAGAAACTTATCGAGGCTGTTTGTTGTTTCCCTTGTTTGTGGCAAGTATCAAGCAAAAGCTACAAGCATGCAAGCATGCAAGAGCAAGAGAAAACACATGGAAAGAAGTGACTGAAGCAAATATCATGACCACAGTTTAAAGTGTTTCTCTAAGAAAACCTTCCACCAATCAATCCAGAAGTGGACCCTTAATACTTTTAAAAGTTTCAGAACAAAAATTGAATAAAAGTGAACATTTTTGAAATTAGGAGATCTTCAAAAGCTTAATCAAATAAATATCTTAAGTTTAACACAGCAAGTTGATATGTTTACTATTTATTCAGATTAACAATACTGGATTAATATTTTAATACTATTATTAATCATAGGAAATTCAAATTAACAATACTGGATTAATATTCACACTGACGGCATTCACAACCATAAAAACAAAGCCTAGTATTAATTGCATTAAAAAGGAAATATGTTTAGATAGACCTTTCATTTTAATGTGCAAGGTTTAATGTTTTAATAATAAAACTAACTTACCAAATCAGTAGCATTTACATCAGCTCCTCTGGAGAGAGCAACTTCTATTCCTGACAAGTCACCTTTCTTAGCACATTCAATTAGACTGTTATTCTGTGGTAAAAACAAAACACTAAATGCGTGTAATAAAATTTCCATAAACTCAATTTTTTTTAAAACTATCAGGCAGAGTAAGAAATAAAAGGTTAAACAAACTATGACATTAACCATATTTCAACATTTAGTTATAACACTACAATAAATCACACTTAGTGGCTATTTTATTATGCACCCACATGTCAGGTAGTAATGTGAAAGACAAAACAGGCTATGATAATAGTCATATTACATAGCTATATCTAGTCATTATTCAAGCTTACAAGTGGTAAACTGATCTACAGTGATGTCCCCAAGAGACATAGTACATTACATTACATAAGCTTAATTAATATACATGTTGATACTATACAATTACTGATGCCATGTGTATTATATATTATAAAATTGATCAATGGAACTGTCTGCATACTGTCAAATATACCATTTAAGTGTAGGCAGAGTTGTCTTCAGTTTTATTAATCAGCTCATTACATTGCTAAAGGATTGCTCAAAGCTACTTGCTTGTTCAAACAGTTAGTCAACTTTTTCCACTTTTGTTTCTTGATAATTTGTCCTTTCAAATTCATAATTACAAGTAAAGATACTTCTAAGCTGTGCTACCATCAGAGTGTGTAATGCACTGTTGATGTGATGAATCACAGACAGATACTGACCACACAGTAAGTTTGTTACCATGCTACAACTGTTTTGTCAGTAGATGATGATATATGGCTTCCTTTTTTATGTCCTGTAGTTCTAACAAGAACTACTAGGTGTTAATTACTTACAACTTTGTTGTGAGTGTAATAGTGACACATTTGTACATTTGATGAAGAGGATTAAGCATAGCAATGCAATTAAATGTAATTTATACTAAGTATCAAAAAAGATACACATAACTTATATACATAGTGGTACATGTAGGTCAGGGGTATATATATATATATATATATTGCAATTTTTCATGCAAACTCTTGTTGGCTTAAGCTTTATAGCCAGCCGCATAGAGTGTTCATGTTAACAATTTTTTTACAAAATTAATTTTCCAATCAGTAAACTTACAGTTAACTTTTTTTCCTTTGTCAGTCTTGTAGCCATGTTTAGTTTCTACAGAAAATTTAATGTACATAAAGTTGATTAAATAAGTTTATCTTGCTGTAGTTAACAATACTCAGAAATATCACTAGGAGATTATTAATAATACATTATTAACATGGTTAGCAAAATGTATGCAGGAAACAGTCTACTAAAATTGGTAACTTTAGTACTAATTCATTATCATAGCACTATTAAAGAAAATAGTCTAATTATGCATAAGGTGTATGGACAGTATGCAAATATGATTTTATTTAAGAAAGAACACTAAAACACTTCATATATGAGAATTGTTCAAGCTAGCATAACAAACCCCATATTTAAATGCAACAGCAGAGAGTTTACCAGTTATAAAATGCATTTAAATTATCAAAGTAGACCTTCCACTTTGGTAATGTGCATAAAGGCTCACAAAGGTTACAATTGATTACATTTCAGTTGATCAATCGGATTCCACTACTCAAATTCTGGTTAACATAGGCAGATGGAAGGAGACAGTATTATATCAATTGTTTGCATGCTAGTATCTTGCTTGTAGAAAGAAAAAAGTTGTTCATGTTTGCTATTAAGATGAGACTATTTATGACCTTATGAAAAAAGTGTTATCTTCAAATGTAGCCAAGAAGCACAGAAAGGTAAGATCATTAGTGTTGTATAGCTTCCTTGTTTTACTTATCATAATGAATTAAACTTTTATGTGAGCTTTTTTTCTAGACCCTTCTCATGAAGCAGTAAGGAAGGGCCTACCTCATAGACTATATTCTGTACATCAATTCAATTCAAAGTTTGACCACTGACTTATATCTAAAAGATGCAAGCCCTTAATTTAACTATAATGAATACATAATATGTAGCAGAGTGAAGTCACATACTCTCTTCAAGTTCATTTGAACAACAGTTCTGTAGAATTTAATAAGAATGAGAGAATGATCAACCTAACTTGATTGTGGCCTTAAATTTTAATATTCCTAGCAGTTTGTGAGCCTAGATTATAAAATTGCTTTCTAGCTCTTTATCTAAGTTTTCGATTTTGTTTTTATCTTCTCTGTAATGACCTTTTAAAAACATTTTAAAACTTTTACCTACATGTGCGAGAGTTCGTTTACAATATGCAAATTTACGTGATGTCACATAAAAGCAGATACGAAGACCCCGTTCACTTTGTATTCCATTTTGTCACTACAGATTTAAACATTTTAAATCTAAAGCGAAATAAAATAGGTTTCTAAAGGTACTATATCCAACTGCTAAGTTTTATTTATCAACTTAGTAGTACATTTTCCTTCTTTCCTTTGAGGTGTCTTCAGGAAGATGCATTGCAATTCTAGAAAGCTTGAATTTTATAACTTCTGATTCCAGTCTATACTATGCACTCATCGATGAGCTATAATTTATTGTGGTTAAGAGAGACTTATATACTAGTCGACAAAACAGGATACAGAAATATTCGGAATTCTAAATACATGCGATATCTGCATGCGAGTAAGACTTCAATTGCTTTTTACGTCTTGTGACGCGTCTCCTGCGTGCCAGATCAAGCAAAAGGGGAGATAGCTCCAGAGATCATATACAACTGAACTATTTCCTACCAGATCTACAAATATTATAACAGCCTAAATTATTGAACTTACGTAATACGTATCCAACGTTTATCGTCTGTTTCTTTAGTAGCTCAAAACTAATCTGCCAAGTGCGTATCACTGCATCGACCTTTTAACTCTACTAATCGGACACGCCCCATAGAGAAATGCTAGGTCGCCAATTAGATTTTTTCATTACGGCTTACATGTTTGTGAATATTAATTTACAAACATTGGAAAAGAAGAGATACGTTATACAGCTATACAAACAGAAAAGAATATAAAATAAAGTTATCTTAATAAATATAGTCCTCTTAATTTGGAAATTAAAAATCCCAGATCCATACCACAGCTGAATGTCATGTGACAATGTGTTTTATAAGTTGAGACAATTTACAAGAAAAATGATTGGTCATTTAATGTATGCACAAATGGAATTAGTAGATTGTATTTGTCAGAGGAACAGTTATTAAAAGAAGAATATTGAAATTTAAAAGATGTCATGTCAAAGAGTAAGTTACCAGTTAAAACAACCTGTACTTGTAGTAGTTTGAAGTATCATCTTATCACAAAAGATGGAAATGATCTGAGATAAGGTTGGATGACACATTCGAAAGTGGGCCAGCACAAATTGCAAGAGATAATTCTGTAAGTAATTTTTGAACAGGTTGGAGATTTTCAATATACTTTTTGAAATGTGGATAAAAGACAACAGCAGTATTCCTTCATGTATAGATAAAGCTTTGTTGTAATACTGATATATTTTTAAAGATTAAAACTGGCACCTGTATATGTCACACCTATAGTTTTAACATCTTCCATATCACCTCCAATCAAGTGCATAAAGTAAAGAAGTCACACAATCTTGTTTGCCAATTTTATTGTAAATATTTAATAACCTCTCATACAGTGGCAGCATGGCAATAGTAACAAACTAATACACTACAGAAACTTTGGCTATAGTCTGCGCTTCATAGTACTTTTCGTTGACCCTTGACGGTACTGCGTAGGTGGGGTACAGGTACTTGCTTTGTGTGTCTTTCTGTTAACTACAGTACACTTTAAACTGCTCTATATCAGCAATAACAATGTCTACAGTTACAAAACGTTTAGTTTTAACATCATATAATACCTCCAATCAATTACATAAAGTGTAGAAGTCTTCATACAATACTGTTGTCATTCTAAGTATTTAGTAAGTTATGTTCTCATACAATACTAGTGGCAGCATGGTCAACTAATATTACTACAGAAACTACAGTGTGGGTTGTGTACTTTAGTGTTTTTCATTCACTGCTAATAAATTATATTGCTGTTTTGACAAACACTATTTGTGTTGGTGATGAGATTCATACAACAGTTACATTATTTATTAAAATATCAGAACATTAACAATGACAGAAGTTTATGTTAAATTGACAAATTCATATCTTATAACAACAAATGTTGGTAGCTGTCAACAGAAACATATGATTCCAATTTCATGTGTGAAATGTTTATTAGCAAATTTCCAGCCAACTTAACAACCATTGTCATAATTATCATATTCATTTGTCAGAAATAATTAAATTTTTTCAAAGTCAGCTAACAAAATTAATTGCAAAAATAGCAAAGTATAATTGTCAAATTGTACTAAACTTTTATTTATACTGTTATTGACTGTGACTACAAGAAGCTGGAGTTTCAAAGTCAAATATCTATCATGTCAACCTTCATCAATGACTTGTATTGTTGATTCATCCCAGACACATATGTACAGGTTACTGTGCCCCATTTGAAACTGACTTGCGGAAGTAACTTTGTAACCTTTTGATGGAAAATATTTGGAAATAATTTGTTATAGAATGATATACCATATTTAATGTAATATTACAATGTGCAGCTGAAATGGCAATACTGCATTACATCAATATAGACTTTGCTTAACTGCTGCAAGTATTGGTTTAATATGTGGTTGATTATTGGCTCAGTCTGATGGGAAATGTTCCAATGCTGTCTTATTGAAAATAATACAGTATACAAGGAGAAGAAACACCAATAACAAAATAATGACAAAATGGTGTCATTGATGCTAACGTAAACCTACCTAGCTAGTACTTAGACTATCTACTTATTATTTACTTATGATATAAAAGGTTACTATATCAATGTATTAAGACACTTTCCAAGTAAATATACAGTAAAAAAAATCTTTTAATATAAGGCGTTTCCCATATATTAGGGTTACTGAAATAAGGTTACCTAAAACCATGGGAATAGATAACAGAGTCAGTGACAAACTAATAGTGTCTTCTTTTTGAAGACTGACCCGAAATAATATCATGACTAAAATAGTGGTGAAAGGTTTGGTTGACACATCTCAATTAAATACAAGTTCCCCAGTTCCCCACCCATACTGACAAGTTCATACCTGTACAAAACTTGAACAGAATGGTAGTCTGACAATGACACCTCTTTGCTTAGAGAGGAAGCAACAGCAACTCCAGACTACAGAAATGGAAAGTCCCATCATACACCTTAGATTATGTCACAATGAACATGAATCCTAACCATCTTAGTGACAGTAAAACAGACTCATCCACAAATTTACATGGACAAACAGAGATTCATGACAGTTATGTACACTTAAATGGTGTTTACCTGTAAAAATATCATTGCATTAGCCTGAAGTGACCTGTTTTAAAGCAGTATTCATGACCAAAGTCAATAGAGTAAAACTGAAGGAATCCTTTTTACACAATTTTCTTTAAGGTCATCTCTAGCATTTTCTTGTTGCGCTATTGGTGCAAACTTTTGAGCTACTCTAGATTAGTATGTAGTTAAAAATAATGCATAAACAAGAGAAACTCACATATGAATTTACTTTTCTATTGATGTGGACATACTTCCATAATGGTTCTTAGAGATGGATATTCACTTTTTATCCATTCATTGCATTTTGTAAAACTTTGTATCATCAGATCTTTTATAATTTGCATATTTTTTTGAGCTTCATTGGTTTGTCTTTAGAAAGTTCTAAGTAGAGGACAGTCAAATCAGTTAATAAAGGTGTCCTCCCACTCATTATGATTGGGCATTTTAATTCTCTCATTGAACAAAGATATTATACAAAGATCGTTTAATGTCTTGATATCTTTAAAAAGAGCTAACAGAACTCCAAAAGACACCTAGCATAATACAGTGGTAAAGTACAAAGAAAAAACCAATAGGTCTACCTCTGCAGTAGTCACTTTGACAAAAATCACCTCTGTCAGCCATGACTCTACATTGGGTCATAACAGCAAGGTAGTTCATAACATCAGATTCAAAAGAAATGAAGCTGCAAAGGTTGACTAGTTTGCATGCCTTCACAAATAAATTGTAAATACTCCAGCACTGTAAAATTATTTGCAATATCTTTGCTAGGTGAATGCCAGTTACCATAAACATTTTTAACTCTCATAAGTGAATTAAATACTTCAAATCTGTATCATGAGAAATGAAAGTGAGACACATGTTATAGACTTACTTCTCTGTGTTATAGCAATCAGCTGCTCCAAAATCATGTAAATGGTCAGTGAGGTGAAGAAGTAGGTGTGTTTTTAATCGATGTAAATATTGAGGTGTGATTTGAGCAGTTGGCTTTACAAACTCTTCATAAAGATATCTACATTCATCAAATTTTTCAACAGATAATGAAAGACAGTATACAGCATAGAAAATCTTCAATTGTGCAATTAATCACAAAATTAAACTTAATACATTTGCATACCTTAGAGTAGAAATATCAACATGTTGTCTGAGATTGTGACTAGTACAATGAAACAATAAATATTGCCATTTGCATCCAACTCTTAATATCCCTTCCTACAAAGGATTTATAGTAGCAGATGTTACCAGTAATCTACTTATTATTACTTACAATACAAAAAGTTACTATACCAATGTATTAAGACACTTTCCAAGAAAATATACAGTAAAGAAATTTCTTTAATATAATGGCACTATTAATAATGGTGAAGGCGTTTCCCTATATATTAGGGTTACTGGAATAAGGTTACCTAAAACCATGGGAATAGATAACAAAGTCTGTGACAAACTAATAGTGTCTTGTTTTTAAAGACTGAACCGAAATAATATTCATGACTTAAACAAAGTGATATGGGCGAAGTAAAGTCGACAGATTTCGCATGGGAATAGATAACAGAGTCTGTGACAAACTAACAGAGTCTTGTTTTTGAAGACTGAACCGAAATAATATTCATGACTAAAATAATTGGCCAAAGGGTTTGGTTGACAGATTTTGATTAAATACTATTCACAAAGTTATAAAAACACTAACAGTTACACACCCATAAAGCTGTTTTTATAATAAAATTAAGTCTACTGACAAGTTCATACCTTTACAAAACTTGAACGAAATGGTAGTCTGGCAATGACACCCCTTTGCTTAGAGAGGAAGCAGTAGCAAGTCCAGACTACAGAAATGGAAAGTCCCCATCATACACCTTAGATTATGTCACAATGAACATGAATCCTAAGCATCTTAGTGACAATAAAGCAGATTAATCTACGAATTTACACAGACAAACAGAAAGTCATGACAGTCATGTACACCTCAATGGTATTTACCTGTAAAAACATCATCACTATAGCCTGAAATGACCTGTTTTAAAGCAGTATTCATGACCAAAGTATTTTAACAATAGAGTACAACTGAAGGAATACTTTTTACATAATTTTCTTTAAGGTTATTTTCTTGTTCCTATTGGTGCAAACTTCTGAGCAACCTAGATTGGTATGTAGTTAAAAGTAATGCATAAACAAGAGAAACTCACATATGAATTTACTTTTCTATATATTGATGTGGACACACTTCCAAAATGGTTCTTAGAAATGGATATTCACTTTTTATCTATTCATTGCATTTTGTAAAACTATGTACCATCAGATCTTTTAAGATTTGCATATTTGTTTTGAGCTTCATTGCTTGGCCTTTAAGTTTCTACAAAACATTCATCATAATCACACGACAAAGGAAGTACAAGATTTTCATGTTCCTTATTGTTAGTTTTCTTTTGACATTTTTAAATGGCTAGGCTGGTCCTCTGTGGTTCTCTAAGAACTAGGTCTAAAGGTCAGTTCATATTCTGAGTTCAGTTAAATATTAAATATTTCAAATCTCATGTTCTTTTATATATTATTATATGAAATAATGAGATAATTTCTTACTGTCGTATAAAATAAGAACTAGATTAACAATTTTTAAAAAGTAACAATCAATAAATACAATGTCCTTCCCCTTCATGAGAGCATTGTACTAATTGCTGGGAGGGACATTCCTAATAATTCTTTCTCTACAACCATATAATTATAATAATGATTATATAGTAATATAAATCAAAGACCATGACAAGAATGTAAATACAAACCTGAGACTGTTCACAAAGACTTTTCAAAGTGCTGTACACTTTCAGACTGTATTAATATCCTCTCCATCCATTTCTTGCTCTATAACAAAAAACAAAAACCTCAGTGCATAGAGTTAGGTATGTCATTTACTTGTAAAAATCTTGAGCTACGTACAAAGTTCATCGATCGTAATACATTCTGAGATTATTACTACACACCATATCCATCAAGAGAGCTGAGGTCACTATTGAACGTGATGAGGGTTCAAGAGCTGGAGATCTTATTGAAGGTACTGACTAGCCCAAGCAGATACTCTATGTGTTACGTTAGAGATCTGTATTACCTACTCAAGAATGAAATGAAAATCCGTATTAGCTCCGTCTACAGTTATGGTTCATGTCCGTTTTCTTAGATCATTTACACAATGTTCGGGCAATGATCTGTATCACGTTGTTCAATCAGAAGTGATACGGTACATTTACCTTTTCGAATCAAATTGACACAGATTTCAGAATAAATATTCATAATTGCTTTATGGTTTTTAATAATTCTTTTATTTAACATAATAAGATGTACAATAAATATCTAAACAAAACAAACAGTTGGAATAGTCATGTACATAAGTATACTCAATTATTTTTACAAGAATTAATACGGACAAGTTCTACAGAAACAAGAGATATAATTGAACTTGTAGGTAATGTGTACAAACTTGATGTAAGTTCTAGTAGAGGACAGTCAAATTCAGTTAACAGAGGTGTCCCACTCATTATGATTTGGCATCTTAGTTCTCTTATTAAACAAAGATTGTTTGAGTCTTGATATCTTTAAAAAGAACTAACAGAACTCCAAAAGACGCCTAGCATAATACATTGATAAAGTACAAGAAAAAACAATAGGTCTACCTCTGCAGTAGTCAGTCACTTCGACAAAATCACCTCTGTCAGCCATGACTCTACATTGGATCATAACAGCATGATAGTTCATAACATCACATTCAAAAGAAATGGAGCTGGAAAGGTAAATGTTGCAGTTGAGATCATGGATATAACACATTGAATTTGGTACATTGACTAGTTTGCACACTACTGTTCCTTGTTTAAGTTATATTAAGTTAAATAGTAATCACACAATATGTGTTAGTGTAAACTTACTGTGAGTAGCTGTCCTGGCAAATAGAATGACTTATCCTTATTCAGTTCTTTATCAGGTATATAATTTAAGTAAGTTTGAATCTGAAGATTATTATAAAGTTCTTATAGTCCTTGACCACACCTGTTTAGTAACAGATAACAGCATGTATCTCAGTACAGACAGTTTTACTTACATAGTAGTATGGAGAGAGTCATAGTTTCCTCTAGCACAAATAAATCATAAATACTACAGCACTGCAAAATTATTTGCAATATCTTTGCTACGTGAATGGCAGTTACAATAAACATTTTGAGCTCTCATAAGTGAATTAAATACTTCAAATCTGTATCATGAGGAATGAAAGTGAGACACATGTTATAGACTTACCTCTCTGTGTTATAGCAATCAGCTGCTCCAAAATCATGTAAGTGGTCAGTGAGGTGAAGAAGTAGGTGTGTTTTTAATTGATGTAAATATTGAGGTATGATTTGAGCAGTTGGCTTTACAAACTCTTTACAAAGATATCTACATTCATCAATTTTTTCAGCAGATAATGGAAGACAGTATACAGCAGAGAAAATTAACCACAAACTTATAACATTTGCATACCTTAGAGTAGTGATATCAACATGTTGTCTGAGATTGTGACAAGTATGAAAAAAAAGTGAATATTGCAATCTGCATCCAACTCTTAAAATTCCTTCCTACAAAGAATTTATAGTAGCAGATGTTACCAGTAATACATGTCCTAAATCCACAGTATGAGAATACTGAGACTCTAGCCAAAATTTCTTTCCTTTGTGCTGCCATTAAAGAGTCCATGAATTCACATAGCATGTATTTACAAGCTCCAAGAAGAATTGTGTGGAGGCTTTGACTGCTGTTGATCTGTGAAAACAAATGAATCCAATACAATAAATTATCCATTGTTGTTTAAAAAGTATGTGGACAATTCAAACAATGGATTAGGCAACTTTTTCATGTCATGTTTCATCCTTTCTTCTCACTTGTCTACAATAGTTTGACATTGTATAATAACTTTAATATGTGATAAAGCAAGAGCTTCAGAGCAAACGTCTCCAACTAAAGTAGGGTCACTAGTCTAAATACAAATGGAAATATAATACAAGAACACTGGAATTACTAACCATACATAAGACACAAAGTTCGAAAAATCTACCACCTCTATCAGGCCAAAGAGCATGTGAGACTTTCCAAGTTGCTTGTTGTCTTAAAAGAGGATAACTTCTTTTGTGGTCAGAGGTCAACCCTTCACATTTTGCTAAGGGAAAGGGTTTCAAGTGAGTCACCATAACTTTTGTTATGATGTCTATTAATATTGTACTTTATAGACATAAGAGAGTGGATGACAGACACCACTACTATGAACAACCTCATATCATTGAACAGAGGCACACTTACCTTCATCAAACAATGAATAACCGTCAAGAGAATAGTAGTGTTGTAAAAGTAATGGATTTGTATTTTACTTATTGTTATTGTTATTGTAAAGCATTTGTAATAATTATTGTTTAATTATTAATTGTTCACAAAAACTTCAAGAATTTTAGTTTTAGTAATAGGTTTTAGTTATTGTAATTATAAATCAATAAACTAAAGAAAATGATAAATTTACTACATGCTAAATATGCAAGTAATCCTTGTTATTTTTGATTAATACTTCTCTTTCAAGGTTATTGCCACTTAGCACATTTCTTTTTCCAATACATGCAATTTTTAGTTTTTGTTATTAATTATAAATTAATGGTTGGTTAATTTTAGTTATAGTTTGTTATTGTTAACAATAATGACCCAACTTGGTTATCCATTACTGGTTGTTTATTAACTACATCTGATAAAGCAGTCTTATTGCAAAATGAAATGCTGAATGATAAACATATATATTTTTCACAAAGATTGCTGTTAGACCAGTTTCCTAACACAAAGGTCTACTGTGATAAAGGTCCATCAGGACTAGGTAGTATCTTTGAAGAGTCCTTGTTAAAGTATTTGTATAGAGCCATTTTAAACATGTGGTATTAATCATTAGGAGTTAAAATTTCCAAGGATTAATTTTCCATAATTCAAAAAATCTCAAAATTCGTGAAAATTTTAGGCCATGAAAATTTCTTGCTATACGGTAGTTTGCTACTTTCTCGTACCATTAGAGAGCTAATTCATAAAACCTGTGTTTGCGAGCTGAATCGATTGGTGCAAGTTTCATGTGGATAGCACGTAAAACGGCAAAGTTATTTACATGTCTGGGTGGCCCAACTCAACCAAGTATAGTTGTCCATTATATACTACAGCATACATCAGTCATATGACTGTCACATGATTACTCACATGTTCCTGTTTGATATAATTTAGTGATATGAACCATAAGAGGTTCATTATGATCATATGATAACATAGCTTTCCCTAACTCATCATCAACAACATCTGAATATGTGTGCTCCATCTATAATAAATAGACACACAAAGTATAATGGACACATATAAAAAAAATAGAGACATAATAATATAATGGGATGGACGCTTTTGTCTTAGCTACATAAACAGGTGCATAATATTCATCTGGAGTCCTATATACTATATCTATAGACCACACCCATTAAATTAGAGTAAAATGATCAACAGTTTCCTTACCAAGTTCATTTTGAGGTAAATTATATCATATTATTCATTGGTTTGTCTTTAGAAAGTTCTAAGTAGAGGACAGTCAAATCAGTTAATAAAGGTGTCCTCCCACTCATTATGATTGGGCATTTTAATTCTCTCATTGAACAAAGATATTATACAAAGATCGTTTAATGTCTTGATATCTTTAAAAAGAGCTAACAGAACTCCAAAAGACACCTAGCATAATACAGTGGTAAAGTACAAAGAAAAAACCAATAGGTCTACCTCTGCAGTAGTCACTTTGACAAAAATCACCTCTGTCAGCCATGACTCTACATTGGGTCATAACAGCAAGGTAGTTCATAACATCAGATTCAAAAGAAATGAAGCTGCAAAGGTTGACTAGTTTGCATGCCTTCACAAATAAATTGTAAATACTCCAGCACTGTAAAATTATTTGCAATATCTTTGCTAGGTGAATGCCAGTTACCATAAACATTTTTAACTCTCATAAGTGAATTAAATACTTCAAATCTGTATCATGAGAAATGAAAGTGAGACACATGTTATAGACTTACTTCTCTGTGTTATAGCAATCAGCTGCTCCAAAATCATGTAAATGGTCAGTGAGGTGAAGAAGTAGGTGTGTTTTTAATCGATGTAAATATTGAGGTGTGATTTGAGCAGTTGGCTTTACAAACTCTTCATAAAGATATCTACATTCATCAAATTTTTCAACAGATAATGAAAGACAGTATACAGCATAGAAAATCTTCAATTGTGCAATTAATCACAAAATTAAACTTAATACATTTGCATACCTTAGAGTAGAAATATCAACATGTTGTCTGAGATTGTGACTAGTACAATGAAACAATAAATATTGCCATTTGCATCCAACTCTTAATATCCCTTCCTACAAAGGATTTATAGTAGCAGATGTTACCAGTAATCTACTTATTATTACTTACAATACAAAAAGTTACTATACCAATGTATTAAGACACTTTCCAAGAAAATATACAGTAAAGAAATTTCTTTAATATAATGGCACTATTAATAATGGTGAAGGCGTTTCCCTATATATTAGGGTTACTGGAATAAGGTTACCTAAAACCATGGGAATAGATAACAAAGTCTGTGACAAACTAATAGTGTCTTGTTTTTAAAGACTGAACCGAAATAATATTCATGACTTAAACAAAGTGATATGGGCGAAGTAAAGTCGACAGATTTCGCATGGGAATAGATAACAGAGTCTGTGACAAACTAACAGAGTCTTGTTTTTGAAGACTGAACCGAAATAATATTCATGACTAAAATAATTGGCCAAAGGGTTTGGTTGACAGATTTTGATTAAATACTATTCACAAAGTTATAAAAACACTAACAGTTACACACCCATAAAGCTGTTTTTATAATAAAATTAAGTCTACTGACAAGTTCATACCTTTACAAAACTTGAACGAAATGGTAGTCTGGCAATGACACCCCTTTGCTTAGAGAGGAAGCAGTAGCAAGTCCAGACTACAGAAATGGAAAGTCCCCATCATACACCTTAGATTATGTCACAATGAACATGAATCCTAAGCATCTTAGTGACAATAAAGCAGATTAATCTACGAATTTACACAGACAAACAGAAAGTCATGACAGTCATGTACACCTCAATGGTATTTACCTGTAAAAACATCATCACTATAGCCTGAAATGACCTGTTTTAAAGCAGTATTCATGACCAAAGTATTTTAACAATAGAGTACAACTGAAGGAATACTTTTTACATAATTTTCTTTAAGGTTATTTTCTTGTTCCTATTGGTGCAAACTTCTGAGCAACCTAGATTGGTATGTAGTTAAAAGTAATGCATAAACAAGAGAAACTCACATATGAATTTACTTTTCTATATATTGATGTGGACACACTTCCAAAATGGTTCTTAGAAATGGATATTCACTTTTTATCTATTCATTGCATTTTGTAAAACTATGTACCATCAGATCTTTTAAGATTTGCATATTTGTTTTGAGCTTCATTGCTTGGCCTTTAAGTTTCTACAAAACATTCATCATAATCACACGACAAAGGAAGTACAAGATTTTCATGTTCCTTATTGTTAGTTTTCTTTTGACATTTTTAAATGGCTAGGCTGGTCCTCTGTGGTTCTCTAAGAACTAGGTCTAAAGGTCAGTTCATATTCTGAGTTCAGTTAAATATTAAATATTTCAAATCTCATGTTCTTTTATATATTATTATATGAAATAATGAGATAATTTCTTACTGTCGTATAAAATAAGAACTAGATTAACAATTTTTAAAAAGTAACAATCAATAAATACAATGTCCTTCCCCTTCATGAGAGCATTGTACTAATTGCTGGGAGGGACATTCCTAATAATTCTTTCTCTACAACCATATAATTATAATAATGATTATATAGTAATATAAATCAAAGACCATGACAAGAATGTAAATACAAACCTGAGACTGTTCACAAAGACTTTTCAAAGTGCTGTACACTTTCAGACTGTATTAATATCCTCTCCATCCATTTCTTGCTCTATAACAAAAAACAAAAACCTCAGTGCATAGAGTTAGGTATGTCATTTACTTGTAAAAATCTTGAGCTACGTACAAAGTTCATCGATCGTAATACATTCTGAGATTATTACTACACACCATATCCATCAAGAGAGCTGAGGTCACTATTGAACGTGATGAGGGTTCAAGAGCTGGAGATCTTATTGAAGGTACTGACTAGCCCAAGCAGATACTCTATGTGTTACGTTAGAGATCTGTATTACCTACTCAAGAATGAAATGAAAATCCGTATTAGCTCCGTCTACAGTTATGGTTCATGTCCGTTTTCTTAGATCATTTACACAATGTTCGGGCAATGATCTGTATCACGTTGTTCAATCAGAAGTGATACGGTACATTTACCTTTTCGAATCAAATTGACACAGATTTCAGAATAAATATTCATAATTGCTTTATGGTTTTTAATAATTCTTTTATTTAACATAATAAGATGTACAATAAATATCTAAACAAAACAAACAGTTGGAATAGTCATGTACATAAGTATACTCAATTATTTTTACAAGAATTAATACGGACAAGTTCTACAGAAACAAGAGATATAATTGAACTTGTAGGTAATGTGTACAAACTTGATGTAAGTTCTAGTAGAGGACAGTCAAATTCAGTTAACAGAGGTGTCCCACTCATTATGATTTGGCATCTTAGTTCTCTTATTAAACAAAGATTGTTTGAGTCTTGATATCTTTAAAAAGAACTAACAGAACTCCAAAAGACGCCTAGCATAATACATTGATAAAGTACAAGAAAAAACAATAGGTCTACCTCTGCAGTAGTCAGTCACTTCGACAAAATCACCTCTGTCAGCCATGACTCTACATTGGATCATAACAGCATGATAGTTCATAACATCACATTCAAAAGAAATGGAGCTGGAAAGGTAAATGTTGCAGTTGAGATCATGGATATAACACATTGAATTTGGTACATTGACTAGTTTGCACACTACTGTTCCTTGTTTAAGTTATATTAAGTTAAATAGTAATCACACAATATGTGTTAGTGTAAACTTACTGTGAGTAGCTGTCCTGGCAAATAGAATGACTTATCCTTATTCAGTTCTTTATCAGGTATATAATTTAAGTAAGTTTGAATCTGAAGATTATTATAAAGTTCTTATAGTCCTTGACCACACCTGTTTAGTAACAGATAACAGCATGTATCTCAGTACAGACAGTTTTACTTACATAGTAGTATGGAGAGAGTCATAGTTTCCTCTAGCACAAATAAATCATAAATACTACAGCACTGCAAAATTATTTGCAATATCTTTGCTACGTGAATGGCAGTTACAATAAACATTTTGAGCTCTCATAAGTGAATTAAATACTTCAAATCTGTATCATGAGGAATGAAAGTGAGACACATGTTATAGACTTACCTCTCTGTGTTATAGCAATCAGCTGCTCCAAAATCATGTAAGTGGTCAGTGAGGTGAAGAAGTAGGTGTGTTTTTAATTGATGTAAATATTGAGGTATGATTTGAGCAGTTGGCTTTACAAACTCTTTACAAAGATATCTACATTCATCAATTTTTTCAGCAGATAATGGAAGACAGTATACAGCAGAGAAAATTAACCACAAACTTATAACATTTGCATACCTTAGAGTAGTGATATCAACATGTTGTCTGAGATTGTGACAAGTATGAAAAAAAAGTGAATATTGCAATCTGCATCCAACTCTTAAAATTCCTTCCTACAAAGAATTTATAGTAGCAGATGTTACCAGTAATACATGTCCTAAATCCACAGTATGAGAATACTGAGACTCTAGCCAAAATTTCTTTCCTTTGTGCTGCCATTAAAGAGTCCATGAATTCACATAGCATGTATTTACAAGCTCCAAGAAGAATTGTGTGGAGGCTTTGACTGCTGTTGATCTGTGAAAACAAATGAATCCAATACAATAAATTATCCATTGTTGTTTAAAAAGTATGTGGACAATTCAAACAATGGATTAGGCAACTTTTTCATGTCATGTTTCATCCTTTCTTCTCACTTGTCTACAATAGTTTGACATTGTATAATAACTTTAATATGTGATAAAGCAAGAGCTTCAGAGCAAACGTCTCCAACTAAAGTAGGGTCACTAGTCTAAATACAAATGGAAATATAATACAAGAACACTGGAATTACTAACCATACATAAGACACAAAGTTCGAAAAATCTACCACCTCTATCAGGCCAAAGAGCATGTGAGACTTTCCAAGTTGCTTGTTGTCTTAAAAGAGGATAACTTCTTTTGTGGTCAGAGGTCAACCCTTCACATTTTGCTAAGGGAAAGGGTTTCAAGTGAGTCACCATAACTTTTGTTATGATGTCTATTAATATTGTACTTTATAGACATAAGAGAGTGGATGACAGACACCACTACTATGAACAACCTCATATCATTGAACAGAGGCACACTTACCTTCATCAAACAATGAATAACCGTCAAGAGAATAGTAGTGTTGTAAAAGTAATGGATTTGTATTTTAGTTATTGTTATTGTTATTGTAAAGCATTTGTAATAATTATTGTTTAATTATTAATTGTTCACAAAAACTTCAAGAATTTTAGTTTTAGTAATAGGTTTTAGTTATTGTAATTATAAATCAATAAACTAAAGAAAATGATAAATTTACTACATGCTAAATATGCAAGTAATCCTTGTTATTTTTGATTAATACTTCTCTTTCAAGGTTATTGCCACTTAGCACATTTCTTTTTCCAATACATGCAATTTTTAGTTTTTGTTATTAATTATAAATTAATGGTTGGTTAATTTTAGTTATAGTTTGTTATTGTTAACAATAATGACCCAACTTGGTTATCCATTACTGGTTGTTTATTAACTACATCTGATAAAGCAGTCTTATTGCAAAATGAAATGCTGAATGATAAACATATATATTTTTCACAAAGATTGCTGTTAGACCAGTTTCCTAACACAAAGGTCTACTGTGATAAAGGTCCATCAGGACTAGGTAGTATCTTTGAAGAGTCCTTGTTAAAGTATTTGTATAGAGCCATTTTAAACATGTGGTATTAATCATTAGGAGTTAAAATTTCCAAGGATTAATTTTCCATAATTCAAAAAATCTCAAAATTCGTGAAAATTTTAGGCCATGAAAATTTCTTGCTATACGGTAGTTTGCTACTTTCTCGTACCATTAGAGAGCTAATTCATAAAACCTGTGTTTGCGAGCTGAATCGATTGGTGCAAGTTTCATGTGGATAGCACGTAAAACGGCAAAGTTATTTACATGTCTGGGTGGCCCAACTCAACCAAGTATAGTTGTCCATTATATACTACAGCATACATCAGTCATATGACTGTCACATGATTACTCACATGTTCCTGTTTGATATAATTTAGTGATATGAACCATAAGAGGTTCATTATGATCATATGATAACATAGCTTTCCCTAACTCATCATCAACAACATCTGAATATGTGTGCTCCATCTATAATAAATAGACACACAAAGTATAATGGACACATATAAAAAAAATAGAGACATAATAATATAATGGGATGGACGCTTTTGTCTTAGCTACATAAACAGGTGCATAATATTCATCTGGAGTCCTATATACTATATCTATAGACCACACCCATTAAATTAGAGTAAAATGATCAACAGTTTCCTTACCAAGTTCATTTTGAGGTAAATTATATCAACATCACTTACTGTCTGAGTAAATTCATGTATCTACATGAGGTCACATGATGGTTCCTATAGCAACCAACTAATGACTTATAGAGATTCCAAGATAAATTTAACAAATGCTTTGTGATTTAGTTGAAGGTTATTTCATTGTAAATGTACACCTAAAAATATACCACATAAATAATATGATATTATGTTATAATAAATAACTTTGTTTTATAAAATTAAATCCACAGAGTCTCTTAGCAAATTCCATTACTAAGAAACCTCCACTTATACAAAGTGTACATGTCTTATAAACTACACCTTGTCCTTACTATACATATCAACATAAAGTTTAGTATAAGATCCATGTGTAAAACAAAAGCCATATTGACTGGAACTAATACAGATGTTACCTAGCAGTGGAGAGATAACTAGACCTTCTGACGAGTACAAGCTAATAAAATATATTAATAACAGGAGTCATCTCATAAATTAGCTATATTTAATTAATAAAGTGTTTATTTCATCCAAAGAATTAATAGGAGGTAATTTAAATTCAAATATCAGTCTACACAATAATATATCATATACCAGGAACCTACAGAATCACAAAGGAGGCTCCTTTGTCATCATATTAATAGGAGTGACTGACTCCTTATGATGTGTCTACTATTATTATCACACAATATAGAAATGATAGTTGTTTCACCTCATCAGAAAAGTTCACATGACCTATACATGACATATCATGTGACTATTACATTAATAACATGTTCATCAGGTGACTGTCACATGCAACTACAAATTAATCTGATGATATTAATATTAGCATTATTTGTAGGTCATAATATCACTATATTGACCATGACATCTGCTTATATAAATAACCACACTTACTCATTAATAATAACCTGGAGTGTCATATAAATTGATGAGATATGACTTGCCTTTAGAATCAGGTGGAACTAATGAGAGGGGCACACTCTTTATACTAACTTCATGCTAGAAATAAGATGTTAATTATTAAGGGGTGGAGTCTGAACTACTAACCTCTTGTTCTGTGAACAGTGTATTCATATATTTTAACTAATCACTATGAGATGAACCCTGTAATTATTAATATAATTATACAACTCACATTTTTATTTCATCTTACAAATACATTAGGATAAATCTGTTCAACTATACTCTGTCCTAGTTGAGAAGAGCCCCTTATTAAAAAGGTGTTTTATGCATGAAATGTAAGGTGAGCTATTTCCTCACCTATTATATGAAATTAATACTCAAGTACATTTTAATTGTATTCATTATTTGTTCAGGTCCATGTCATGTGAACACATCACATTTTCTCTCATGTTCATGAAGATGCTAAAGGGAAAGAGATTGAGGTCTTATATACTGTATATCGGGAAACTTTCACATTGAGATATTTTTGCGAGTTAGTGAAATTGTGGTTTTTCGTGAATATAAATTTTGCGAATTTACACCATGTTTCCACCCACTGGCAATTATTACCGTTTGACCACACCTTAAACACGTTTTCTCACGCCTGCACTCGACAATGGAGACGTTCGAAATAGACTCCTGATACCATGTTTATAAAGAGATATGGACATCCAATGGAGAAGACGGAATTTTAGTTGATAGTGGTCCCAAAAGATCAGGTAGAAGAAAATGTTCTTCATTCTTGAAATATTTAAAGAGAGTCATGTGGTTACTATTAGTTTTACTAAGTATTTGCCACACCCATAATCGACTTTCTGCATAACCATTTGCCACACCCATAATTGTAAGAAATTGGCAAGGAATATTTTTACGATAGAGTTAAATTCGTGAAATTCACAAAAATTTAGCAACACGAATATTTCCCGATATACGGTAAATAACCACACTTACTCATTAATAATAACCTGGAGTGTCATATAAATTGATATGACTTGCCTTTATAATCAGGTGGAACTAATGAGAGGGGCACATTCTTTATACTAACTCCATGCTAGAAATAAGATGTTAATTATTGAGGGGTGGAGTCTGAAGTACTAACCTCTTGTTCTGTGAACAGTGTATCCATATATCTCAACTAATCACTATGAGATGAACTCTGTAATGTGGAATAAACTGCAACAAATGGTACATGTGTTAAGGACAAAGACAGGGAAACTAGTAATTAAGTAAAAAATGACACATGGGTTTACCTGAAATATCAAAATCTAGCAATACATCAATACATCTCTTCTATAGCATGTTCAGTAACATCATCATAATGTGGTAGTGAGGGAACTACTGCATCACCCTCATCTATAATAGTAATATAAATAATGTAAATATGTAAATTAAATTTAAAATGTGAAATCAAGGGATCTGACATGAGGCTGAAATCTCATACAGAGAGAGAGAGAGAGAGAGAGAGAGAGAGAGAGAGAGAGAGAGAGAGAGAGAGAGAGAGAGAGAGAGAGAGAGAGAGAGAGAGAGAGAGAGAGAGAGAGAGAGAGAGAGAGAGAGAGAGAGAGAGAGAGAGAGAGAGAGAGAGAGAGAGAGAGAGAGAGAGAGAGAGAGAGAGAGAGAGAGAGAGAGAGAGAGAGAGAGAGAGACAGACAGACAGACAGAGACAGGCAGACAGACAGAGACAGACAGACAGACAGACAGACAGAGACAGAAAGACAGAGACAGACAGACAGACAGACAGACATAGACAGAGACAGACAGACAGACAGAGAGATGGTATGGGATTGGAATGAATACTTAGACTAGACAATACGGAGTGAGGCTAACATAGTATGTGATTAAGAATGGATGGTATAAGAATAAGGTGGGATTAAGATTAAACAATATATTATTGAAAAAATACAGTACTGCATGGTATGGGATTAGAACATACAGTATGGGGATGACACTGGACAGTATGGGAGCGAGAGTAGGAATGGAATGTTTCTGACATTGCTATGGACATTCTAACAGCCATACACAAGAGATTTCCCAAAGACTCCAGGACACCTGGAATGAAATACAAAACCATGTATTTATGAGAATCAGTCTCATCTACATACCTGAAAATACAAGTATCACATCTTAACACAAATAATCAATCTTCAACGAAGTTTTAGTGGGTATAGGGTGGGTGTGTCTTTTGATGAAGAGGATTAACTGTCTCCACCCATAACCTAAATTTCATATGAATAACTTAAAATATATACTGTACATGTATATTAAAAGTTTTTATATGGGGTTAAAATTATAGTAGCTGGTACTCTGAACTTTTACGTATATTTGTATTTGAGTATTTATATAATTGATTGTAAAGGAAGTCAAAATAAACCAGATATATTTCTTTTATATTTACTTTTATTTCATAATAAAACACTATTTTACATTTTCACCTTTGTGATATAAGTAAGTTAAGTCTCATCCACAATGACAAGTATAGCTGTGGTAACCATTTGCTAATATTATCACATAGAAGATGACACAATGTAGATGTAAGTACAGTGGTTAATGAGAAACATCAGGATATTGGAAGACATGAAACATGAGAAAACTTTAGAAAAGCTTTGGATGGTTTAGAATCCAGTTCATTAAGAGCAATGAGGGAATATACAAAGTTTATTAAACTTTACTGAATAATAACACAAAGAAAATATATAATGTTACACAAACTTTTACTGAATAGTATACTGACATACACAAAGATAATACACATACACTTACAAGACTGAGCTGTGTCTACAGTAACTTGATCTGGTAACAGTTTAAAAACCATCTTAGCATTAGGACCTATACATGTACAAGTATATATTATTAAATGTTAATAATAATGTAATAAGTGGATAAAGTTGTGGGTGTGTCAGTAATTTAGATACCTTGATAAAGTGTGTCTTGTTTTATCCAGTCCTCTGGAAAACAAAGATATGGAAAATGGGAAGCTTCCTAATTGTGTGTGTGTAAGGATAATATAATAATAGTAAGTCATTTCATGTTTGGAGGCAATATAAAGTGTTGTCATAGCAACCATACTAACCTGGTGAGTTGATACATGTTGTAACAGTCCCTTCACTGATAATTGTAACAATATTATTAGGATTATAAGTCTTGGAAGAGAGTGTACTACCAGGTGTACCATTAACAGTCAAGAACATCACTAAAACAAAAATACAAATATGTATTTTAGTTAATATGTAATGATCAATGGACATGTGTCACACTACTATATATAATCATCTTATCAATCCTTATGTCAGTATGTCCATTATCCATCTGTTATCTACAAATGTAATTGTTTCAAATTTACAAAATATGTGTCCTGATGAAATAAAATATAATACAACACCAATATTTGAGAGAATAAATTTTTGGTCAATTGGATGTGGCTTCATTGTCAAAAAATTAGAGCATCTCTTCAGTTGTAAAAGGAGTCTGAATATGAAAAATATTAAATGATTCTTCCACTCACTTTAAAACAAGTTACATTTATACTTGGACAACAGTCACAGAGATAGTGTCTTTTGGAGTGCATTGGTAACATGAACAAGTATAGATGCTTCAGTTTCTGGATCTTTATAAACTAAATGCATTGAATGAGCTGCAACTTCCCATCCTGTCCAGCACAAAGTTATAGAGCTCCTGTAGGTTCTTGTATGTCTGTTCCTATGATAGTAAGAATAGTTTTTCTATCATATGACGAATAACTTCCCCAATTCAAATGGGTCTCACTCCTGTATATTGTCCAGTGGAATTAATCTGCTGGTTGTAAATGTAGCATCACATAAGTCTGAAGGTCCTTTATGGAAAGAAAAAAAGATGAAACTAATGAGAGGGGCGCACTCTTTATACTAACTCCATGCTAGAAATAAGATGTTAATTATTGAGGGGTGGAGTCTGAAGTACTAACCTCTAATTCTGTGAACAGTGTTATCTATATAATAAAATGAGTGAACCCTTTAATTATTAAATATAATTATACAACTCACATTTTATTTTGTCTTACAAATACATTAGGATGAGTCTGTCCAACTAAATAAAAACTTGTCAACAAACAAAACATGTACATATTGACATGTAATCCTCACTTTGAAATGATGAAAATATCCTATAATAGCCACATTTTGGATTAACTCTGGATGATCAGTTAAATCAACTAAAACCTGTCAGACGAGTTAAAGTGGAATTACAAACCTGTTTAACTCACTTTATTTTGTATGCTGTTACTGCATGGTAACTCCTTCTCTTGGTGAAAATTTTTTTAAACAGGAGCAGTGACAGGTTCTAATGGAGGTGTGGTCAGGTTACTATGGTAATAAACATAAATTAACCAATAATGGATCAAGTATTTCCTTGTATCATCATCTAAAATATTCCAAATAAGGTAAAAATCTAATTAATACTTACCTCAACATCAGGTGACTGGTCCATACACTTCTTCAGTTGTTGGATATTTTTTATCTTCATACAATAAAATAGCTTGCGTCTCAGGTACTTATAAAACAAGAGTATCTTCACTAATATCCATAACTTCATCATCTTCTCTCTTATCTAATTCATCATCATATACAAGGTCACATGTTATTACAAGGAAACCTTACCATTCACTCAGAATATTTTCTCTTTTCTTCAGTATTGTTACTGTCTAGCTCTGTCCTATGTAGTTACCTAACTTATCATACAAATCACCATCCTTTGCTGCACCACTTCGTACTTAACAGTTTTTTGAAACCACTTGGTGGCATGGTTTACTCACACAAACCACACCTTCTAATAATGAAAGGCACTTAAGTGCCGAACCTCGCTGCAGTTTCTAAGTTATTTATAAATTCTATGCCAGCTTAGGCCCAGCTTATGATGTTGTTATTGCAAGAAAATTTATTTACATTCCAGAAGGTGTGGTTATAAAATGGCAAGCTTTGTCTTTCTGTATATGCTCATTAACATTCCAGAAGGTGTGGTTATAAAATGGTAAGCTTGGTCATTCTGTATATGCTCATTAATTGTTGCTTGATTTCTAGCTTTGCCATGTCTGTGAAGCAGTGACTGAGTAAGTGATAGTATCATTCAATGGCCAAGCAAGATTAAGTGCTAATTTCGTGATGAAAAGTTTTTCTGAGTCTTTACATGACCCTTTAAAATGTATCAATATTTCATATACAAAATTTATTGTAACTTGAAGATGAAACGTTCTTTGGAAACGTCCCGTAGTACAAATATAAATCGATATATTATCTATTAGTAGCAGTCTTTTCAGTGCTTGGAGACGTTTCCTGAATGCGTTACTCCGCTCCAAGTCCAAAAAACATTTTTCAGAACTTTTCTAACGATTACTTCGACCAACGGCCTTCTATCTTGCTGATCCGTATTTCTTTGAGATTGTTTACAACATACTAAAAAATCTCCACGTTAAGTTTTTTACTTTTCGAGAAACGGCACTTGACCTCTGCAGCCTGAAAATTCTTTTGCGAGTTTTAAGCTTCTGTTTTTCTTGACGATGTTCTTGACACTACTGTTGTAAAGTCCACATGCTTTTCTATTCGTTGCTAAACGTGGGTAGCTGCTAACGCTTCGGTTGCCAAGTTATAGTAGTTCAAAGGTAAGAGGCAGTGCAGACACACACACACACACACACACACACACACACACACACACACACACACACACACACACACACACAAACAGACTACAGTACCCTCGCTTTGCGCCCACGCACAGCGAGGTTAATTATAAGTGTGAGCTTATTTCAGGTTAATACTACAGAAAAGTTGCTATGAATCTAAAAATCGTGTCTCCAGAAGAAACCCTAAAAATCTTTAGACATTATTTTCATATTGGTTGTTTTAGACTGCCATTTGTTTGATTAATTGATGGTGTTTGAATTTTCAGAGAAGGTTTTTAAAAAGGACATTCCACTCAAACTTTGATGATAAGTCTCTTGGCCTCTCTTATTGGACTGTTAATATGGTCTATAGTCTTTGTTATCTGGACTAGTGTCTATCAAACACAGCAAGTCAAATGGGGAGCCCCTGGTGTTAGTATCTCATTTGTCATAATAGCTAAAAGAAACTTAATACTTTATTTACCTTCATTATATAATGTTACATAATATTATGTTTGTGTCAAATTTTGCTATTGTATTATCAAAAAATTAAATAAATAAAAACTAAACAGTAGGGAGGTTATCACACTACCAGTTTAAATACAAGCTATAAATGTACGATCTAGTCAATAGTTCATAATATTTGATAGTTTCCAGTATCAAGAAATTATTCTCAATAGCTATGGATATAATGAAACTGACTAAGATTAAATCTATAAAATAACATTACAATTAGTACTTATTACTGTAATGTATTGATAATAGAAAATGTTTGACAGAAAAGTTATGTAACAGTGTATTAGAGTAGTATGTGAAAATTTTATTATTGAAATTATCAGAGATAGTTTAAGGTATAAATGATTCTATGATATCTTAAGGATACATGTATGTGTATTTGAGTATTTATATAGTTGGCTGTAAAAAAAGTCAAAACTAAGTTTCAAATATGTGTCCTGATAAAAAAAGAACATGAAATTAAAACAACATTTGAAGTGACAAGTTTTGTCCAGTGGGTTGGATTTGTTATCCAAAACATTGAGCACCTCTTCAGTTGTAAAAGGAATCCAGATATGAAAAATATTAAATGATTCTTCTACTCACTTCTATATTCATACCTGGACAACTGTCATAAAGCCAGTGTCTTTTGGAGTATGACATAAAAAGACAGAGCTGAGAAGAACAGAATTTACATACTTTTCAAGAAATAATGACAAGACAGAATAGAGTGGTTCAGTAAAAACCATAATCATTTGTATACACTGTCCTGTTAGAGTGAATATTAGCACTTACATAGTGACCTAGGAGAGCTGTCATATTAGTAAGCTCTAAAGTAGTGAACATCAGTACTTATCACAGTGACCAAGGACAGATATCATTAGTATACTCTACACTAATGAACCAATGGTAATTCAACTGTTTTGACCACTTCAAGACTAACACAAGTCTTCATTATGTAACTCTCACTATTTGTGACATGATTGTGTATTATTTAAAGTAAACTGACAGGACCATGCACTACAAAATATATAATATTGATATTGTCTCATCTTAAATGTCAAAAATATAACATTAACACTCGAACTCAGAATAAGGAAGTCTGTCTCAAAGTGATCTCTATCATGTAATTGGAAATTCTTACTAAATGACAGGATTGACATTTTTTGTTCACTGCAGCACCATCTTGTCCAGTATCAGTATAAAGACATGGATATACACTATAGTTCCAGTCTTATCACAACAATTAAGGGCTCAAATTGACATAACTTGTATAATGAAGGAATAAATTTTCTATATTAGAAAATATGCTTATCAAAGGGTGAAGTGTCATAATGATGATAATCTTCTGTTAATCACCCGGCACATAAAGTATTTTTGTGATTTTATTTTATGAATGTCTTTTGATAAATTTCATGATGAGATAGACTATTAAACAATAATACATACATATAATATCAACATAAAATATTAACATTTAAGTGAAATTGTGCATGATATAATACAAAGATATAATAGAACACAAGGGAAGAACAATAAAATGATTGATAATTCAATATAATGTTTGGAGTCAAATTCCATTAATCAATTGTTTGTTTTTCATTTTTGTATGTGACTTTGAAGATGACCAATTAACATTATCTCACATAGAGTAATCATTGATGTGCATCACAGTCAATGAATATAATTACTCTTATTTTAAATTGTGTGTGACTGATCACTATTTTAAATTTTAAAGTGAAATGTTATTTTAATAATAAAACGATAAATTGTATAATTATTAACTTATCTATTCCATGACCAATAACAGGGGTGTGGTACTTACCATTGATATTGTAAGAAATATCTTTTATTTTGGGCTAAAATGAAATAATCTCTTTTAATATTACGAAGTGTCCTTAGAGAAACTCATAAATTAGACATATTAACAAATTATATCCATACATCCATTAACAATCTATTTGTCTAATATTGAGTTACCAGTCTTTGTCCCCTAGCAATAGCTGAGTGTACATAATACAATAGACCACTGCCTTCTCATATACCTTTGCTGATTACAAAGGTAGCTCAAGAAGCAGGACTATGGAACTCATCATCAGATGGTATTGTTGTTATCTTTAATGTATAATGTGTTTATTGAGTAGGTTGTAGAGTGTTCTAGAAGAAACTAGATGATACATATTGGTCAGTGATAAGTAACTCTCAATCTTTAATATGTGAGAGTGATATTAACTTCCCTAGAGCTTGAACAGATAAAGAATCTAGATATGAAAGAAAACAACATTGTATTTGTTATTTTGTTGTTTGTTTATGAATTCACTCATCTATCTATCAATCTATCTACTCACTCACCTATTTTAATTCTGAAAGTATTAGGAGGTACAATTTTTAATATTTTCCTTTTTGGTCTCTTATGGTCAGTGTGTATGAGAACATATTTTCTTCTTCTCCACTCTCTCCTCCTCATCTCCTAGTAAAGAATGTTGGTGACAGTAAACCTCCTTTTTTGAGAAAGATACAACTTTTACAATGAGGACACATGTAATAGAAGTTAGAGGAAAAGCTGCTGTGACAACAACCAACAGTAGCTTCAAGGAAATAACAAGCATCACATCTTTAGAGAGAACAAACAAGTTACAATATTTAGTGGAACATCTCTACTCTGTGAGTTAAGAAGGTACAAATTTATTTAGTTAATTATAGGACACCCTCTCTCTTATATGGTTATTTAATACTAAGACAGTGTCACAGTGTCAACACAGGTATTTGTGTGATTGTGTGATCAAACTTTGTTCACTTGTTGAAGAGAAATTACAAATGTTCCCATTATGAAAAAAGGTTTAATATCAACAAAAATAATATGCATGCTTTCATAAAAGTACATACAAACTATCACATTGTATTACTATCTCAATACACTACTAGTCTATTATTACCATAATCACAGACATACAAATATCCTTTTTTGTCAAATGTTAATCCATATGGGTAATTAAACTGACCCACACTGCTACCTTCTCCTTCAAAAGATCGGACAAACTGACCATCAGTAGCGAAGATAGAGATACGATTATTATCTTTGTCTGTAATGTATATTACGTCACTATCATCTATTATAATCCCTAATGGATAACTAAGTTGTCCAGGACCAGATCCTTTAGTACCAAACTGAGATAAAAATTGTCCCTCGGAAGTGAATGTTTGAATACGATGATTACCAATATCAGTCACATACACTAACCCTTGTCTGTCAATAGCAATGTCTCCTGGATTTTTAAACTGTCCCTCGGCTAATCCTTCGGTACCAAATGTGTGAGAGAAAGTTAGATCAGGATTTAAGACTTGTATTCGATTGTTACCATAATCTGCAATATAAATATGTTTAGTTATAGGAGAAATGGTGATACCACAAGGGCAATCAAGTTCCAGTGGTCCATTACCTTCTTTACCAACAGATGTAATTGATTTCCCATTGATAGATATTTTCTGGATCTTGTGATTACAAGCAACAAGAATAAAGTTGTCCGGAGTGATGGCTACACCACGAGGATAACGGAAATTGACATTTTCACTTCTCCCACTCATCTGACCAAATGACTTTATTTTCTTTCTTTCTCTATTTAATACTGTGATACAGTGACGACTGCACTCACTTACTATAATATGTCCATCATTAGTCACAGCAACTCCCCATGGTCCATTATATTTAGATAGAGAACGTACTGGAGTGATGTTATCAAGGTAAGGATTAAAAGGAATCACTAGTGAGGTACTATTGGTTTGGACATCATTAATTTGGACATTAACTTGATGATGACCACGAGTTACAGGACTACAATGTATTGTATATATTCCAGGATGGGTGGTTGTGGTGACTGTAGCTGTGATGGGTGTAGTTGTACCAACTGGTACTACACTACAACTGAGTGATGATAGAGGAACAGTAAGAAGACTGGAATCACAAAATTGGATAGATAGTGGGAATGATAGTGTTTTATTATTCATGATGATGTCTTGATGATCAATCTTCTTGATTTTACACTGTTGTAAAACAGTAGGTGAGAGATCTATAATATCTCCAATATGATGTAGTGTATCAACAATGTTGCTGTCTTTTATAAAATGGAGATTAGCATTCTCCTTAGGATTAAACTCCTCAATGTTAACCTGATAAGTCAAATGACTCATATGCTCCATCATTTGTTTTGTAGATGTCACTACTTCTTGAGGACTGCCTATCTCTAGAATCTGTTCTACAAATTCCTGGCAATCCTTTAGTTGACTCAATCTTCTTTTAGCTGATTTCTTCTGATCTGATAACACTTGTAGTTTACTACCAGTGACTGTGTCCACCTCTCTTGTCAACTGTCTCTTAGATTGATGAAGGTCATCAATCATTTTTTTCACCACGACACGTATCTCTTCTTTGATGATTTCTCCTTGCTCTCTGATCTCATTCTCTCTGTTAGTGAGAGCAGTTAGAACATCAGTAACAGCAGTGACCTTGCCACAAACTGACTTCAGATTTCTTTCTAATTTTTGACAATGTTTGGGATAACAGTCAGAGACTAAGTCATAATCATGATCTCTATGAATACGTATAATACAGTCATGACAAATGAGCTCTTCACATGTCCCACAAAATATTGTCAAAGGTTCATTATGAGTGGGACATTTTATCTCCTGCTTCTTGGGTAGTATTTTCGATGTAGATGTTGCTACCCTTAGTACTTCATCAAGACTTGTTATCTTATGATCAGCAATGGGAGTCCAATTCTTGTTAACTTTAACACATTTTGGACAAAGAAACTTGGCACATTCTTTACAATAAAGCTGTGGCATTAGTTGTTGTGCAGTTATCACAGGTTACTTGTTGATGTCCTGACATTTTTTTAGTAGATGGTAGATCTCCTTGAAGTTGTTAATATGGAAAGCTGCGGGAAAGTTAGCTGCTCCTGTTGGTTGATTTAACTGGGTACAATGATGACAAGTGGGACAAGAGATGAGGTAGTCATCTCCATGAGGATCTAGTGGTAGTCCCTCCAGACATTGTTGACAGAAAGAATGAAGACATCATACAAAAGGAATGATAGCTTTTTCAATGTCATTCTTCTGTGTTTTCCCTTTGACTATAGAATCTGGGCCTATTCTATTGTATCACAGATGAAACTACAAATTAAAGACAGGTTACTTACTCAATTTTCTACATGAAGATGTTTGTTCTTCTTTCAGCCAATCTTTAAAAATGTGTGGTCACAGTTTGGTCTATGCATGTGTGTATGGGATGGTTGTTTTAATTAATTAACATAAACTAACATAAAGTAATGAATTCTAATATTTAAACTGAGTTTCAAACCAGTTCCATATATCACAAAACCCCCACCAATAAATTATTACAAAATGAATTGTGATTGTGTTGAACCTTAATGGAGGTTCTATCAATTAGATACACTTAGAACACAAACCAATTCATTCATGTAACATAAATTCTACTATACTCTTCTATTACGCTTCTACTGAACTTCTACTTCCACACCCTTCTACTACACTTCTATGCTCATACTACTTTTACTTATACTAAGAGTGTAGAAATAATATATAGTTAATAACAGAATAATAATAATTAATAGGAGGAACATTAAGAACAGGACAATAATAATTAATAACAGGACTGTTAATAACCAAACAAAAATAATTACTAACAGGAGTATTAATAAACAATAACAATTAATACCAGGAGTATTAAGACAGGAGGAACAATAATAAATAATACAAGCACTAATAGTAATACAATAATAACTAATAGCAGGAGTATTAACTGATAGTTCTCATGACACAGATTTTGTTTAGTAAATGTTAAGGAATTGTAGTTTAATAATAACGAATAATAAAGATATCTTTTGGTAGTGAGAAGCAGGACTCAATGGATGAGAGAAATCTTGGCCTTGTGACCAAATTTGGTGAGTCAACGAGCAGGGATTGTTTTGTATCACTAAAACTCTTAGCATATAAAAGAATGAACCCCACTTGTTGTAGCTCATTGATTCCTCTCTCACACACACATGCACTCACACTCTTTTATGTACATACACACACAGTTTTAGTTTTTGACAAATCTCTGTCTCTAAATATGTTGGTAAATGTATGACTTATTGGGTGATGCTACTTCTCAAATGAGAGGTTCTGTTATAGAGTCTCTTGTGGAGATATATTGTCACATTGGAGTAGAAGTTAGAATGGATCTCTGCTAAAATTACAACAAATCTTTCAAAAGTTTAATGAAGTTGATAAAGGAGAGAATACACATAGTGGAGATGAGGTAAAGTTATTGTCTTGTACTAGAGAAAATTACTAAAGTATGAAACGTTTTTGCAGATTCATGAATGATTAGTAATAATTGTCATGTCAGTAGATGTGATGTGATGGTTTTTGGTCAAGATTGAGTCTGTTTTTATTGTATCTGCTCATTTCTATTAAATGTGTCATACTACTAGTGTAAAGTTATAAATTATAAAGTACCTACATTATTATAATTAGCTACTGCTGGATGTTGGTTCAAGGGTAACAATAAAAATAAAGTTATGTAATCTTTCCATTTATTTTACTTTTCATCCTATCATCTATAACTTAATTCAAATGTTATATCCCTAGCCTGTGCTTATGTTTCCTGAGCCAGCACTTTCTTATGTTCCTGAGCTTTCTTTTGACAGTATGCTTGTAAATAATGAGCTAGCTAGAATTATTGACATCTGTACACAAAGTCTTTTGTTGATATATGGAATCAAAGATTCCTCAGAAGGTTGCTTATCAAACCACAACTGTAGAGCCTCAGAAAGGTTATTCGCATCATCATAATGTTTGTCAAAGATAGACTTCACATCACCATATGTGATCCTAAGGGCCTCTCCTAACTGTCTCCAGTTATATGCAATAGGATTTAGTAGTCGATTAAGGTGTTGTTTGTCCTCTGTATTAATGGGATGAAATAATATATGATGTTTAAAGAAGTAGACAGTAATTAACAATTAGATTACTAATTTTTAATGATTTAAAGATACAAAAAATGCAGTGTCATTTTAATTCATATACATATATCTATGTAGAAAATTGATTCATTGTAATCAGTCTACTAGAATGTATTCCAACTTAATAATATTATCCATATGTCATAAAATAGTACTCATCTATTCATGTATTATAATTGTAAATGTATGATAATAACTACAGTTTTGTCTTAAGAGAACATAGACTAAAGATTGTTTTCTTACCTATCTTTACTTCCTTAAATATTGATTCACACTGCTGAATAATGACAGCTTCTTTAGTTGATAAGAGAGAAAGATTAACCATATATTAAAACTAAAACTTACCAGTATCAATTGGAACACTAATTATATTCTCTTGTCCTACTATTGGTAGCACCAGTAATATCTATAATAAGTAGAGTCAATAATGTAAAGGCTTTATTTGAATGTAGTATCATGTACTTTTAGGTGTTAGAGTTAATTATCTTATTATCTTAAAGAACTTGCTCTGACCTAATTTTGGCAGTTTTGTCATGGTGGTTGTAGTAACTGATTTGACTTCATGCTCTATATATAGAGAAAAATTACATTGAGTTAGTGCATAAAAAGCAGCTTGTTACCTATTCATACCTTATCATTATAAAACACAAAAGGAAAATTGGTTTACACTTACCAAAGCCTACCATCCAGTGCTGAAAGCTCTTAGTCAATTTCACTGGAAGTAAATCTTGTATTGTACAAGAGATTTTCACTTTCTTTTATTAACAGTAACAAGAGGTAGGTAAACAGAAGGCATATCTTGTTGATGCTGATGCTCTAGGTTACAAAGAAATGCAGGATTACATTTTAAAGCTGATAGGTGATAAGCAAGAGGTTCAATACAGAAGGCAATAGCTGCTGTGATAATGAATTGCAAAATGAGCATTCATTGAAGTCACCAGTCCAATAAATCTCATATCAAAGCTTACAAAGGAACTGTGCAGTCATACATTCAAGAGTAAAATATAGTGGTCCATTTCTGTTAAAAAGGGACACCACTCTAGCTTGAAACAAACCCTGTATGTTTATGGAAGTATTGTAACATTTAAGAAAATATAGGTTTACATATCTGAGGTACAACTCCATGCTCAAATATTAAACCAAAGGTTTACATGTTGTGGCAACTTTTCTCTTTTCTTCGTATGTGAGATGTTTAGGAGACAGTGCACAGGGAATAAAATAATATACATTATCATATTGAGCCTCAGCAATGACACAAACATCACATATTAAATGCAATAGGTCATCTCTCTCAAAGAGACCAGACGCAAATTGAATTAAAATGAGATCTATGAGAGCTTCAGTAAATAGTCCCTCTTCTCAGAGTCTTGGTGAAAGTCAACAAATAATATACAAATAATAGCAGAGAGGGCATCCAAGAAATACTGTGGGTTTGTGAAGATTAGATGAGAGTAGGTTTAAAGTGTAGGAAGACAGAAAGGAATTTAATAAAGCAAGAGATGTGAAAACTTGATGTCTAGTCATTTCTAATTTCTTTCCTATGTCTTCACAGTGATCTCATGACACAATACCATGACCAACTTTATCACCTACTTCCTTGATGTTTGACTCCAGAACATACCAACAAATTGGAATTTCCTATTTACTAACAGCTTTGTCATGGCCAGTAACATATGTTCTAACGAGTATGGACAGCTTTTCACGATTGTATGTTTTCATGTTATTAACAGGAAAAATAAACTGTTGCTGTGTTTCATTATAAAAAAAATCAGTTGATCTTTGTATGGCTTTAATGCTGGTATAAACTGAGCTTTTTTTAGCCTGGATAGACTCTAGAAATGGACGTTGTAGACCTTCCATTTTGTCTTAGTAGGTACCATTAGGAAAGTAGGAGCAGATTCATTTCTATCTACAACCATAATGTTTGCTAATATAATTGAGCAGACAAGTGTTGTAATAAATAAGCTCTAGCTTAGTCATCCTGAGCTCCTGAGGCTGAGTAAGTGCTTCTCCTTTTATTGAGTATTGGAAGACAGGTTTACTGGACAGACAATCAGTCAATTTGTGTACAATCACATTCACAATATTGCCTCAAACAAAACTCTAGATACATCAGCAAACTGTGGCTAACTGTCACTATCTAGTACATATGTACAGGTTGACTTAGACATCTGCTGCTAAGCTTCCCATTTTAGCAAAAATACTCTGAGAAAGTTGTAGGACACTTTAGGTTTAGGGGCTTCAATGTCAATGAAATATTACTGATTGACATTTGCTGATTTTTGATTTTAGGATGTTGATCCCTAAATTCTTCTAATTTCAAAAATCAACTTCTTGTCCAAGAATTAGACATTTATACCATTTACATTCGTTTTTTCTAAAATCCTTTGCTGTTATCTTCACTTGAGGACTTGTAAGCATGGGCTCAATGTCTGTATTTTGGCTGTCATCTACTATTTCTGTTTCCAAGCGCTACCTGACAACTGGAAGTGATATTTTAGTTGATTTCTCTATACCACGTGGTGGATGTGATAACTCTGTCTTTGTAGACAGAGATACTGGTTCAGTGAGAATAGCATATACATGGATATCTTCTGCAAGCATTTGTATTAATTCTTCCATGAAACTATTTTGCCAATTCTTATCACTATCAAATCTGACTATTCTTTTTATAGCTCGAATGAATAGTTGTATGTGATAAATTAACTATGTAATTGCTGTGTAAAACTAGTTTTAATGTTTTTAATACTTACTTTGGTTAGGTCATCTCACATTTAAGACAAATCCACATATTAGATTAATAAAACAAGTGGTGACATAATAACATAGAAGCTCAAAGTACTGATGAGGTGCTTAGACTTGATAAAATGACATTTGTATACAGATATAGTGCTGAGATACACAAATACTGGACTATGATATCACTTTAAATTTCTATGCTATCAAGCAATTAGAACATTATAGGCCAACCTACATTGAATTACATTACACATATAGCATATCCTGTGACAAAATAATGTATTTGTTTTACTACATAGCACACTGTATCTGCAATACACCCCAATAGTTGGCTATAAACAATACTTATGAGTCACTAATACTATACACTAGCTGACCTATTAAGATGATAAATCGATGAGATATAGTTTCTATATCATCTTCATTTAATGGAGGATCAGCAAATTCCTAGAACAGAATGAATTATGATACTGTACAGAGTAGTGTAAGTATGATGCAGTACAAAGTTACTGTGGTGCAAGTATGATGTATGACAAATTGTCTTGTACATGTATATTCAAACTAATTTATACTCACCGAAGAATTATGTCCAGCAAATACACTGAGTTGACTGCAATGCTCCTTTACTGACATGTGACTTGATGATAAGAATGAGAATGACAAATAAAAACAACTATTCACTACATGTTAAAGGTGATCCTCTTGAAGTGGCAGCTCAGCACTGAAAGTACTTTTGTCACTGAAGGAGCGATGCAAAGAAAGGGATCATAATGTCCACAATTTGTTCAATGCCCACACTCTTGGTGTCATTGTCATCACTAACATTACATTTTGCAAGCACTGATTGAGCAACATCTTTTATATTATAAAATGTGCAATCTTTGACAAGAAGACTAAGAGCTTTTACTACATCGCTAGGAGCAATGAGGTATTCCTCACATTTGAATGTGTGCATCTCACTCAACTTTAATACACTCTTAATAACATTATTAAAAAAGCTGCAGCTTTTCATGATGTCATTCATTGATGTAATTACTGTAACACAGTGATAGTTTTTGGATACTTCAACAAAAACTTTGACTTCATCCCTCTTCCAATAAATGCCATTTGTCCATACATTGCAACAGCAAGCTAACATTTGGACTTCTTGATGGTAATCAGCAATTTCACCAGCTTTATTGCGGGGTTGCAGACAAAAATTGTAAGAAAGGATGAAAAGAAGAAGGTGAAGAAATCATGTGGAGAGAAATTGGTTAGGATCAAGACACCAGAGACACCATCCCAACTCATTTTCTATTACAATATCTGTCGATGGCTCATTACAAATTAGAAATTCAAGGAAATACAGTAATAATATTATATTCACACGCAAACATTTTGACATGAATATTTACAGCAAATCATTTTACACAAACAAATAGCAGCAGGGTATTAGCATTGTGTGATAATAAAATATAAGTAAGGATACTAGCTGGTTTATATGTATACTGATGTTGGGACCCATATTGTTATTGATACAAAAAACTAAACTAAAGTGTGGAGTTCAATTTACACTTTGATTTTGTTTCTTTTTAGATTTTATCAACAACTCTTATTTAAAATGTAACACAGTATCAATTGGAATGCTAATTATATATTCTTGTCCTACTAGTGGAGTAGCACCAGTAATATCTATAATAAGTAGAGTCAATAAAGTAAAGGGTTTATTGAATGTTAGTATCATGTACTTTTAGGTGTTAGAGTTAATTATCTTATTATCTTAAATGACTTTCCTTTGTTCTCACCTGATTTTGATAGTTTTGTCATGGTAGTTGTAGTAACAGGTTTAACTTCATGCTCTATATATAAAGAAAAATTACATTGTATAAGTATATAGAAAAGCAGCTCATTACCTACTTATACCTTAACATTATAAGACATTATATAACAACAACAAATGTACATATTACAAAAGGAAACTTGGTCTTGTTCCCAAAGCCTACCATCCAGTACTGAAAACTCTCAGCAATTACACTGGGACTAAATCTTGTATTGTACAAGACATTTTCGCCTTCTTTTATTAACAGTAGCATGAACTAGGTGAACAGAAAGCATATCTTGTTAAGGTTGATGCTCTAGGTTACAGAGAAATGTAGGATTACATTTTAAAGCTGATAGGTGATAAGCAAGAGGTTCTATACAGAAGACAATAGCTGCTGTGACAATGAATTGCAAAAATGAGCATTTATTGAAGTCACCAGTCCAATAAATCTCATATCAAAGCTGACAGGGGAACTGTGCAGTCATATATAAATGCCATTTGTCTATACATTGCAACAACATGCTAAAATTTGGACTTCTTGATGTAATCAACAATTTCACCAGCTACATTGCGACGTTGCAGACAAAAATTGTAAGAAAGAACAAAAAGAAGGTGAAGGAATCGTGTGGAGAGAAATTGGTTAGGATCAGGACACCATATACATCATTTTCTATTACAATATCTGTTGGTGGTTCATTACAAATTAGAGATGGAAAAATAAAAGCTCATCTGATGGCAAAGATATTGAAGATGATATATTGGTTTTGAACATTTGCAGTGTATTAGATTCTAAAACATGACAGAACTGAAGACTTCTAAGGAACCCAATTAACATATCAGTATTGTGCTTTGGAAATAATTTTTGCAGAATAGACTTAGGCACAATACCAGTATTACTATTATTATTATTATTTATTAATTTAGGCAATATAAGACACATAATTATTAAATTTTAATAGAAATAACAAATCAATGGGCTGGGTTTATACTGGTGGACGTTTTATTCACACTAACAGTTTAAGCATGGCTTCTAACAGTCGAGTTTGTCACCTGTGCAGTGACTTAGTGAATGAAAAAGAGCACTACAGCAATTGAGATTCTAAATGAAAGGGTTTTGCAAGTAAATGCTCGACTAGATGTATCTGATTCTAAAGATGATGGTCTGTCTTCATATATATATCTGTCTCAAGTGCAAACTTCAAATTGTGTCTTTTGAGAAGTCTTTTGCAGACGACCTAGAGGCATCCAAGCAGTTGGTTAGTTGGTCTTGATATATAGCTTCAATGAACAAGAGTTGTTCTTTTTAAAGAGATAGATCTACTTTCCTAGTTGCTTTAGAGCGTAGAGTAGAGCACCTAAGAAGTTACTGTCATTGCTAGAAGTGGTAGCCATCATAGATAGTTGAGCATTGTTGTAAAAGGATTTACTTCATAGTTGACGGAGGATTCTTAGAATACTATTATCTGACAAATCTACGGAAATTATGCCCATGCGAAAGAAGTACTTAGCAAGATTTCCTTCCTTTCGCCGAACGCCTGTGGCTATAGCCTAACAGCAATTTGAGCCTCTAGACTGTGCCTCTATTTACAGTAATATTATATTCACACGCAAACATTTTGACATAAATATTTACAGAAAATCATTTTACACAAACAAATAGCAGCAAGGTATTAGCATTGTGTCATAATAAAATATAAGTAGCAGCAAGGTAATAGCACTGTGTCATAATAAAATATAAGTAGCAGCAAGGTATTAGCAATGTGTCATAATAAAATATAAGTAGCAGCAAGGTATTAGCATTGTGTCATAATAAAATATAAGTAGCAGCAAGGTATTAGCACTGTGTCATAATAAAATATAAGTAGCAGCAAGGTATTAGCACTGTGTCATAATAAAATATAAGTAGCAGCAAGGTATTAGCATTGTGTCATAATAAAATATAAGTAGCATGACATCACAAAAATGTTTTCAGTTTTTGTGTAAGCACAGAATGTAATCATATGGTAACACATATACCACTTGTAATGTTAATGTTGAGTACAGAGGTAATCATGTATCTCCTTAGCCTTCTGTTTGTTGTTAACAATAGGCCCCTCAATGGCAGAGATCACTGTCTCCCAGGAAACAGGCGATGACTCAGATTCTATCCATAGAGTTATTACTTTTGAAAGCTTGATTGTTTTACTACTGTGATCACGTTGTAGGTCATCTAACTCATTGCGTGAAACCTTAAGGGCCAAACCTATCTCTTCCCATTTAGCACTAATATCTGCCAACTGTGAAAGTGCTTCATCATGATTGGGGCTTACTTTTAAAATATCTATAGAAAAAAACAATAATCCATTGCTAATGACTGATTAAACTGAGTGTTATATGTTATTGCTTTCAGAAAATTAACCACTTCTATAAAGTCCTTACAAAATGCCCTTACTATCTTGGTCCACTGATAGAAAGGTCTAGTAACATAATTATGGATATGGTACTAAAGGTATATATGAATAGTATATAGTAATCTGAACTATGTTATTAATAGTTATTAAGTAACAAGGTTATAAGATGGAAAACTGGGGCAAAAACAATAATTATTATATACAATTATAGACACTTTCAAATTATAGGCATGGTCATGTACCCTCATTATGAGACAATAAAAGGCATACACAATATATAAAACTACATTATGGTGACACCTGCATAGTGCAATATTTCCTTGAATAGTAGCTGTGATTACCATGTTTTCATGATCCAGCTGATGTAAGATATCATGAACATTGTGTTTATCAGTAAATAATGCAAACATTGAATAAAGAAAATCATTTGAAGTTTTTTTTGAGGGTTGCTTTTACTTTAATGACATAAGAAAGCTGGGGAGGCCACTATTAAAGAAAATGTGGTATGTGTGGTTCATGACATGATAACTGCCATTAAGAGAGTTACAGAATGATTACAAGATAAAAACACTATGTTAAGATTAACATCAAAGATGTGAGTTAGTTGATTTAAAAATGACATGGCCTAAAAAGTTTAGAAATTATTATCCAGAATTAAAACTTTCTATCCTGTGAGGCTATATAAAATTATTGACAAATATCAATAATGATTATCTAAATTCACATACCAACTGGATTAGGATCATGACTAGCATAACAAGTAGTTAACGGTAGTGTAGCTACGAAATGAAAATGTAAAATGGATCTAATAATTATAATATCATCAATTAGATAGGAACAAAATAATAAATAATTAAAAAAACAATTGGCTCATCAATTTTTAAATCTTAGTGAGGTCCATTGATATTGTCATTTGTTACAATATCAAAAAATATTTAACACAAAGGATTAACTGGTAATGACATAAAGAAAGTTATTTTATAAACCAGCTGCAGAGAGGCCCTTACTGCATTTCTCAATGCACTATAAACGTTTAATTTTATAAATGTTTTTTTTGGTATTTGGTAATCATGGGTTAAAAATAATATTATTAATAATAATATTAAGAATGTCCATAGTAATGTGATAGTAATACTATTAGAATACTACACACAGCTATTGAACAAACACTCACTTTGTGAATTACTGGTCAGTGATCTAGTAATTGTAATTTCAGGTGATCTTTGAGGAATTTCAATATTTTCAATTGTTATACGATACTTGAGATTATTTCTAAAGTCATTTCTTCTAGGACACACAGATATTTGTATAGCAATACTAGGCGGATCAAGACTCCATGATTGACTAAAGTTATCAGCATCTTCTCTATTAATCTACATCAGAGTAATTGAAATACAAAAATAGATAACGTACATAAAGTTGACATGTAATTTTTTACATCCATACACACACACATTCACACAAAATTACTTACTACTGGTGGGTTAAGTAGTGGTGTTATTTCCCACCCATCAACTGCTTCATCAGGGAATCCTAATAACTTTAATGTCTTTTCTGTTTCAATGTTTCTTATGATTTGTTCATTCTGTTCACTTGATGAAAGTGTCTTGGTAGAAAAATGAAATGGAAAGTTGAACTCTTCACTACCAAACTTAGATATCAATTTTAGAATTGCCTAAATAAGGAATACTGATGATTATGTAATGGTTTAACTAATTACCTTAGAATATGTATTATCTTGAACAACTGTGAATCGCATCATCCATGTTTCCACATTTACAACTTTGTAAAAGATATAAGCTTGATATTTGCAGTTAGGAAAATCAGCATCTGTAGACAATATATTTCAGACTTAAATTCACAGTTACGATTTACAATAGACAGCAAACAATTGCTGACTCACCAGTAAATTTTACTCCATACATGTATAAGTGATCAAATTATACTTACTAGCTGAATAATGATATCCAATGACATTGCCAACTGCACCTCCTACAGCTACTCCTCCAAGACCAAATGTGGCACCACCAACTATAGCACAAATTACTATAGCTAGGTATGAAAATTCTTTGAGATGTATAGTGCCATATTGTGAACAAGGAGGAAATGAACCTCCGAGTAGGTATTCAAACTTGAAGGGTGGACCAGACCTAGCAACAACAAAACTAAGATATTTTGACTGTTTCTCATCAGTAATGTTAGCACAATGTTCTAGTCGAACTTCAATTGGTTTATTGAGCTGAGATGAACTAGATACTGATACATAACACACCCCACTGATAAGTGTGCTTTTTTCAGGAAATTCAAATTTACCACCCCACAATCCACTTGCAGTAATTTCATATGAAGCTTCTATTGGTGTGATAACTTCTGTGGGTATTATAATGTTTAATCCACATTTTTCAACAGATAACTGCTGATCTTTAGTAGCATTGTACTTGGAATAGTTCTTTCCAACTATTGTCATTCTTTCAAATCGATCTGTGTAAGAACAATTATGCCATATAGTGATAATGATAATTTAATGACAACAACATAATTACATTAGTTACAATAATACTATCTTTACCTTCTTTTAGTTGAGTTGTTTGTTCCTTTGCTAGTTGAAACTTTTCTAGCTCTAGATGTTCAGTTTCACTCTGCTGTATGGTTGTTTCCACTCCTAATAATATACGAAATTAAGATTATAAAGATAACTAACGTATACACAAATGTTAACTGTCACTTAAGAAACAAGGTTAGAAGACAACCAGTTTTTGCCTATTTACACAACTCATGTATTGTATAATATCAATTATCAATAGATCAGAGTCCAAGACCAAAGAAACCATAAAAAACTATAGTCTCAATAGTAGTCACTATGAACTAAACAATGGATAGGTATTAGTTATTGAATCTAGTCAGTATTTCAAATATAGCTCAAGGTGAAGGTGACCACTACATAACCTTGTCAAGCACATAAAATGTTATTGCAAAATTGACTCTAAACTAGCTAAATAAAAAAGCCTGTGTACCTGTCGAACATGACAGCTTCTGTGTTAAGTGCTAATGATTCAATACATAAAATTGTGTTCTTCTGCAAAAACTTTGTTAGTATTGAATTAAAAGAGTTACAGAATGATTACAAGATAAAGCACTATGTTAAGATTAACATCAAAGATGTGAGTTAGTTGATTTAAAAATGACATGGCCTAGAAAGTTTCAAAATTATTATCCAGAATTAAAATTTTCTATCCTGTGAGGCTATATAAAATTATTGACAAATATCAATAATGATTATCTAAATTCACATACCAACTGGATTAGGATCATGACTAGCATAACAAGTAGTTAACGGTAGTGTAGCTATGAAATGAAAATGTAAAATGGATCTAATAATTATAATATCATCAGTAGGATAGGAACAAAATAATAAATAATTAAAAAAAACAATTGGCTCATCAATTTTTAAATCTTAGTGAGGTCCATTGATATTGTCATTTGTTACAATATCAAAAAATATTTAACCCAAAGGATTAACTGGTAATGACATAAAGACAGTTATTTTATAAACCAGCTGCAGAGAGGCCCTTACTGCATTTCTCAATGCACTATAAACGTTTAATTTTATAAATGTTTTTTTTGGTATTTGGTAGTCATGGGTTAAAAATAATATTATTAATAATATTATTAAGAATGTCCATAGTAATGTGATAGTAATACTATTAGAATACTACACACAGCTATTGAACAAACACTCACTTTGTGAATTACTGGTCAGTGATCTAGTAATTGTAATTTCAGGTGATCTTTGAGGAATTTCAATATTTTCAATTGTTATACGATACTTGAGATTATTTCTAAAGTCATTTCTTCTAGGACACACAGATATTTGTATAGCAATACTAGGCGGATCAAGACTCCATGATTGACTAAAGTTATCAGCATCTTCTCTATTAATCTACATCAGAGTAATTGAAATACAAAAATAGATAACGTACATAAAGTTGACATGTAATTTTTACATCCATACACACACACATTCACACAAAATTACTTACTACTGGTGGGTTAAGTAGTGGTGTTATTTCCCACCCATCAACTGCTTCATCAGGGAATCCTAATAACTTTAATGTCTTTTCTGTTTCAATGTTTCTTATGATTTGTTCATTCTGTTCACTTGATGAAAGTGTCTTGGTAGAAAAATGAAATGGAAAGTTGAACTCTTCACTACCAAACTTAGATATCAATTTTAGAATTGCCTAAATAAGGAATACTGATGATTATGTAATGGTTTAACTAATTACCTTAGAATATGTATTATCTTGAACAACTGTGAATCGCATCATCCATGTTTCCACATTTACAACTTTGTAAAAGATATAAGCTTGATATTTGCAGTTAGGAAAATCAGCATCTATAGACAATATATTTCAGACTTAAATTCAAAGTTAGGATTTACAATAGACAGCAAACAATTGCTGACTCACCAGTAAATTTTACTCCATACATGTATAAGTGATCAAATTATACTTACTAGCTGAATAATGATATCCAATGACATTGCCAACTGCACCTCCTACAGCTACTCCTCCAAGACCAAATGTGGCACCACCAACTATAGCACAAATTACTATAGCTAGGTATGAAAATTCTTTGAGATGTATAGTGCCATATTGTGAACAAGGAGGAAATGAACCTCCGAGTAGGTATTCAAACTTGAAGGGTGGACCAGACCTAGCAACAACAAAACTAAGATATTTTGACTGTTTCTCATCAGTAATGTTAGCACAATGTTCTAGTCGAACTTCAATTGGTTTATTGAGCTGAGATGAACTAGATACTGATATATAACACACCCCACTGATAAGTGTGCTTTTTTCAGGAAATTCAAATTTACCACCCCACAATCCATTTGCAGTAATTTCATATGAAGCTTCTATCGGTGTGATAACTTCTGTGGGTATTATAATGTTTAATCCACATTTTTCAACAGATAACTGCTGAGCTTTAGTAGCATTGTACTTGGAATAGTTCTTTCCAACAATCATCATTCCTTTAAATAGATCTGTGTAAGAAGAATTATGCCATATAGTGATAATGATAGTTTAATGACAACAACATAATTACAATAGTTACAATAATACTATCTTTACCTTCTTTTGGTTGAGTTGTTTGTTCCTTTGCTAGTTGAAACTTTTCTAGCTCTAAATGTTCAGTTTCACTCTGCCATATGGTTGTTTCCACTCCTAATAATATACCAAATTAAGAGGATAAAGATAATTAATGTATATACAAATGTTAACTTTCACTTAAAAAAAAAGGTTAGAAGACAACCAGTTTTACCTATTTACACAACTCATGTATTGTATAATATCAATTATCAATAGATCAGAGTCCAAGACCAAAGAAACCATAAAAAACTATAGTCTCAATAGTAGTCACTATGAACCAAACAATGTATTGCTTATTGAATCTAGTCAGTATTTCGAATATAGCTCAAGGTGAAGGTGACCACTACATAACCTTGTCAAGCACATAAAAAGTTATAGCAAAATTGACTCTAAACTAGCTAAATAAAAAAGCCTGTGTACCTGTCAAAAATGACAGCTTCTGTGTTAAGTGCTAATGATTCAATACATAAAATTGTGTTCTTCTGCAAAAACTTTGTTAGTATTGAATGTTAGTGTGATGTCAATTCATGCATATATATAATTCGGTATATAAAATCAGAGACATTTTTTTGGTCATCTCTCTCAAAAAGACCAGAGGCAAATTGAATAGTAATGAGATCTATGAGAGCTTCAGTATATAGTCCCTCTTCTCGGAGTCATTGGTGAAAGTCAACAAATAATATACGAATAATAGCAGAGAGGGCATCCAAGAAATACTGTGGGTTTGTGAAGATTAGATGAGAGTAGGTTTAAAGTGTAGGAATACAGAGAGGGATATAATAAAGCAAGGGATGTGAAAACTTGATCTTTAGTCATTCCTAATTTCTTTCCTATGTCTTCATAATAATCTCGTGATACAATAACATGACCAACTTTATCACCTACATCCTTGATGTTTGACCCCAGAACATGCTGATGAATTGAAATTTCCTTTTTACTAACAGCTATGTCATGGCCAGTAACATATGTTCTAACAAGGGTGGACAGCTTTTCACGATTGTATATTTTCATGTTATTAACAGGAATAATAAGCTGTTGCTGTGTTTTATTATTGAAAGGTCAATTGATCTTAGTATGGCTTTAGTGCTGATAAAAGGTAGGAATTTTTTGCCTGGATAGACTCTTGAAATGGCCATCACAGGCCTTCCATTTTGTCATAGTAGGTACCAATTATTAGGAAAGTAGGAGTAGATTCATTTTTATCTACAGCCATAATATTTGCTGCTGAAATTGAGCGAAACAAGCATTGTAATAAGCTCTAGATTAGTTATCTTGAGCTCATGAGGCTGAGCAAGTGCTTCTACTTTTATTGAGTATTGGAAGAGAGGTTTACTTGACACACAATCAGTCAATTTGTGTACAATGACATTCACAGTATTGCCTCAAAAAAAGCTCTAGATACATCAGTAAACTGTGGCTAACTGTCATTGTCTACTACATATGCCCAGGTTGACTTAGACATCTGCTGCTGAGCTCCTCTTCCCATTTTAGCAAGAATATTCTGACAAAGTTGTAGGACACTTTCAGGTTTAAGGACTTAAATATCAATGATGGCTAATTGATTCACATCTGCTGATTGTTTGATTTAGGATGTTGATCCCTAAACTCTTCCAATTTTAAAGATAACTTCTCATCCAAGAATTAGACATTTATATCATTTATGTTCATTTTCTCTGGAATCCATTGTTGTTATCCTCACTTGAGGACATGGGAGCATGAGCTCAATGTTTGTATTCTGGTTGTCATCTACTATTTCTATTTCCTGCGAGGTGGCTTCCTGACAACTGAAAGTGATACTTTAGTTGATTTCTCTTTACCACGTGCTGAATGTGATAACTGTCTTTGTAGACAGAGATATTGGTTCAATGAGAATAGTATGTGCATGGATATCTTCTGCAAGCATTTGTATTAACTCTTATATTGACACTATTTGCCAATTCTTATCACCATCAAATCTAGCTACTCTTTCTATAGTTCGAATGAATAGTAGTATGTGATAAATTAACTACATTATTGCTGTGTAAAACTAGTTTTAATGATTTTTATACTCACTTTGGTTAGGTATGTCACTTCCCATTTTAGACAAATCCACATATTAGATATTATTTAATAAAACAAGTGGTGACATAATAACATAAAGCTCAAACTACTGATGAGATGCTCATACTTGATAAAGTGACATTTGTATACAGATATGGCGCTGATGTCAACAAACACAAGACTATGACATCACTTTAAATTTCTATGCTATCAAACCATAAGCACATTATAGCCTAACCTGCATTGAATTGCATTACACATACAGCATATGCTGTGACATAATAATCCTTGTATTTGTTTTACTACATAGCACACTGTATCTGTAATACACCCCAAAAGTTGGCTATAACCAATACTTATGAGTCACTAATACTATACACTAGCTGACCTGTTAACATGATGAATTGATGAGATATAGTTTCTATATCATCTTTATTTAATGGAGGATAAGCAAGTTCCTAGAACAGAATGAATTATGATACAGTACAGAGAGGTGTAAGTATGATATAGCACAAAATTAATGTGGTGCAAGTATGATGTATGGCAAGTTGCCTTGTACATGTAAATTCAAACTAAGTTATACTTACCAAAGGATTACGTCCAGCAAATACACTGAGTTCACTGCAACGTTCCTTTACTGACATGTAATGTGATGAGAAGAGTGTGGATGGGAAATAAGAACACCTATTCACTATGTGTTGAAGGTGGTTCTCTCGAAGTGGCAGCTCAGCACTGAAAAGTGCTTTTGTCACTGAAGGAGCAATGCAAAGAAAGGGATCGTAATGTCCCACAATTTGTTCAATGCCCACACTCATGGTGTCATTGTCATCACTAACATTACATTTTGCAAGCACTGATCGAGCGACATCTTTTAAATTATAAAGCGTGCGTTCTTTGACACAAAGACTACGACCTTTTGCTACATTGCTAGGAGCAATGAGGTATTCCTCACATCTAAATGTGTGCATCTCACTCAACTTTAATACACTCTTAATAACATTATTAAAAAAGCTGCGGCTTTTCATGACGTCATTCATTGATGTAATTACTGTAACACAGTGATAGTTTTCGGATACTTCAACAAAAACTTTGACTTCCTCCCTCTTCCAATAGATGCCATTTGTCCATACATTGCAACAACAAGCTAACATTTGGACTTCTTGATTGTTGTTAGAATATTCACCAGCTTTATTGCGGTGTTCCATACAAAAATTGTAAGAAAGGACAAAAAGAAGAAGGTGAAGGAATCGTGTGGAGAGAAATTGGTTAGGATCAGGACACCAGAGACACCATCCCAAACCATTTTCTATTACAATATCTGTTGGTGGCTCATTACAAATTAGAGATGGAAAAAATAAAAGCTCACCCGATGGCAAAGGTATTAAAGATGATATATTGGTTTTGAACCTTGTCAGTGTAGTTGCTTCTAAAACATGACAGAACTGAAGACTTTTAAGGAACCCAATTAACATATCAGTATTGTGCTTTTCAAATAATTTTTGCAGAATAGACTTAGGCACAATACCAGTATTACTAGCAATATTTTGATGGGCATTAGGAGCAAATAGAACACCATTGACTTCATGGATAAGAGTAGCTCTGTCAATAACTATCCAACTTTGAGCATCATCCTCACTTTTAAGGAATAAGATGAGACCCTTGTCACTTAAAGTGGTAAGGAACTCCAATAACACTGACCTTTCGGAAGGAAGTGAAGGGTCATCACGCTTTTGTAATACATCGCATAGCTCCATCAGGCTAATCGCTACAATATTCTCTTTATTTTGAAGCAATTGCAAGAAGGAGAATTGAACATGGCAGTAAAAACTAATTTTATCAGATCGATCAAGTACAGCATTGCAGCTATAAGAAAGTGTAGCAACAAACTTATTAACACCTTTTCCTCCAGGACGATGACATTCCATAGGTAGGAACCCCCGATATTCTTGCGAATGATCAGCTTTTTCAGCAACTTCAGCAACTACTTTAGAAATTTCCTCATAACCACCAGTCATCTCATCAAGTCGACTTCCAATGACGAGTATTTGAGATGGTTTTGAACTTGATAATTGAAAATTGGCATTCTTTATAAAATTAAACCAGTAGTACAAATCATATTTAATAATGTCTAGATTGTCGGTCATCTTTAAAAGTATGGCAAAAACAGCAGGTGTTCTTAGCATAAGCTTTTCTAGGATAGCTGCATGACTGCTATAATACTCCTTATGACCTGCAAGATCATAAAGAACAATATTTCCAACTTCGTGACTTGTAATGGTATGTGCATTAATCCCAGTAGTTAGTAGTTCTACTGGAATAGGATCAGATGTAGCAAACACGTAGTTGGGTGGTTTCTTAGCTCGTTCCATAATGACTGCTGCAAGTGAACTTTTACCTGCACCAGTATTACCACAGAAAAAGACTTTGCTGTAGGATTCCACGGGGAATTCTTTTCGACATTGCTCAAATGGCTCAAACATCTTTAAAATAACGAAGCGATTATTGTCGTTACGATAAACAAGTTCCATGGCTGTTTGATTGCGTCTGTTCCTAGCCATTGGGTTGATTTTTCCCGACGACAAAAGAGATTTTACAACATCACCATGACAACCCCTACAGGCAACATGAAGGGGTGTGTTACCAAACTAAAGAAATAAAATGTATTAGTAAGTAACATTCTTTATAGCTCAGAATAGACTATTTTGTTAGAAATACTCCATTTTCTACTAACATTTACTTATCTATAACAATAGCATTTGGTTTATGTTTTAGCAAGTTAGATGTTTGTGTAGTAAACAAACAATAAGAAAATTTAATGAGATATTGCTGCAATACCTCAGAAGTAGTGTTGTTTTAATTTAGCTTTCAATAATTTTAGATAGTTATATATATAGTTAGTTTTTCTGCCAGTGAAATAATTTTAGTTAGTTATAGTTGAGAAAGTTAGTTAAGTTTAATGTATGTACAATTAGAATTTTGTTTGTCTTAAGAAGTATTTCATTCTCTAAGTTTGTATCTACCAATTGGTTTCTTCTACCACTTGATGAATACCAATCTTTGGAAAAACTCTTTCAACTGGTATTATATAATGAGGCAGGTATAACAAGAATATCCTGAGTCACATGTGCTAAATTTGCATGTAATGTTTCATTTTCTACCCCAAAAAATCTAATGGGTCTAGCTTGTTCTGATTAGGTAGTTGTCATCTAGAATAAAAATACTCTTGCATAGCAGTAAAAGCACTATCATTATAGTTCAGTACTAACTATAATAGTTAGTTATAGTTAGTTTTTGGCATTATTGAATTAATTTTAGTTAGTTTTCTTAGTTTCAAAAAACACAGTTAGTTGTAGTTAGTTAATTTTTAGATGAAAAAGATTTAGTTAGTTATAGTTAGTTAACTAAAAGTCAAATAGGCTAAACTAAGAGGGTTTAGTTTTGGTTATAGTTAACTACAACATCACTAATCGGAAGGAATAAGGATTTGAAAACTATGAGACTCATTCTTATGTTTTATCCTGCTTTTACATAGGCAGATGAGGCATTTATATTTTGGGGGGGCTCACACCATAACTATGTGATGAATATGCAGACATGTATGTACCCATAATGCAGAAACTATGTTTGATACAATCACAATCAGTATTACCAACAACAATTTAAAATGTACCAAAGTATTTTCTTTAAAAAAATAAAATAAAATTTGGGGGGGGGGGGGGGCTGAGCCTCCCTTTCTAAATATTGGGGGGCTCTAGCCCCTCCAGTCCCTTCAGCCTCCAATGTTTTAAGGATCCCTTACTCAATGTAGACACACTTTCACAACTTATTCTAATAGTCGTGCATTTACAATAAGTAAAATTATTTTTCAGAAACGTTTACAAGTTCCTCTACCATGTTCATTTGTAGGGGCTGTCTTCTATACAATTAATACCATTCACATGTGAGACTGAACTTCTATAAAATGGTATGTGGTTACCAATTGTTGCCAAGTTACAAAACTACTAATTCTCCACAAAATCATATTTTATATCAATCACTTTACATGTAATATAAGCACTTAATGACAGGATATAATAACTTAGCTTTCAAAGATGACACTATTCATCTGAACCCTTCACTTTGCTGATACACAAAATAGGTCTAACAAACATCACAATAAATTACATTTGAATTGACAAATAAGATTTCACTACACAGATTCTGGATATCATGGGTAACAGAAAGTAGCACTATAAGTATAGGCTCAATGATATCTTGTTTGTACAAAGTCAAAGTTTGTTGGTGGTTGCAACAAAAGTGAAACTGTTTCATGGCACTATAGGTCAGTATGTATGGTTCTTTAAAATCTCTTAATCTTCTAATAAGGTAGACAAACTGTTTCAAATGGTAAGGTTGCAGAGTATGTATGTTTTCACTTTTGTAATTGGCTGAAGTTTTTAAGTGACCTTTGCTAGACCCTTCTTGTGGATTAGGAAAGAAGGTCTAGCTCAATAGACTATGAAATGATCATAAATTATTAATTATTTTAATGAAATAACTCAATTTATAAGCACTAAGAAGCTGAGATAGACATTAATAAGTTTAAACATTTGAACATAGTAATGACAAAGTAGCTAAGACCATTTGAATGCACAATAAAAAAGAAGTAATTAAAAACTTTTTTTTAAAAATAATGCCAAAAAGAAAGAAACAAGATAGGGTTGAACACACAAATCCATATTAAAATTCCTACATATGTAGCCAGGAAAGCAATACAGTACAATTTCAATATAAACACTATATACTCTTTCACTGCATATACTAAATACAAAGATACAAAGCTATCATGCAATTACTGACTGGCTACTTATGTAGAGATTTTTAATTTGTGTGTTCATCCCTACATTATTTCTTTCCTTTTTGGCATTGTCATATCTAAATCATCTTTAAATTTCTCAAATGTTTTTATTACTTGTTTTTTATTAGTTCTCTACTGTAATGTTAAAATGACTCAGACAAGAAACTGCTTTATACATCAAATAGTTTGACTCTTGAAATGAAAGGAAATGTTATTAGAACTAACACAAGCTACAAACCATTAACAATAAAATGATAATTTCAATCTTGGTAATATAAAAAGATTAAACTCAGCAAATCCAGTGAATTTGACTGACTCTACTATCTAATAGTTTGCATTCACTGATACAATTTTTAGACTCCAGAAACATTTCATAAATGTAACAGAGTGTTGCTTGGTGGTTAGATAATTATGTAGTTACTTTATATGATACTTTTTTCAATAACCTGGCTAAAACATTTTAGGACATAGCAATGTTAACTGCACAATCTAATGTTAAAACATACAAATTAATATACAATAAATGAAGGTTATAATGACCTAAAACTATTTGAATAAAATATAGCATGCTTCCTTGTAACAATCATGATAAAAACATTTTCAACATAGTGTTAAACCAAAATAAATAACAAAATTTGTTTTTTCTAAGAATTGGACATGATACTAAGAAGTTAAAAGTCTCAACAAACCACTCTTTATCAGCTACTTGAACCAACACAGATTAAAAACCATTTAAAACATCATTTCAATTTTGGCAATGTAAAAATACTAACTTAACAAATGCAGTGAATTCGACTGACTCCATGTAATAGTTTACATTCATTGATATAATTTGCAGACTCTTAAATATTTTATAAATGTAACAGAATGTTGCTTGATAGTTAGATGATTGTGCAGTTACTTTATGTGATCATTTTTGAGTAAGCTGGTTAAAACATTTTAGGACATAGCATATGTTATATATTAATCTTGTTTGGTGAATAAACAATGTAATGATATTCACAACTTACTGGATCAGCAATATTAGGGTCAGCACTGGATGTGAGAAGAAGCTGAACACATTCATTATTGCCATTCTTAGATGCTATGTACAAAGCAGTCTGTCCATCCTGTACATATGTAAAAGGACAAATAATAATTGTTGATATTAAGCAGTTGAAAGTATAAACAAATCACACTTTATCAGATACAAGGCTATGACAATTCTATGGTGTTAAGCCAGGAACACATTATAACTCAACCAGTAATGTACTACATTTACATATATAGTATGGTTGACAAAAACCTCCTTATGTCTGCAGACTTTTGAGCTTGTATTACATCATATTATCTGTATTTTCCTTCATAATTGTGTAAATATTACAAGTTAGCATACATTGTTTCCAATGTTAACATTAGCTCCTCTTGACAGGGCATCTCTAATGCCTTCTACATCTCCTTTTCTTGAAGATTCCAAAAGCAATGTGTCCTAATAATAGTAGAGCAAAAATGTCTTAATTTTTATACTAACAAGAACATATATATATACTCTCCTAAATAGTAAGATATGTACATACTAATAGAGTACCAACTATCATCTGCCAAAATGTTCCTACTACTTATAATCTTGTCAACATCTGACTGTACTTGGGTTTGATTTACATCAATATATATATATATATATATATATATATATATACACATGTTTATGTATTTATGTACTTATATACTCATATATATATATATTATATATATATATATATATATATATATATATATATAATATATACATATATATATGTTCATGTACTTATATATATATATGTATATATATATATATATATATATATACATGTTTATGTACTTGTGAATGCTAAAATTACCAAAATTATGTACATATAACAACCACTACAAACATAGAGTAAGACTGATGTAGAGCATATATACAAATATCTACAAACTTATAACATCATGACTTACAGCCTGTACAGCTTCTTCATTGGTGGCATTAGCATGAACTAACATCTTCATATTGACATTTTTTTTAGTCCAATAAGCTGCATGAAGTGCTGTACGTTCATACTAAATGATATGAGAAAACAAGAAATAAGTCAAAGTAAGTAAACATAGATCATAAAAATCAAAATAATGTTTAGTAAGTAATGTTTTGACATTTCAATGTAATAGAATAACTTTTATACCAGCTGTTCTACAAAAACAATATGTGAATTTGTTTTGAATACTGCACTATATCTGGTCGATGTGTCTTGTGTATATAGTGAGTTGGTATTAAGTATTATAGACAACTACAATTACATTATATACTATTATGACACTGACTTTGTCTGGAACATCCACTTTCATACCAGCATTTAAAAGAACTCGAACAATCTCATTATGACCTTTATAACATGATATATAGAGAACAGTTTTACCAGCCTATATAACAACAAATCAAAATACACATGTATGTGTAATATGAAACTTAGTTATAAAATAAAAAATCAATTATTAATTTTAGTGATTCAATGAGTAGTACATGAAAATTATGTCAGAGACAAGGACATACATGAGTATATGTCAAGAGTATAAGGATGAAATTGAATTTACTGATATTTAATGATGAAAATTAAAAATAAATTCTACAAACATTACAACAATAATTCACTATAATATAATTCTTCAATAACATAAAAAATTAATATAACTTGAAATAATGTGATGATAAAGATAACTCATAATAAATGCACATTAATGAGATCATTATTGATAGATAATGACCACATTTAGGTTCATCTATAATAACACTTTATCTTGTGTACTTGTTATTTATTGATGATTACAATTGTACAAGTACATGAAAAATTAAACATAAGTTTAAAATGTAGGGATAGTGGTAACACGATCTAAAACAAGACCACAGTATAAATGACAGATTAGAAATTCCTACCAAAAACACACAGACACTACTGATATTCATGAAATGTTGGAATAGCGGCAGGAAGGATCTCAAAGATGACCACAGTAGGAATAGCAACATGAATGTCTCCATATACATTAGTCAGACAATTGAGGGCCATGAAATTTAATAGTTTTAATATAAATGAAAATAATTTATATGAAAAAAATAATTTATCACTATCTGCAATGTAACAGAGAAGCCCATTTCAGTTTAGAAAGAAGCTGCAATCATTTTCTGATCATTGTCACAATCTCAAAATGTTATCAAAAGTATACTTTAGAGCCAACAGTAGATATATAAAAGTATGCTACACTGATATTTCCAGATATGTTTAATAACATTTCAAAGCTAAACAGGTCATGCCTTGTATCATGATCTTCTTTATTGATCTATTGATTTGTGTAGGTAAATTGATCACTGCACACATTCTCAAAAATTATAGTTTTTCCTAATATTATGATCAGCGCTTTGCATCCTGTTCTTCTTCAAATATTCATTTTATTTAACATATCATTTAAGACAGTAATTCAACCTTAACAGTATCACAACAATTACAAACTATCATAATTAACAACTGTCTTTAAGGAAAAAGAACTTGTATTTTATTTTTAGCTACTTGTTGTATGTACATAAATACTTACTTTGTTAACAACTTCTAGATTGGCTCCTATCTGTGTTAAAATCAAAACAACATCTTTGCGTCCCTTCTTTGCTGCTAACATGACAGGAGTAGATCCTTCCTAAACACATTATAATAAACCATTAATGTGAACCAAGACAACATATCAAACCAGTTGTATATTATCTATGTTATTACTGTCATTTATGTATTATATCACTATACTAGTAACTTTACAAACTAAGACAATATTATGTTTATCACAATAATCATTTTTAAACTAAAAAACTCTCAATAGTTCTTACAATAATGTTACTAATATAAATAACACTCATCAAGACAAACATAATCATTACATCATAATAGACACTTTGTGCATAAATAGTTTTCTAGACAAACATTTATAAATATAAATTTGACAATTAACAGTAGTATGTAGCAATAACAAAAGTTACTAATACTTAGTGATGTAGAGGAGAGCTAGCATCTGTTACAAAGACATTGAACTCACATACTTATAAGAGAAGGTTTTCATATGTACAAACGTTATATCACACTTACCTCCTATTGTATAATAAAAGCCATATTTAGATCACAAGTAATCACAGCATTTTAACACCAGAAAAACAATACAGTAAATAAAAAGGATTGAAATGTACTTAGAATTATACTACATTATATCATACTTACTTCCTATTATATTGTAATGGACACATTCAGATCACAAGTAATCACAGCATCATAAATATGAAAAGAAAAAGCAAAGAGTAAATAAAAAGAAAAACATTAGGATAGAAATACACTTAGAATTTATGTATATTAAATTTCATTTACTTTCTATTGTATTGTAAAGGCACATTCAGATCACAAGTAATCACAGCATCATAAATATGAAAAAAAAGCAATAGAGTAAATAAAAAGAAAAACATTAGGATCGAAATACACTTTGAATTTATATATATTAAATTACATTTACCTTCTATTATATTGTAAAGAGACAGTCAGATTAAACATCATAAATATATACAGAAACGCAATAGAGTATATAAAATAAAAAAAATTGGATTGAAATACACTTAGAGTTAATACTATATTAAATTGCACTTACAAACTATTATATTGTAAATGACACATTCAGATCACAAATAATCACAGCATCATAAATATATAGAGAAAAGCAATAGAGTGAATAAAATGAAAACATTGGATTGAAATATACTTAGAATTTATACTAGATTAAATTGGACTTACAAACTATTATATTGTAAAGAACACATGCAGATCACAAGTAATCATAGCATCATAAAAATATAGAGAAAAGCAATAGAGTGAATAAAATGAAAACATTTGATTGAAATATACTTAGAATTTATACTATATCAAATTGCACTTACCTCCTATTATATTGTAAAGGCACATTCAGGTCATAAGTAATCACAACATCATAAATATGAAAAGAAAAAGCAATAGAGTGAATAAAAAGAAAAACATTGGATTGAAATACACTTAGAATTTTTACTATTTTTCATCACACTTACAGACTATTATATTGTAAAGGACACATTCAGATAACAAGTAATCACGCCATCATAAGTATATAAAGAAAAGCAATTGAGTAAATCAAATTAAATAATTGACTGAAACACACTTAGAATTTTTACTTTAGTTCATTACACTTACAGACTATTATATTAGATCACAAGTAATCACAGCATCATAAATATATAGAGAATAGCAATAGAGTAAATAAAATGAAAGCATTGAATTGAAATACACTTAGAATTTATACTACATTAAAGTACACTTTTTGGCTATTACATTATAAAAAAATCATTCAGATCACAAGTAATAACAGCATCATAATTATGGAAAGAAGAAAATAAGTCATGGTCTAAATAAGAGATTTTATTTACAATAGCTACAACTTTATCATAAACTAGCCAACACAAACCCAACTACTGACTCTCTGTGGCTACTATGTAGGAATATTCATACTGGCATTACTACTTTCAGCTTTTTTTACTTTTCTGTCTTTTTTCTGATATCATAATGTCAATGCTATGTTTTCTTTAATACTTAATATCTATTTATTCACACAGATTAAAACACTACAGTGAAACACACTTATTCTTGTGATCTGAATTACCTCAGTAGCAATATTTATGTCAGCATTGTGGTTGACTAATACTTCAACAATGTTTGTATGTCCTTCAAAACTTGCATAATGAAGGACTACCCATCCAATCTATTGTAATAACAAACAAAATATTAACTGTCAAATTAGACCACTAACATGTTGCACTAATAGTACAATAACACAGACTTCATAAAAGTATCTAACTTTTAGTTGTCCACTTTAATTCTCATGATAAATATATCATATATAATATGTCATCGTTATCTATTCATTTGTGTCTAATAAGTAGGGAAATTGATCACTGTACACGCTGTCAAAAAATTACACTTTTTCTAATATTATGATCAGTGCTTTGTAGCCTGTTTTTCTTCAAATATTCATTTTATTTAGCATATCATTAAAAACAATAATTCAACCTTAACAGTATCACAACAATTATAATACAATCATAATTATCAACTGTCTTTAAGGAGTAAGAACTTGTATTTTATTTTTAGCTACTTGTTGTAAGTACATAAATACTTACTTTGTTAACAACTTCTAGATTGGCTCCTATTTGTGTTAAAATCAAAACAACATCTTTGTGTCCCCTCTTTGCTGCTAACATGACAGGAGTAGATCCCTCCTAAATACATTATAATAAACCATTAATGTGAACCAAGACAACATATAAAAACAGTTGTATATTATCTATGTTATTACAATTATATATGTATTTTATCACTATACTAATAACTTTACGAACTAAGACAATATTATGTTTATCACAATAATCATTTTTAAACTAAAAAACTCTTAATAATTCTTACAATAATGTTACTAATATAAATAACACTCAGCAGAACAAACATAATCATTACATCATAATAAACACTTTTTGCATAAATGGTTTTCTAGACAAACATTTATAAATATAAATTTGACAATTAACTGTAATATGTAGCAATAACAAAAGTTACTAATTTTTAGTAGTGTAGAGGATGAGCTAGCATCCCTTACAATAGCATTGAACTCACATACTTATAAGAGAAGGCTTCCAACAAAATTTTATACATACATATAATTCAAACAGAACATGTACAACAAATACCTCCTTTACCACAATGACAAAACACATGTACAAATGGTCAATCACACTTACCAACTATTATATAGTAAAAGACATATTTAGATCACGGGTAATCACAGCATCATTAAATATGAAAAGAAAAGCAATACAGTAAATAAAATAAAAACATTGGATTGAAATATCATTATATAGAATTTATACTACATTAAATTGCACTTACAAACTAGTATATTGTAAAGAACACATTCAGATCACAAGTAATCACAGTTTCATAATATGAAAACATTGGATTAAAATACACTTTTTACAATATTTAATCACACTTACTAACTATTACATTGTAAAGGACACACACATTCAGATCACAAGTAATCGCAGAATCATAAATATATAAAGAAAAGCAATAGAGTAAATAAAAAGAAAACATTGGATTGAAATATAATTAGAATTTATAGTTTATTAAATTGGACTTACTTTCTATTATATTGTAAAGGTACATTCAGATCACAAGTAATCATAGCACCATAAATATGAAAAGAAAAGCAATAGAGTAAATAAAAGGAAAAAGTTGGATTAAAATACACTTAGAATTTATACTATATAAAATTCCACTTACAGACTATTATATTGTAAAGGCACATTCAGGTCATAAGTAATCACAGCATCATAAAAATGAGAAAAAGCAATAGAGTAAATAAAAAGAAAAACATTGGATTGAAATACACTTAAAATTTTTACTCTAGTTTATCAAACTGACCAACTATTATATTATAAATGACACATTCAGATCACAAGTAATCACAGTATCATAAATATATAGAGAAAAGCAATAGAGTAAATAAAATGAAAACATTGTATTGAAATACACTTAGAATTTATACTATATTAAATTGCACTTACAAACTGTTATATTTTAAAGGTACATTCAGATCACAAGTAATCACAGCATCATAAATACGAAAAGAAAAGCAATAGAGTAAATAAAAGGAAAAAGTTGGATTGAAATACACTTAGAATTTATACTATATAAAATTCCACTTACATCCTATTATATTGTAAAAGCATATTCAGGTCATAAGTAATCACAGCATCATAAATATGAAAAGAAAAGCAAGAGATTAAATAACAAGGGACACATTAGGATTTAAATACACTTAGAACTTATACTATATTAAATTGCACTTACCTTCTATTATATTGTAAAGGACACATCCAGATCACAAATAATTACAGCATCATGAATATAAAAGAAAAGCAATAGAGTAAATAAAAAGGAAAACATTCGATTGAAATACACTGTGAATTTATAGTATATTAAGTTGCACTTACCTCCTATTATATTGTAAAGGGCACATTCAGATCACAAGTAATCACACCATCATAAATATGAAAAAAAAGAGTAAATAGAAAGGAAAACATTGGATTAAAATATGCTTAGAATTTTTACTCTAGTTCATTACACTTACAGACTATTATATTATAAAGCGCACATTCAGATCACATGTAATCACAGCATCAAAAATATATAGTGAAAACCGAAAGAGTAAATAAAATGAAAACAATGGATTGAAATACATTTAAAATTTTTACTCTATTTTATCACACTTATAAACTATTATATTGTAAAGGAAACATTCAGATCACAAGTAATGACAGCATCATAAATATATAGAGAAAGCAATAGGGTAAATAAAATTAAAGCATTGGATTAAATACACAATTTATACTACATCAAAGTACACTTACCGGCTATTAAAGTGTAAAGGTAACAATCAGATCACAAGTAATAACAGCATCACAATTATGGAAAGAAGAAGAGATGTTTTCAAGTATCATTACTTTAATATTTATAGTACTTGTCTTTGTTAAGTTACATATATTTGCTGTTAATGCGTACAGAGATGCAACAATTTAGTCATGGTAAACATAATGAAAAAACTAAGGCGAGATCTATTTGCAATAGCCACAACGTTTCCTTAAACTATACAACACAAACCCAACTGGTGAGTCTCTGTGGCTACTATGTAAGAATATTCATACTAGCATTACTACTTTCAGCTTTTTTTACTTTTCTGTCTTTTTTTTATATCATAATATCTATGCTATGTTTTCTTTAATAGTTAATATCTATTTATTCACACAGATTAAAACACTACAGTGAAACATACTCATTCTTGTGATCTCAACTACCTTAGTAACAATATTTATGTCAGCATTATGATAGACTAATACTTCAACAATGTTTGTATGTCCTTCAAAACTTGCATAATGAAGGGCTGCCCATCCAATCTATTGTAATAACAAAGAAAATATTAACTGTCAAATTAGACTACTAACATGCTACACTAATAGTACAATAACACAGACTTCATAAAAGTACCTAATCTTTAACTGTCCACTTTAATTGTCATGATAAATATACTATATATAACATGTCATTGATTTGTGTCTAATAAGTAGGTAAATTGATGACTGCACATGTTCTCAAAAAATTACACTTTTTCTAATATTATGATCAGCACTTTGTAGCCTGTTCTCTTACAAATTATTCATTTTATTTAATATATCATTGAAGACAATAATTCAATCTTAATAGTATCACAACAATTACAGTGCTATCACAACTAACAACTGTTTTTAAGGAAAAAGAACTTGCATTTTATTTTTAACTACTTGTTATATGTACATAAATACTTACTTTGTTGACAACCTCTAGTTTGGCTCCTATTTGTGTTAAAATCAAAACAATATCTTTGTGTCCCTTCTTTGTTGCTAACATGACAGGAGTAGATCCCTCCTAAGTACATTTTAATAAACTATTAATGTCAACCAAGACAACATATTAAAACAGTTGTATATTATCTATGTTATCACTGTTATATATGTATTATATCACTAATAACTTTACGAACTAAGACAATGTTATGTTTATCACAATAATCATTTTTAAACTAAAAAAATTCTCAATAATTCTTACAATAATGTTACTAATATAAATAACACTCAGCAAAACAAACATAATCATTACATCATAATAGACACTTTTTGCATAAATACTTTTTAGACAAACTATTATAAATATAAATTTGACAATTAACAGTAATATGTAGTGATAACAAAAGTTACTAATTCTTAGTAGTATAGAGTATGAGCTAGCATCCCTTACAAAATTATTGAACTCACATACTTATAAGAGAAGGCTTCCAACAAATTTATTACTTATTCATAATTCAAACAGAAAATATACAAGAAACATCTTCTTTATCATAATGACAGAAAACATGTACAAATGTTATATCACACTTACCAACTATTGTATAGTAAAGGTCATATTTAGATCGCAAGTAATCACAGTATATTGTAACACCAAAATAAAAAATCAATAGAGTAAACAAAAAGGAAAACAATGGATTGAAATATACTTAGAATTATACTGCATTACGTCAAACTTACCTCCTATTATAGTGTAAAAGACACATTCAGATCACAAGTAACCATAGCATCATAAATATGAAAAAAAAGTAATAGAGTAAATAAAAAGGAAAACATTGGATTGAAATATACTTAGAATTTATACTATATAAAATTGCACTTACCTTCTATTATATTGTAAAGGATACATTCAAATCAGAAGATATTACAGCATCATAAATAGAAAAAACCCAATGGAGTAAATAAAAAGTAAAACATTGGATTGAAATACCCTTTAAATTTTAATATATTTTGTCACACTTACCTCCTATTATATTGTTAAGGACACATTCAGGTCACACGTAATCACAGCATCATTAATATATAGAGAAAAGCAATAAAGGAAATAAAATGAAAATATTGGATTGAAATATACTTGGAATATACACTATATTAAATTGCACTTACAAACTGTTATATTGTGAAGACACATTCAGTTCACAAATAATCACAGCATCATAAATATGAAAAAAAGCAATAGAGAAAATAAAAAAAAATATTGGATTGAAAAACACTAAAAATTTTACTATATTTCATCACACTTACAGACTATTATATTGTAAAGGCCATAATTCAGATCACAAGTAATCATAGCATAATAAATATATAGAGAAAAGCATTAGAGTAAATAAAATAAAAGCATTAAATTGAAATATACTTAGAATTTATACTATATTAAATTGCACTTACCTTCTATTATATTGTAAAGGACACATTCAAATCACAAGAAATCACAGCATCAAAAATAGGAAAAGAAAACCAATAGAGTAAATAAAAAGAAAAAAAATTGGATTAAAATACACTTAGAATTTTAATATATTTTGTCACACTTACCTCCTATTGTATTGTAAAGGACACATTCAGGTCACAAGTAATCACAGCATTATAAATATAGAGAAAAGCAATAAGTAAATAAAATAAAAATATTGGATTGAAATACATTTGAAATATATATTATATTAAATTGCACTTACAAACTATAATGTTGTAAAGGCACATTCAGGTCATAAGTAATCACAGCATAATAAATATGAAAGGAAAAAGCAATAGAGTAAATAAAAAGAAAAACATTGTATTAAAATACACTTAGAATTTTTACTATATTTTATCACACTTACAGACTATTATATTGTAAAGGACACATTCAGATCACAAGTAATCACACCATCATAAATATATAGATAAAAGCAATAGATTAAATAAAATGAAGGCATTGGATTGAAATGTGCTTATAATGTACACTATATTAAAGTATACTTACCGGCTATTGCATTGTAAAGTGACACATTCAGATCACAAGTAATAACAGCATCATATTTATAGAAAGATAAAAACGTGCTTTCAAGTATCATTACTTTAATATTTATAGTACTTGTCTTTGTTAAATTACATATAATTGCTGTTAATATGTACAGAGATGCAACAATTTAGCCATGGTATATATAATGAAAAATAGGGGAGATTTTATTTACAATAGCCACAACTTTTTCTTAAGCTAGTCAACACAAACCAAACTACTGAGTCTCTGTGGCTACTATGTAGAAATATTCATACTGGCATTACTACTTTCAGCTTTTCTACTTGTCTGTCTTATTTCTTATATCATAATGTCTATACTATGTTTTCTTTAATACTTAATATTTATTTATTCACACAGATTAAAACACTACAGTGAAACACACCTATTCTTGTGATCTGAATTACCTTAATAACAATATTTATGTCAGCATTATGATAGACTAATACTTCAACAATGTTTGCATGTCCTTCAAAACTTGCATAAGAAAGGGCTGCCCATCCAAACTATTGTAATAACAAAGAAAATATTAACTGTCAAATTAGACTACTAACATGCTACACTAATAATACAATAACACAGAGTTCATGAAAGTACCTAATCTTTAGTTGTCCACTTTAATTGTCATGATAAATATACTATATTCAGCATGTCATCATTATCTATTGATTTGTGTCTAATAAGTAGGTAAATTGATCACTGCACACGCTGTCAAAAAATTACATTTTTTTCTAATATTATGATCAGTGCTTCGTAGCCTGCTCTCCTTCCAATACTCATTTTATTTTAACATACAATTAAAGACAGTAATTAAACCTTAACAGTATCACAACAATTACAATATTATTGTAATTAACAAACATCTTTAAGGAAAAAGAACTTACATTTTATCCTTACCTATAAGGAATTTTTGTATGCAAATAAGCACTTACTCTGTTAACAATTTCTAGATTGGCTCCTATCTGTGTTAAAATCAAAACAACATCTTTGTGTCCCCTCTTTGCTGCTAATATGACAGGAGTAGATCCTTCCTAAACACATTATAATAAACCATTAATGTGAACCAAGACAGCATATCAAAACAGTTGTATATTATCTATGTTATTACTGTTATATATGTATTATATCACTATACTAGCAACTTTACAAACTAAGACAACATTAATCATTTTTAAACTAAAAAAACACTTAATAATTCTTACTATAATAATGTTAATAATACAAATAACACTCAGCAAGACAAACATAATCATTACATTCATAATAGACACTTTATGCATAAACATTTTTCTAGACAAACTATTATAAATATAAATTTGACAATCAACAGTAATATGTAGCAATAACAAAAGTTACTAATTCTTAGTAGTCTAGAGGACCAGCTAACATCTTTTACAAAAACATTGAACTCACATACTTATAAGACAAGGCTTCCAACAAAATTTAATACTTATTCACAATTCAAACAGAACGAACACAACAAATACCTTCTTTACCATAATGACAAAACACATGTACAAATATTATATCATACTTACAAACTATTTTATTGTAAACGACACATTCAGATCACAAGTAATCACAGCATCATAAATACGAAACGAACAACAATACAGAAAATAAAATGAAAACATTAGATTGGAATACACTTAGAATTTATACTATATTATATTGCACTCACCTCCTATTATATTGTAAATGACACATTCAGATCACAAGTAATCACAGCATCATAAATATATAGAGTAAGCAATAGAGTAAATAAAAAGTAAAAAAAGGATTGAAATACAGTATATCCTCAATTATCTGAACATCTTTGTGCACCACTGTGTTCGGCTAACTGAAATATTCGTATATATAAATAATTATATTCATTACCTATTAAGTATATTCATTGTAAATAAATTAATTATTATTCAATGAAAAGGTAATTAGTCATTCATAAAAGAAGCTTGTTCTTCTTGAATCGCTAAATTTTTCAATCCATGTCGTTTGGAAAATCGCCACTGAAATCCTGTGCTGGCGACAAATGATTTGAAAGAATTTGGATAGAGTTGCTCATGTAATATTCTTGCTTTTTCTTGAAGCAAGCTGCCGCTAACTGGAATGTTTTTCCCGTTGCTGTTTGAACCAATTATAGAGTACCTCATCCAGCTTTTCGTATGCTCCTGATTTTTAGCTTTCTCTCTATTGTTGTTTTTAATCCACCCCATATCCACAGTTTTTTCTTGAATGCTTCTAGATTGTATTTACTTTTTTAGATGTTGGTTACAGTAAATTTTCCAATTCCATATATCTCTGTTATAATATTGTAGGAAGTTCTTTTCTCTATTAATTCCAAAAATATCTAGTTTTTCTTCTATAGTTAATACAACTTTTAAACTGACCTTTTCCACTCGTGTGACTACGGAAGCGAAAGGCAAACATCCAATTCTATTTCGAATTTCATATACTCTGTTTTGAAGGTTGCCACCATATGCAATTCTATTTTGCACCTTTGCAAAAAATATTCCAATTCCAATTCTATTTTCTATCCTTCGATGGAATATTTAACAACTAAAATCCAATAGCCCCACCTTAACCGGAACATGTTGCTTCACTCCATTCTAAGAGAAGGCTCGCGGTGCTTGCGCTCCGTGCATTACTTCAATGAGCAATGGAAAGTAGATATTAAAATTGGATGTCCGCCTTTGGCTTTCATACGTAACACATTCAGCAGCCATACTGTACTAATATTGATCATGTGAGTATATTAATTAGTTAAAAAAGCAATTTGGATAATTGAGGGTTCAGATAATCGGTATTCAGATAATCGAGGATGCACTGTACACTTAGAATTTTTACTATATTTCATCACACTTACCTCCTATTAAATTGTAAAGGACACATTCAGATCACAAGTAATCACAGCATCATAATTATATAGAGAAAGCAATAGTGTAAATAAATAAAAACATTGGATTGAAATACACTTAGAATTTTTACTACACTAAATTGCACTTACATACTGTTAAAATATACAGGACACATTCAGATCACAAGTAATCACAGCATCATAAATATATAGAGAAAAGCAATAGAGTAAATAAAAAGAAAAATATTAAATTGAAATACACTTAGAATTTATACTATATTAAATTGCACTTACAGACTATTATATTGTAAAGGCAGATTCAGGTCACAAGTATTCACAGCATCATAAATATATAGAGAAAGCAGTAGAGTAAATAAAATAAAAACATTGGATTGAAATACACTTAGAATTTTTACACTAGTTCATCACACTTACTAACTGTTATATATTGTAAAGGACACATTCAGATCACAAGTAATCACAGCATCATAAATAATATTATATAGAGAAAAACAATAGAGTAAATAAAATGAAAACATTGGATTGAAATATACTTAGAATTTATATTATATTAAATTGCACTTACAAACTGTTATATTGCAAACACACATTCAGGTGACAAGTAATCACAGCATCATTAATATATAAAGAAAAGCAATAGAGTAAATAAAAAGAAAAACATTGGATTGAAATACACTTAGAATTTATACTATATTAAAATGCACTTACAGTCTATTATGTTGTAAAGGCACATTCAGGTCACAAGTAATCACAGCATCATAAATATAAAAAAAGCAAAAGTGTAACAAAAAGGAAAACATTAGTTTGAAATACACCTACAATTTAAATTATATTAATTGCACTCACCTTCTATTATATAGTAAAGGCACATTTAGGTCACAAGTAATCACAGCATCATAAATATGAAAGAAAAGCAATAAAGTAATAAAAAGGAAAAAAATTGATTGAAATACACTTAGAATTTATATTATATTAAATGCACTTACTTTCTATTATATTGTAAAGGACACATTAAAATCACAAGAAATCATGGCATCATAAAAATATAGTGAATAACAATAGAGTAGATAAAAAGAAAAACATTGGATTGAAATATACCTAACATTTATACTATATTAAATTGTACTTACAGTCTATTATATTGTAAAGGCACATTAAGATCACAAGTAATGACAGCATTATAAATATGAAAAGAAAAGCAATAGTATAAATAAAAAGGAAAACATTGGATTGAAATATACTTAGAATTTATACTATATTAAATCGCACATACCAACTATTATATTGTAGAGACACATTCAGGTCACAAGTAATCACACCATCGTAATATGAATAGAAAAACAATAGAGTAAATAAAAAGGAAAAAAAAACATTGGATTGAAATACACTTAGAGTTTATACTACATTAAAGTACACTTACTGGCTATTACAGAGTAAAGGACATATTCAGATCACAAGTAATAACAGCATCATAATTATAGAAAGAAGAAAACATGTTTTCAAGTTTCATTACTTTAATATTTACTGGTAGTACTTGTCTTTGTTACATTACATATATTTGCTATATTTGCTGTTAATGTGTACAGAGATGCAACAATTTATTCATAGTATACATAATGAAAAAATAGGGGAGTTTTTATTTACAATAGCCACAACTTTTTCTTAAGCTAGTCAACACAAACACAACTATTGAGTCTCTTACTATGTAGAAATATTCCTACGGGCATTACAACTTTCAGCTTTTTCAATTGTCTGTCTTATTTCTTATATCATAATGTCAATGCTATGTTTTCTTTAATAGTTAATATCTATTCATTCATACAGATTAAAACACTACAGTGAAACATACTCATTCTTGTGATCTCAATTACCTTAGTAATAATATTTATATCAGCATTATAGTTGACTAATACTTCAACAATGTTTGTATGTCCTTCAAAGCTTGCATAATGAAGGGCTGCCCATCCAATCTATTGTAATAACAAAGAAAATATTAACTGTCAAATTAGACTACTAACATGCTACACTAATAGTACAATAACACAGACTTCATAAAAGTACCTAATCTTTAGCTGTCCACTTTAATTGTCATGATAAATATACTATTCATAAAATGTCATCATTATCTATTGATTTGTGTCTAATAAGTAGGAAAATTGATCACTGCACACGTTTTTAAAAAATTACACTTTTTCCTAATATATTATAATCAGTGTTTTGTATCCTGTTCTACTTCCAATACTCATTTTATTTAACTTATCATTGAAGACAATAATTCATCCTTAACAGTATCACAACAATTACAGTACTATCACAACTAACAACTGCTAGTAAGGAAAAAAACTTACATTTTAATTTTAACTACTTGTTGTATGTACATAAATACTTACTTTGTTGACAACCTCTAGATTGGCTCCTATCTGTGTTAAAATCAAAACAACATCTTTGTGTCCCTTCTTTGCTGCTAACAAGACAGGAGTAGAACCCTCCTAAACACATTATAATAAGCCATTAATGTGAACCAAGACAACATATTAAAACAGTTGTATATTATCTATGTTATTACAGTTATATATGTATTATATCACTACACTTTTAACTTTACAAACTAAGACAACATTATGTTTATCACAATAATCATTTTTAAACTAAAGAACTCTCAATAATTCTTACAATAATGTTACTAATATAAATAACACTCAGCAAGACAAACATATTCATTACATCATAATAGACATTTTATGCATAAATACTTTTCTAGACAAACTATTATAAATATAAATTTGACAATTAACAGTAGTATGTAGCAATGACAAAAGTTACTCATTTTTAGTAGTGTAGAGGATGAGCTAACATCACTTACAAAGACATTGAACTCAAATACTTATAAGAAAAGGCTTCCAACAAAACTTAATACTTATTATAATTCAAACAGAACAAATACAACAAATATCTTCTTTACCATAATGATAAAACAGATGTACAAATGTTATATCATACTTACCAGCTATTGTATTGTAAAGAACATATTTAGATCGAAATAATCACAGCATTGTAAAACAAAAAGAAAAAACAATAGAATAAATAAAAAGGAAAACATTGGATTGAATATACTTAGAACTATACTACATTATATCAAACTTACCTCCTATCATATTGTAAAGGACGCATTCAAATCACAAGAAATCACAGCATCATCAATATGAAAAGAAAAGCAATAAAATAAATAAAAGTAAAACATCGGATTGAAATATACTTAAAATTTTAATATATTTCATCACACTTACCTCCTATTATATTGTAAAGGCACAATCAAGTCACAAGAAATCACAGATTCATAAATATGAAATAAAAAGCAATAGAGTAAATAAAAAAGAAAACATTGGATTGAAATACACTTAGAATTTGCACTTTATTAAATTGCACTTACCTTCTATTATATCGTAAAGGACGCATTTAGATCATAAAAAATCACAGAATCATAAAAAGGAAAAGAAAACCGATAGAGTAAATAAAAAGAAAAACATTGGATTGATATATACTTATAATTTGAATATATTTCATCACACTTACAAACTGTTATATTGTAAAGGACACATTTTGATCACAAGTAATCACAGTATCATAAATATGAAAAGAAGAAGCAATAGAGTAAATTAACAGAAAAACATTAGATTGAAATAATTTTTATTAGAATTTTTATTATATTTTATCACACTTACTGCCTATATATTGCAAAGGACACATTCAGATCACAAGTAATCACAGCATCATTAATATATATATAAAAGCAATAAATTAAATAAAATGAAAACATTGGATTGAAATACACTTAGAATTTATAATATATTAAATTGCACTTACCACCTATTACATTGTAAGGACACATTCAGATCACAAGTAATATCAACATTATAAATATGTAAAGAAAAGCAATAGAGTAAATAAAAGGAAAAAATCGGGTTGTAATACATTTAGAATTTATACTATATTAAATTGCATTTACTTTCTATTATATTGTAAAGGACACATTCAAATCACAAGAAATCACAGCATCATAAATATATAGAGAAAAGCAATAGAGTAAATAAAAAAACATTAGATTGAAATACACTTAGAATTTTTTTACTTTAGTTCATCACACTTACATCCTATTATATTGTAAAGGACACATTCAGATCACAAGTAATCACAGCATCATAAATATATAGAGAAAACCAATAGAGTAAATAAAATAAAAACAATGGATTGAAATACACTTAGAATTTTTTACTTTAGTTCATCACACTTACAGACTATTATATTGTAAAGGACACATTCAGATCACAAGTAATCACACCATCATAAATATAGAGAGAAAAGCAATAGAGTAAATAAAATAAAATCTTTGGATTAAAATACATTTAGAATTTATACTACATTAAAGTACACTTACCGGCTATTTCATTTAAAGTGACACATTCAGATCACAAGTAATAACAGCATCATAATTATGGAAAGAAGAAAATATGTTTTCAAGTATCGTCACTTTAATATTTATACTACTTCTCTTGTTTTAGTTACATATAATTGCTGTTAATGCGTACAGAGATGCAACAATTTATTCATAGTATATATAATGAAAAATAGGGGAGATTTTATTTACAATAGCCACAACTTTTTCTCACTTTACTCATTCTTGTGATCTCAATTACCTTAGTAACAATATTTATGTCAGCATAATGGTTGACTAATACTTCAACAATGTTTGTATGTCCTTCAAAACTTGCATAATGAAGGGCTGTCCATCCAACCTATTGTAATAACAAACAAAATATTAACTGTCAAATTAGACCACTAAAATGCTACACTAATAGTACAATAAATAACACAGACTTCATAAAAGTACCTAATATTTAGCCGTCCACTCTAATTGTCATGACAAATATACTATATACAACATGTCATGTTTATCTATGGATTTGTGTCAAATATGTAGGTAAATTGATGACTGCACACATTCTCAAAAATTATACTTTTTCTAATGTTATGATCAGCGCTTTTTATCCTGTTCTCCTTCCAATACTCATTTCATTTAATATATATTATTAAAGACAATAATTCAACCTTAACAGTATCACAACAATTACAATACTATCATAATTAACAACTGTCTTTAAGAAAAGAACTTGCATTTTATTTTTAGCTACTTGTTGTGTGTACATTAATACTTACTTCGTTAACAACTTCTAGATTAGCTCCTTTCTGTTTTAAAACCAAAACAACATCTTTGTGCCCCCTCTTTGCTGCTAACATGACAGGAGTAGATCCCTCCTAAACACATTAAAATAAAACATTAATGTGAACATATCAAAACAGTTGTATATTATCCATGCTATCAATGTTATATATTTATTATATTACTATACTAGTAACTTTACAAACTAAGACAACATTATATTTATCACAATAATCATTTTTAAGCTAATAAAACTCTTAATAGTTTTTACAATAATGTTACTAATATAAATAAAAATGCACTAAAGTGCTTAACCTCGCTGTGGTGCCTAGTGTAATTCTATACTGCAGACTGGCTGAGAGTGCATGTAACATGTACATTTAAGATTGGACAAGGTGTGGTCAAATTATTGAAGGGATCACTTGATGCACATTACAAACTGTTGTTTGATGACTCAGCATTTCTCTTCAATCAAAGGGGAAAAAAGCTCTGTCGTTTACTGGGTATTTTGCACTCTGATTGACATGTCTGTGAAGCTGTAACTGAGTAAGTAATAGTATCATTCAATTGCCAAGTAAGATTAAGTGCTAGATTCGTGATGAATGTTTCTCTGAGCCTTTACATGACACTTTAAAGTATTTCATATACAAAATTTATTGTAACTTGAAAATGAAGTGTTCTTTGGAAATGTCCCGTAGTATAAATATAAATCAATATATTTTCTATTAGTAGCAGTTTTTTCAGTGCTTTGAGACGTTTCCTGAAGGCAGTGGCTAGAGACCCGGTACCGGACCCGCATTACTGTAGTTCCCCGAGCAAGCGCCCACCCTCTTATTTTTGTCCTTAAAGGAAAATGTCAATTCCCCGTGCAAGCGCCCACCCTGCACCCTCATAGATTTGTGGTACCGGTTATTGTGGTTATTATCGCGTGTTGAACAAAGAGAAGTAAGTTAGGCTAGCAATTTTCTAAGTTTAGACATTATAGTTTCGTTGTCTTTTGTTCCATTAGGAATTCAAAAGGTCTGCTCACAAGACACTTCTAAATCACCTTGCTTAATGGAGGATCTTCTCCTTATGTCCTTGACTGTACAGCGTATCGTTATTATGAGTCGAGAAGCTTGTCAAACTCCTTATTCCATTCTCTAATATACTTTCTGTCTACACCATACTTCTTTGCTATAGGAGATATATTGCGCTCCAGGTGAGTTCTCAGAGCCTCGAAAGCTTTAACTTCTATATCATACATACAGAATATTCACGTCATCAATTGATTAATTATTCATAAGTGGGCGCTTACTAGAAGCTGTTTTTGAAAAATCCCATGTAAGCGCCCACTCCTTCCAAATTCCAAATGAACTGTAAGCACCCATGGGCGATTACTTGTGGAACTACGGTAATAACGCTGCAGTGCTGGCATGACATCACGTGATGTGTACGCCCTCATGTGCGCTAGCACCTGTACTCTCCTGTAGTTGCAAGAGTCAGTGAGATTGAGACCACATGGACGTGGCTATAGAAGCCCAGATCACAGCAACATTCTTTGTTGGACAGCGTTTTGAGTCATTCAATGAACTACAGACACATCTAAAGCGATATGAAAACTACGTCCAGTTTTGGTGCAGAGATTCTAGAACAGTGGAAGCAGCACAAAAGAGAGTTAACAGACATTGTCAAAGCAGATAAAGTACTATGAAATTTCTTATAGATGTATACATCGTGGGAAAAAGTTCAAAGCTAGAGGAGAATGGAAGCGAAGGACATCGTAAGTTAATTAGTATAGTCAATAGTGCCGGTAGGTGTAGTCTAGCTAGCCACACCCTTTATTTGCTAAGAAACCATCATGCCACAGTTAAACTATTACCTTGTATACTGATAGTTTCTTTGGTGATTTATGATGTAAAAGTATACTGTATTGAACTGATAACTTTATATTAAGTATTATAGTACATTTAGAAAAGATTGTAATGCTGAAGTATCACTACGAGCGTCTGAAGATGGATCTGCTCTTGTGGTAAGGAGCATCAATGAAGACCATAATCACATCATAAACAGGGTAACATGAATTGTACTTTTTGTTCCTTATATTATTGTTATGATCTGTTGTAGGAGCTTTTCAAAACAACTACCACAACAAAGAAAACTATCTGACAGTGAACTAGCTCAAACTAAAAACCTTACTTTAAAAGCTATAGTATGTCTGAGTTGAGAAAAGCCACTCAGACATGTAAATAACTTTGCCGTTTTACATGTTGTCTACATGGAACTTGTACCAATCAATTCAGCTTGCAAACGCGCATTTTATATATAAAATTTGCCTGTGTAGTGCTACGAGAAAGTAGCAAACCATAAAACTCCATAAATTTTTAATGGCATACCTTCGTCATACTTAAAATTACACACTTTCGAGGATTTAACGAATAACAATTTTCACCACAAGAAGTCAGCCGTGTGTCACGAGGAAATTGAAAATTACAATTCTAATTACATGAACAAATGTTCTATTATGACTATTATTATAGAAAAATAATAATCAGGTATTGTCTTTTGCGATTTAAGACGGGCTATTAAGCCACCATGGTTCTGAAAAAAACATTTAATAAAGAAGGAAGATTTTCTCTTTCCGTAGCCTCTTGATGCTGGCACATGAAAGTCCTGTGGGATCAGCTGTACTTTAAAGAGTTCCTTGAGTATGTTTGCACTTGTTGAGTTCCTTGAAATAGTCATGGGCATGCACAAAAACCTCCTTTGTTTGAGTCTTCAGTCTCTTTCCTGTTGGCATCTTTACTAACACGAGAGAAAACGTGGTTTGCTCGCATGACATTCACGTGAACAAATAATGAATACAATTAAAATGCACTTCGCGCTAATTGAATATGACTAGGTGAGGAAATATCTCACCTTACATTCCAACACCTTTTTTTGATAAGGGGCTCTTTTCAACTCAGACATACTATAACAAAAAATGGTCTGAAAGAGATTCATGATGAGTCTAAAGAAGTGTACTGTATACTGCATAGTGTACTGCGTGGTATCACTCATTTGTTGGTATAACTATTTGGCTGATCTCAACTCTTGATCTTTTACTTCAGGAGCATGTGCTGAAGTGCTATAACTGAAACAAATGAACTGATGAGTATATTCTCTCAAAATTCAGAAATGCAGCAAATTTTCAAGTCATATCCTGAATTTATTTGCCTTGATGCACTTACAAGCTCCTAGAATTTCCTGTTTACATAATGCTCACAGAAGATGGAAATAGGCAAAGTGAGATAGCAGCTGCCATTTTGCTGATTTAAGAGACTGAACAATCTTGAAAACTATGATGAATATATTTAAGAAATACAACCCAAATTGGAAAGCTACTCGTTTGTTCATGACCGACAAAGATATGAATGAAAGAGAAGTGCTTTCTGCTGAATTGTTAATATGCCTCTTTCATACATTTCACTCATTTCATAGAGAAGTGGTCATTGAAAAAATGGGCATCACACCAGAACAGCGCACCATGTGCTTGGAACTACTTCAGCAAATGGCTTATTCAATGAGTGAAAAAAATTATGAAGATCTTTATGATGTAATAGCATATACTTTACCATGACTTGCCCCATTATGATATCTTATTTTGTCAGAATGAAGAAGGCAATATTTCAGTGATTGGAAGTACAGTAGAAGTTCAAAGTACTGAAAGAAGTGTCCTTCAGTCTTTAAAGAGTAAGTGTACATACTTCTAGTACAACAATCATCAAATGTCAGTCTCTAGTACAACTTGAGTGATACTTTCTTTCCCGGCAACTGCCATATTTTAATACCGGTTATTTTAACAATGGTTTTATTATATATGCTGGTTTTATTATACATTACAGATATTAAAATGCCTCCTATCATTTGAAAGCGAGGGCGTCCAAAAGGCCACGAGGTAACAGTCAGAGGACTTTCTGCCAAAAAAAAGAGGAAAAAGAAACTTACTGATACACCACTTCAGCCTTTTATTAAACTACATACATCTATTAAGGAAAAAGTATTCATAATAATCACCAAGTTTTACAAATCATTGTAATGTCTGTTACTTTAGCTATGTTAAGATGGTTTGTGGATAACGAAATTATGAAAGCAGCTATAAAGAATTCAAAGACATTTTTAATTGAAGAGCAAAGTGTAGAAGCAAGACCAGAAAAAATCCCAGATGCAGTTTTAGATGAGAATGTTGATATTCACATCATTCGCAAATATTTTACCCAAGATGCATGGCTGTTGTTGGAAGATGTCGTTCAACAAAAGCAAAAGAGTCAAAGCTTCATTTGTAGAAGTTGTTGTCTGTGATCTTCATCAATACCCGTCAATTGCTTGTGAACATTGTCTTTGCTGGTACCATTTGAGATGTGTTGGTCTGAAACAACAACCAAAAGCTCGATATTGGTTTTGTCGAAATTGTCACAGCTCTCCACTGGAGTAGCAGCTGGCTGAAGCATGAAAGATTATCATTTCATTCATTCGTTCATTCTAAAAATAACTATTATCAGCACTTGTGCAATCTCGCAATTTCGTACGTGTAGCTTATGTGCATGGTCACATGATCTCATGCCGGCACTGCAGCGTTATTAATGCAGGTCCGCTACCACAAAACGCTCCAAAACACTTTTAAGAACTTTTCTAACGATTGCTTCAACCATTCTTTTGCGAGTTTTAAGCTTTCATTTTCTTTGACGATGTTCTTGATACTACTGTTATAAAGTCCACACGTTTTTCTATTCGTTGCTAAACTATTATAAATATAAATTTGACAATTAACAGTAGTATTTAGCAATAACAAAAGTTACTAATTCTTAGTAGTGTAGAGGAAGGGCACACATACTTATATGAGAAGGCTTTCGACAAAACTTAATATTCATTCATAATTCCAACAGAACAGATATAACAAATACCTTTTTTACTATGATAACAAAACACATGTACAAACATTAGATCACACTTACCAACTATTATATAATAAAAGACATATTTAGATCACAAGTAATCACAGCATCATAAATATGAAAGAAAAGCAATAGAGTAAATAAAAAGGAAAACATTAGATTGAAATATACTTAGATTTATGCTACATTATATCACATTTACCTCCTATTATATTGTTAAGGACACATTCAAATCACAAGAAATCACAGCATCATAAATATGAAAAAAAGCAATAGTGTGAATAAAAAGGAAACCATTGGATTGAAATATGCTTAAAACTATGTTACATTATATACCACTTACAAACTATTATATTGTAAAGGACACGTTCACATCACAAGTAATCACAGCATCATAAATATGAAAAGAAAAGCAATAGAGTAAATGAGGTAGAAAACATTGAATTGAAATACACTTAAAACTATGCTACATTATATCACACTTACCAACTATTATATTGTAAAGGATACATTTAGATCACAGGTAATCACAGCATCATAAATACAAAAAGAAAAACAATAAAGTAAATAAAATGAAAACATTGGATTGAAATACATTTTTTAATTTTTACTATATTTCATCACATTTACAAATATATTATATTGTAAATGACACGTTCAGAATACAACTAATCACAGTATCATAAATATATATAAAAAGCATTAAAGTAAATAAAATGAAAACATTGGATTGAAATACACTTAGAAATTATACTATATTAAAGTGCACTTACAAACTATTATATTGTAAAGAACATATTCAAATCACAAGAAATCACAGCATCATAAATATATAGAGAAAAGCAATAGAGTAAATAAAGAAGAAACATTGGATTGAAATAGATTTAGAATTTATACTATATTAAATTGCACTTACCAACTATTATATTGTAAAGGACATTCAGATCACAAGTAATCACAGCATCATAAATATATAGAGAAAAGGAATAGAGCAAATAAAATGAAAGCATTGGATTGAAATACACTTAGATTTTATACTATATTAAAATGCACTTACAGACTATTATATTGTAAAGGACACATTCAAATCACAAGTAATCATAGCATCAAAAATACAAAAAGAAAAGCAATAAAGCAAGTAAAATGAAAATATTGGATTAAAATACATATAAATCTTTACTGTATTACATCACACTTACAGACTATTATAATGTAAAGGACATATTCAAATCAAAAGAAATCACAGCATCATAAATATAAAAAGAAAAGCAAAAGAGTAAATAAAAACGAAAACAATGGATTGAAATGATCTAAAATTTATACTATATTAAATTGCACTTACTTTCTATTATATTGTAAAGGACACATTCAGATCACAAGTAATCACAGCATCATAAATATATAGAGAAAAGGAACAGAGCAAATAAAATGAAAGCATTGGATTGAAATACACTTAGATTTTATACAATATTAAAATGCACTTACAGTCTATTATGTTGTAAAGGACACATTCAGTTCACAAGTAATCACAGCATCATAAATATGAAAAGAAAAGTAATAGAGAAAATAAAAAGGAAAACATTGGATTGAAATTCACCTAGAATTTATACTATATTAAATTGCTCTTACCTTCTATTATATTTTAAAGGACACATTCAGATCACAAGTAATTACAGCATCATAAATATATTGAGAAAAACAATAGAGTAAATAAAATTAAAGCATTGGATTGAATTACACTTAGAATTTATACTATATTAAAATGCACTTACAGTCTATTATGTTGTAAAGGACACATTCAGATCACAAGTAATCACAGCATCATAAATACAAAAAGAAAAACAATAAAGTAAATAAAATGAAAATATTGGATTAAAATACATATTGAATCTTTACTGTATTACATCACACTTACAGACTATTATATTGTAAAGGACACATTCAAATCACAAGTAATCACAGCATCAAAAATACAAAAAGAAAAGCAATAAAGTAAATAAAATGAAAATATTGGTTTAAAATACATATTGAATCTTTACTGTATTACATCACACTTACAGACTATTATATTGTAAAGGACATATTCAAATCACAAGAAATCACAGCATCATAAATATAAAAAGAAAAGCAAAAGAGTAAATAAAAAGGAAAACAATGGATTGAAATGATCTAAAATTTATACTATATTAAATTGCACTTACCTTCTATTATATTGTAAAGGACACATTCAGATCACAAGTAATCACAGCATCATAAATATATATAGAAAAGCAATAGAGTAAATAAAATGAAACCATTGGATTGAAATACACTTAGATTTTATACTATATTAAAATGCACTCACAGTCTATTATGTTGTAAAGGACACATTCAGATCACAAGTAATCACACCATCATAAATATATTGAGAAAAGCAAAAGATTAAATAAAATGAAAGCATTGAATTGAATTACACTTAGAATTTATACTATATTAAATCACACTTACCGGCTATTACAGTGTAAAGGACACATTCAGATTACAAGTAATAACAGCATCATAATTATAGAAAGAAGAAAACATGTTTTTAAGTATTGTTACTTTAATATTTATAGTACTTGTCTTTGTTAAGTTTCATATAATTGCTGTTATTGCATACAGAGATGCAATAATTTAGTCATAGTATACATAATGAAAAAATAGGGGAGGTTTTTATTTACAATAGCTGCAACTATTAAATTTTCTTAAGCTAGTCAACACAAACCCAACTACTGAGTCTCTGTGGCTACTATGTATGAATATTCATACTGGCATTACTACTTTCAGCTTTTTTTACTTTTCTGTCTTCTTTCTTATATCATAATGTCTATGCTATGTTTTCTTTAATAGTTAATATCTATTCATTCACACAGATTAAAACACTACAGTGAAACACACTTATTCTTGAGATCTGAGTTACCTTAGTAATAATATTTATGTCAGCGTTATGGTTGACTAATACTTCAACAATGTTTGTATGTCCTTCAAAACTTGCATAATGAAGGGCTGCCCATCCAATCTATTGTAATTACAAACAAAATATTATATGTCAAATTAGACCACTAACATGCTACACTAATAGTACAATAATGCAGACTTTATAAAAGTACCTAATGTTTAGCTGTCCACTTTAATTGTCATGATAAATATACTAGACCTGTACATTGTCTATATCTACTCCATGTTGTACACATATGACATGAGTACATCTATTACTACTAAGTAATTTTTGAATAGGTGTTTGTACAGGTATGACTACTAATTCAATGAAGATGAACAATACAAGATAATTTGATGTGCATACAGTATAATGTAAGAGAGAGGTAAACAGGATGCAAACTGAACACTGAAGCACCTAACAATAATATACCATGTGGCTATTAAGAGTAAGTGTTTAAGTTACTGTCATGTCTGTACATCCATGACTCACTCAATTGGTTACTCACAAGTAATTAACATTCTGTACTTTTCAAAAGACCATCTTTTAAATTATGGAAATAGCAATATGTATGCCAAGTAGACCTGACCAATATATCAGTACTGTAATCATACCAACATTACAATTGTTCAATATTGTGGAACTTATTGAAAATTTTAAATACTGCATCATTTAAGTTTTAATACAAAATGGCCTCTATAAATGACAAGATGGATGTTTAGTTGCTATATTGCTTGATAATACTTCAGCAGAACCAGAAAATGTTTAGATTTGTTTTATATCAAACATGAAAACCATTAAACATTCTTCAGCTATTACAATTTATAAGAGAAAAGGTACTGTACTATACTGTCATATTTAATTCCAAGATAGATAATTCTTGTTATGATAGAGCTATAATACTAATGAAATAACATAAACAAAAAGAAGTTTGAACATTATCTGCACCTATCACAATAACGACACTTAAGAAAACAAACACAACAGAAATGTACCACTTCAATGAAAGGGACAAAAGAATCAATTAATAATTATTATTAACAACTGACAACCTGCCACTATCTACGAAGTTATAAAGAATCCTAGAAGGAACCTTATCCTTTGAGGTACAGATCTTTTCACTTAAGTGGTTCTAAAATCAGTTCAAGTCAGTTTGTGCCATTGTTCATTCATTATTGTACCAACAATATATAAACATCATGACGTTATTTGACAGTGACAACGAATACCTCATTTTCTTTCATTTTATTTTACAAAGGTACATTACTTTCATTTCATTAGTTATTGCATGGAAAGACAATGAAGAGTGAAACATGGACTTTGGTAGTCCATGAGTCAAATCTCTGAGATTTAACCTGTACTTATATTATAATCTTGTCACAAAACAGTTGTTTCATCTTTATATAATCTATTAACAGTTATATAATCTATTCCAATTCAAATCAGTTCTGTTCACTCTTGATATATTTTACATATTTGTACATCAAATTACATTCAGCAAAAACACTTTGTAGGTGGTTTTAATACATAATGTTTGTAATGTACATTTGTAGATCATGTGAGTTAATATGAAACAATTAAAATAGGTAGATTATATTAATTTAAATGTACTTTGAGTTTCCAGTAAATATAATAGACATTAAGTAAGTAAGTAAGTCCAATGGACATTGCAATTCTGTAATGTATATTATTTGCCCATGTCAATCAAGTATGAACATACTATGCTCTATGTAAAATGAAAAAAATCATTAATGTGCTTCAATTTTTCGGTGATTTATCAAATGAAATGCTTGACAATTATTTCTACTATAAGTTCATACAGTTAGTTGAAAGAGTACATAAATGGATGGGTAAGCTTTGAAAATGTCTAGTTATATATCTTCCTTGTTTGGTAAAGTCTCGCTAGCCAAATTGCTTCAGTTACTTGGTTTTATACATTACATACTGAAAACAAAGTGACAATAATGTGTTAAGGTTACAGGATACTTAATTTAAATGTAATATCAAAGTACATGCTAAGACAAATTTTCTAACCTCAAGAAGTCAATGATGTATATCAAAGTATAATGTTTATTAAAATTTATTAGCTATTGAAACCACAAGAATGTATTTTGTGCAGGTAGCAAGACTCACTTTCACCAAAAGTTTAAAGTCACTTTTTTCAATCCATACGAGGATTTCCATCATGAAAATAGTTGCAAATAAAAAAAATATCAAAAGAGATTGATGGAACCTTTATATAAATTTTCTATACAAGGAGTCATATTCTCTTGAAATTAGCTTACTGTCTTATGAAATCGCAAGCAAATATCACGACTACTATTTAAAGTGTTTCTCAGAGAAAACCTTCCACCAATCAATCCAGAGGTGAATCCTTAATACCTTTTAAAAGTTTCGGAACAAAAATTGAATAAAACTGAACATTTTTGAAATTAGAAGATCTTCAAAAGCTTAATCAAATATCTTGAGTTTAACAGAAGTCACAGCAGTCAATTTGTTGATATGTTTGTTATTTAATAGGAAGTTTACATTAACAATACTGGATTAATATTCATAATGACGGGATCCATAACCTTAAAAATAAAGCCTAGTATTAATTGCATTAAAAATATGTTTAGATAGATTCCTTCATTGTAAAGTGCAAAGTTTAATGTTTTAATAATAAAACTAACTTACGAAATCAGTAGCATTTACATCAGCTCCTCTAGAGAGAGCGTCTTCTATTCCTAACAAGTCACCATTCTCAGCACATTCAATTAGACTGTCATTCTGTGGTGAAAACAAAACACTAAATGTGTATAATAAAATATTCCTAAACTCAAATTTTTTTTTAAATTATTACCAGCCAGAGTAAGAAACCAAAGGGTTAAACAAACTATGACAATAACCGTCTTTCATTAGCTAACAGTTAGTTATTATACTACAATAAATCACACACAGTGTCTATTTTATAATGCATCCACATGTCAGGTAGTAATGTCAAAGACAAAACAGACTATGATAATAGTCATATTACATAGGTCTATGTAATCATTATTCATACTTATGAGTGGTAAACTGATTTACAGTCATGTCCTCAATGGACATAGTACATGAGATTACATAAAATTAATTAATATACATATTGATACTATACAATTACTAGTGTCATGTGTATTATATATTATAAAATTGGTCAATGGAACTGTCTGTATGCTGTTAACTTTATACCATTTAAAGGTAGGCAGAGCTATCTGCAGTTTTATTAATTAGCTCATTACATTGCTAAAGGATTGCTCAAAGCTACTTGCTTATTCAAACAGTTAGTCAACTTTTTCCACTTTTGATAATTTGATAATTTGTCCTTTCAAATTCATAATTACAAGCAAAGATACTTCTAAGCTGTCCTACCATCAGAGTGTGTAATGCACTGTTGATATGATAAAACAAAGACAGATACTGACCACACAGTAGGTTTGTTACCATGCTACAACTGTTTTCTCAGTAGATGATGATATATGGCTTCCTTTTTGTGTCCTGTAGTTCTAACAGGAACTACTAGGTGTTATTAACTTACAACTTGTTGTGAGTGTAATAGTAACACATTTGTACATTTGATGAAGAGGACTAAGCATAGCAATGCAATTCAATGTAATTTATACTAAGTATCAAAAAAGGTACAAATAACTTATATACATAGTGGTACATGTAAGTCAGGTGTATATATTTATATATATATATATATATTGCAATTTTACATCCAAACTCTTGTGGGCTTAAGCTTTATAGCCAGCCGCATAGAGTGTTCATGTTCACAATTTTATACAAAATTAAATTTCAAATCAGTAAACTTACAATCGATGTTGTTTCCTTTGTTGGTCTTGAATCCATGTTTAATTTCTGAAGAAAGTTTAATGTACATAAAGTTGATTAAATAAGTTTATCTTGTTGTAGTTAACAGTACACAGAAATATCACTAGGAGACTATTAATAATACATTACTAACATGGTTAGCAAAATGTATGCAGGAAGCAGTCTATTAAAATTGGTAACTTTAGTACTAATCATTATTATAGCACTATTAAAAAAAAATAGTCTAGTTATCCATAAGGTGTGTGGACAGTATGTAGATATGGTTTTATTAAAGAAAGAACACCAAAAACTTCATAATATGAGAATTGTTCAAGGTAGCATAACAAACACACATTTGAATGCAACAGCAGAAAGTTAACCAGTTATAAAATGCATTTAAATTATCAAAGTGGACCTTCCATTTTGGTAATGTGCATAAAGGGTCACAAAGGCTACAATTGATAACATTTCAGTTGATTAATTGGATTCCACTACTCAAATTCTAGTTAATATAGGCAGATGGAAGGAGCACATTATTATATCAATTGTTTGCATACTAGTATCTTGCTTGTAGAAAGAAAAAAGTTGTTCATCTTTGCTATTAAGGTGAGACTATTACGACCTTATAAAAAAATGTTATCTTCAAATATAGCCAACAAGTACAGAAAGGTAAGATCATTAGTGTTGTAAGCTTCCTTGTTTTAATTATCATAATGAATTAAACTTTTATGTGATCTTTTTTCTAGACCCTTCTCATGAAGCAGTAAGGAAGGGCTTACCTCATAGACTATATTCTGTACATTAATTCAATTCAAAGTTTAACCACTGACATATCTAAAAGATACAAGACCTTAATTTAACTATAATGAACACATAATATGTACCAGTGTGAGATCATATACTCTCTTCAAGTTGAGTTGAACAACAGTTCTGTGGAAGTTTAAAAGAATGAGAGAGTCATCAACCTAATTTGATTGTGGCCTTGATTTTAATGTTTCTAGCAGTTTGTGAGTCTAGATTATAAAATTGCTTTCTAGCTCTTTATCTGAGTTTTTGATTTTGTTTTAATCTTCGCTGTAATGACATTTTTAATACTTTAAAAACTTTTACCTACATGTGCGAGAGTTAGTTTACAATATGCAAATTTACGTGATGTCACATAGAAGCAGATACGAAGACACCGTTCACTTTGTATTTCAATTTGTCACGACAGATTTAAACTTTTCAAAATCTAAAGCGAAAAAAATAGGTTTTGTAAAGGTACCATATCTAAATGCCATGTCTAAAAAAATTGATCAGGCAAGTAAAGACCCAGCTCTGAGGTTTCTGTATATGCTGCAACTTTCAAACTTGGTAAAAAGGTTTGTCTATAGTAGTTCTATAGTAATGTAACTTCTTGTATCCAATAAGCTGCAGGGTTTGCCTCGCACAGTGTGAGGCTAGATTTAATGACAAATGTGACATTGATCTCTTTCTTTAGTCTGTCCATCATAAAAAAGTTATTAGCATATGTAGCATATTTTTTGTGTAAATAGCTTGTAATTCAGTCTATCTTCTTATTCACCTTTCACACAGATCTTGACATCTTATGCACATCTTTTAATTTTTTTAAATATGTCTTTATTTTACAGGTTTATTGCCTCCCTAAAAATTAAGTCAACACTTTCACTGCGAACATGACTGTCCAAGAGCTTTTTACGGAAGCTGAAGACGGACATTCCAATTCTTTTCTCTATTTTTCCGCGCATTTTCGCGTATTTTAAAAATTCCAATTAACTATCTCTAGACTTTTCTTGTTACGTAATAAAACTCGGAGCGCGAGTACCACGAGCAGTCTCTTATAATCGAGCGTCATGCAGTGAGATCTTTCCAGTTGGGTTGGGTTCCGGATTTTGGTTAAGAGAGACTTATATACTAGTTGACCTAACAGGATATAGGAACATTTGGGATTCTAAATATATGTGATATCTGCATGCGAGTTAGACTTAAATTGCATCAACTGCGTGCCAGACCAAGCTAAGGGGAGACAGCGCCAGAGATCATATACAACTGAAGTATTCCTACCAGATCTACAAATATTATAACAGCCTAAATTATTGAACTTACGTAATACGTATTCCAACGTTTAGCGTCTGTTTCTTTAGTAGCTCAAAACTTATCTACCAAGTGCATATCACTGCATCCACCTTTTAACTCTACTAATCGGACACGCCCTATAGAGAAATACTATATAGGTCGCCAATTAGATTTTTTTCATTACGGCTTACATGTTTGTGTATATTATAAACATTGGAAAAGAAGAGATAAGTTACAACTATACAAACAGAAAAGAATATAAAATAAAGTTTTCTTTATAAACATAGTGCTCTTAATTTGGAAATTAAAAGTATCCCAGATCTGTACCATAGCTGAATGTCATGTGACAATGTCTTTCATAAGTTGGAACAATATAATAAATAGATGATTGGTCATTTAATATATGCACAAATGGAATTAGTAAATTCTATTTGTCAGAGGAACAGGTAATAAAGGAGGAATATTGAAATTTAAAAGATGTTATGTTAAAGGGTAAGTTACCAGTTAAAACAACCTGTACTTGTAGTAGTTTGAAGTATCATCTTATCACAAAAGATGGAAAAGATCTGGGATAAGGTTGGATGACACATTTGGAATTGGGCCAACACAAATTGCAAGAGATAATTCTGTAAATAATTTTTGAACAGGTTGGAGATTTTCAGTATACCTTTTGTCAAAGACAACAGCAGTATTCCAATAAAGGAAGGATTAGATAAGGATTTGCTGTAATACTGATAGAACTTAAAAGATTAAACTGGTACCTGTATATGTCACACCTATAGTTTTAACATCTTCCATATCACCTCCAATCAAGTGCATAAAGTAAAGAAGTCACACAATCTTGTTTGCCAATTTTATTGTAAATATTTAATAACCTTTCATACAGTGGCAGCATGGCAATTGTAACAAAATATTACTACAGTTCTGCAGTTCATAGTGCTTTTTATTGACCCTTCATGCTACTGCGTGGACGGGGTACAGGTACTTGTCTTTCTGTTAACTACAGTACACTTTAAACTGCTCTAAATCAGCAACAATAGTGTCTACAGTTATAAAATGTTTAGTTTAACATAATCTACCACCTCAAATCAATTACATAAAGTATAGACATCTTTATGCACAACTGTTAATGTTGCCTATTTTATTCTAAATATTTAGTAAGTTATGTTCTCATACAATACTAGTGGTAGCATGACAAACTAATATTACTACAGAAACTGCAGTGTGGGTTCTGCAGTTTAGGTTTTTCATTCACTGCCAATAAATGATATTACTATTTTGACAAACACTATTTGTGTTGGTGATGAGATTCAAACAACAGTTGTATTATTTATTAAAATATCAGAACATTAACAATGACAGAAGTTTATGTTAAACTGACAAATTTGTATGTTATAACAACAAATGTTGGTAGCTATCAACAGAACCTATGTGATTCCAATTTCATGTGTGAAATGTTTATTAGCAAATTCCTAGCCAACTTAACAACCATTGTCATAATTATCACATTCATTTGTCAGAAAAAATTAAATTTTTTTCAAAGTTAACTATCAAAATTAATTGCAAAAATAGCGAGTTTCAAAGTCAAATATCTATCATGTCAACCTTCATCAATGACTTGTATTATTGATTCATCCCAGACACATATGTACCAGTTACTGTGTCCCATTTGAAACTGACTTGAGGAAGTAACTTTGTAACCTTTTGATGGAAAATATTAGGACATAATTTGTTATAGAATGATATACCATATTTAATATAATATTATAATGTGCAGCTAAAATGGCAATACTGCATTGCATCAATATAGACTTTGCTTAACTGCTATAAGTATTTGTTTAATATGTAGTAGATAATTGGCTCAGTCTGATGGGAAATGTTCCAATGCTGTCTTAATGAAAATAATGCAATATACAAGAAGGAACAGCAATGACAAAATAGTGTCATTGATGCTAACATAAACCTACCTAGTACTTAGACTATCTACCTATTACTTACTTACAATATAAAAAGTTACTATATCAATGTATTAAGACACTTTCAGAGTAAAAATACAGTAAAAAATTCTTTTAATATAAGTCGTTTTGTATATATTAGGGTTACTGAAATAAGGTTACCTAAAACCATGGGATTAGATAAATTAAATACTATTCACAAAGTTATAAAAACACTAACAGTTACACACCCATAAAGCTGTTTTTATAATAAAATTAAGTCTACTGACAAGTTCATACCTTTACAAAACTTGAACAAAATGGTAGTCTGGCAATGACACCCCTTTGCTTAGAGAGGAAGCGGCAGCAAGTCCAGACTACAGAAATGGAAAGTCCCCATCATACACCTTAGATTATGTCACAATGAACATGAATCGTAACCATCTTTAAGTTTTTACAAAACATTTATCATAATCACACGACAAAGAAGTACAAGATTTTCATGTTCCTTATTGTTAGTTTTCTTTTGACATTTTTAAATGGCTAGGCTGGTCCTCTGTGGTTCTCTAAGAACTAGGTCTATAGGTCAGTTCATATTCTGAGTTCAGTTAAATATTAAATACTTCAAATCTCATGTTCTTTTATATATTATTATATGAAATAATGAAATGATTTCTTACTGTCATATAAAATAAGACCTAGATTAATAATTTTTAAAAAGTAACAATCAATAAATACAATGTCCTTCCCCTTCATGAGATCATTGTACTAATTGCTAGGAGGGACATTCCTAATAATTCTTTCTCTACAACCATATAATTATAATAATGATTATATAGTAATATAAATCAAAGACCATAACGAGAATGTAAATACAAACCTGAGACTGTTCACAAAGACTTTTCAAAGTGCTGTACACTTTCAGACTGTATTAATAGCCTCTCCATCCATTTCTTGCTCTATAACAAAAAACAAAAACCTCAGTGCATAGAGTTAGGTATGTCATTTACTTGTAAAATCTTGAGCTACGTACAAAGTTCATCGATCGTAATACATTCTGAGATTATTACTACACACCATATCCATCAAGAGAGCTGAGGTCACTATTGAACCGTGATGAGGGTTCAAGAGCTGGAGATATTATTGAAAGTACTGACTAGCCCAAGCAGATAGTCTATGTGTTACGTTAGAGATCTGTATTATACAGTCTAGAATGAGATAAAATCCGTATCAGCTCCGTCTACGTTTATGGTTCATGTCCGTTTTCTTAGATCATTTACACAATGTTCGGGCAAAGATCTGTATCACGTTGTTCAATCAGAAGTGATACGGTACATTTATGTTTTCGAATCAAATTGACACAGATTTCAGAATAATTATTCATAATTGCTTTATGGTTTTTAATAATTCTTTTATTTAACATAATAAGATGTACAATAAATATCTAAACAAAACAAACAGTTGGAATAGTCATGTACATAAGTATACTCGATTATTTTACAAGAATTATTACAGACATGTTCTACAGAAACAGGAGATATAATTGAATTTGTAGGTAATGTGTACAAACTTGATGTAAGTTCTAGTAGAGGACAGTCAAATTCAGTTAACAGAGGTGTCCCACTCATTATGATTTGGCATTTTAATTCTCTCATTAAACAAAGATTGTTTGATGTCTTGATATCTTTAAAAAGAACTAACAGAACTCCAAAAGACACCTAGTATAATGCATTGGTAAAGTACAGGAAAAAACAATTGGTCTACCTCTGCAGCAGTCACTTTGACAAAATCACCTCTGTCAGCCATGACTCTATATTGGGTCATGACAACACGATAGTTCATAACATCAGATTCAAAAGAAATGGAGCTGCAAAGGTGAATGTTGCAGTTGAGATCATGGATATAACACATTGAATTTGGTACATTGACTAGTTTTCACACTACTGTTCCTTGTTTAAGTTATATTAAGTTAAATAGTAATCACATAATATGTGTTAGTGTAAACTTACTGTGAGTAGCTGTCCTGGCAAATAGAATGACTTATCCTTATTCAGTTATTTACCAGGTATATAATTTAAGTAAGTTTGAATCTAAAGATTATTATAAAGTTCTTATAGTCCTTGACCACACCTGTTTAGTAACAGATAACAGCATGTATCTTAGTACAAACAGTTTTACTTACATAGTAGTATGGAGAGAGTCATAGTATCCTCTAGCACAAATAAATCGTAAATACTCCAGCACTGCAAAATTATTTGCAATATCTTTGCTACGTGAATGGCAGTTACAATAAACATTTTGAGCTCTCATAAGTTAATTAAATACTTCAAATCTGTGTCATGAGGAATGAAAGTGAGACACATATTATAGACTTACCTCTCTGTGTTATAGCAATCAGCTGCTCCAAAATCATGTAAGTGGTCAGTGAGGTGAAGAAGTAGGTGTGTTTTTAATCAATGTGAATATTGAAGCATGATTTAAGCAGTAGGCTTTACAAACTTTTCACAAAGATATCTACAATTATTGATTTTTTCAGCAGATAATGGAAAACAGTATGCAGCATGGAAAATTAACCACAAACTTATAATATTTACATACCTTAGAGTAGTGATATCAACATGTTGTCTGAGATTCGGACAAGTATGAAGAAACAGTGAATATTGCCATTTGCATCCAACTCTTAAAATCCCTTCCTACAAAGGATTTATAGTAGCAGATGTTACCAGTAATACATGTCCCAAATCCACAGTATGGGAATACTGACACTCTAGCAAAAATTTCTTTCCTTTGTGCTTCCATTAGAGAGTCCATGAATTCACATAGCATGTATTTACAAGCTCCAAGAAGGATTGTGTGGAGGCTTTGACTGGTGTTGATCTGTCAAAACAAATGAATCCAATACAATAAATTATCCATTGTTACTTGAAAAGTATGTGGACAATTCAAACAATGGATTAGGCAACTCTTTCATGTCATGTTTCATCCTTTCTTCTCATTTGTCTACAATAGTTTGACATTGTATAATAACTTTAATATTTGATAAAGCAAGAGCTTCAGAGCAAACATCTCCAACTAAAGTAGGGTCACTAGTCTAAATACAAATGGAAATACAATACAAGAACACTGGAATTACTAACCATACACAAGACACAAATTTCGAAAAATCTACCACCTCTATCAGGCCAAAGAGCATGTGACACTTGCCAAGTTGCTTGTTGTCTTAAAAGAGGATAACTTCTTTTGCGATCAGAGGTCAACTCTTCACATTTTGCTAAGGGAAAGGGTTTCAAGTGAGTCACCATAACTTTTGTTATGATGCCTATTAATATTGTACTTTATAGACATAAGAGAGTGGATGACAGACACCACTACTACAAACAACCTCATATTATTGAACAGAGGCACACTTACCTTTGTCAAACAATGAATAACTGTCAAGAGAATAGTAGTGTTATAAAAGTAATGGATTTGTATTTTAGTTATTGTTATTGTTATTGTAAAACATTTGTAATAATTATTGTTTAATTATTAATTGTTCACAAAAACTTCAAGAATTTTAGTTTTAGTAATAGGTTTTTAGTTATTGTAATTATAAATCAATAAACCAAAGAAAACGATAAATTTATTACATGCTAAATATGTAAGTAATCCTTGTTATTTTTGATTAATACTTCTGTTTCAAGGTTATTGCCACTTAGCACATTTCTTTTTCCAATACATGCAATTTTTAGTTTTTGTTATTAATTATAAATCAATGGCTGGTTAATTTTAGTTATAGTTTGTTATTGTTAACAATAATGACCCAACTTGGTTATCCATTACTGGTTGTTTATTAACTACATCTGATAAAGCAGTCTTATTGCAAAATGAAATGCTGAATGATAAACATGTATTTTTCACAAAGATTGCTGTTAGACCAGTTTCCTAACACAAAGGTCTACTGTGATAAAGGTCCATCAGGACTAGGTAGTATCTTTGAAGAGTCCTTGTTAAAGTATTTGTACAGAGCCATTTTAAACATGTGGTATTAATCATTAAGAGTTAAAATTTCTGAGGATTAATTTTCTGTAATTCAAAAAATCGCCAAATTTGTGAAAATTTTGGGCCGTGAAAATTTCTTGCTATACGGTAGTTTGCTACTTTCTCGTAGCATTAGAGAGCCAATTCATAAAACGTGTGTTTGCGAGCTGAATCAATTGGTGCAAGTTTCATGCGGATAGCACGTAAAACGGCAAAGTTATTTACATGTCTGGGTGGCCCAACTCAACCGAGTATAGTTGTCCATTATACACTACAGCATACATCAGTCACATGACAGTCACATGATTACTCACATGTTCCTGTTTGATATAATTTAGTGATATGAACCATAAGAGGTTCATTATGATCATATGATAACATAGCTTTCCCTAACTCATCATCAACAACATCTGAATATGTGTGCTCCATCTATAATAAATGGACACACAATGTACAATGGACACACATAAAAGAAAATAGAGACACAATAATATAATGGATGGACACCTTTGTCTTAGCTACATAAACAGGTGCATAATATTCATCTGGAGTCATCCTTTACTCAAATATATATCTATATAAGACCACTTCCATTAAATTAGAGTAAAATGATCAATAGTTTACTTACCAAGTTCATCTTGAGGTAAAATTGTATCAACATCACTTACTGTCTGAGTAAATTCATGTATCTACATGAGGTCACATGATGGTTACTATAGCAACAAACTAATAACTTACAGAGATTCCAAGATAAATTTAACAAATGCTTTGTGATTCAGTTGAAGGTTATTTCATTGTAAATGTACACCTAAAAATATACCACATACATAATATGATATTATGTTATAATAAATAACTTTGTTTTATAAAATTAAATCCGCAGAGTCTCTTAGCAAATTCCATTACTAAGAAACCTCCACTTATACAAAGTGTACATATCTTATAAACTACACTTTGTCCTTACAATGAAAGTCTGTCTTAACACATGTTTTGAATTGATAAAATAAATTTTTTTTCCAAAACAAGAAACTTTGCTAAATAAAATTAAAGAGAAAATAGAAAGTGAGTCACTGTTCATTCATACAATGTTTCCTTCAAAATGAACAATAAGAGCTGAATCCCTAGCCACTATTATTAACATTCTGAACTTTGGGATGAAGCACTCAAATGCACTTCTGATACTGAAATGAAGGCAACAATCTAAGGTGTTTCCAATCAGATGGATACCTTTCAGTTTCTTTTTAACCTGGTACTATCTGAGCTCATTCTTCGACACACAGATAAGCTTAGCCAAACACTGCAAACTCCTGCACTATCTACTGTAAAGGGGCATGAGGTAGCTATGCTTACAGTTGAAACTCTTCAGACAATCCGTTCAGATTCCAACTTTGATTTATTTTGGGACAAAGTTGAAGCAAGGAGAGTCCAGTTTGATGTTGAAGAGCCTGTATTACCAAGAAGACGCAAAAGACTCCAACGCTATGAAAAAGGAATCTGCATTCCACATTTTCCGGGAATACCTAAAGATATGTATAGGTAAAAATACTTTGAAGCCTTGGATTTAGCAGTAACAAGTATAACTGAAAGGTTTGACCAACCAGGCCTTAAAATTTATTCTAACGTAGAGCAGCTTCTATTTAAGGCTAGCAGTGGTATTGATAACAAGTGTGAACTAGATATTGTATGTAACGTCTATGAAGAAGATCTCAGGAGAGGTGATTTGGAATCACAACTTCTCACACTACAAACATTATATTAGGAAAGTAAGGAAGGAAAACTGACAGTGTCAGATAACAAAGAACTTCTCGGTCTTAGTTCAACCCAAAGGACTTTAGTTGATATGGTTTGTTGATTGTTCCAGTTACTTTTGGTTATACCTGCTACATACAGCTCTTCAGAAAGTTCATTTAGTGCCTTAAGAAGAATAAAAACATATTTAAGAAGCACCATGTCTCAAGCACATCATAATCACATAATGATTCTTCATTATCACTAGGATTACACAGACAACCTTGACATAAAACAAATAAGTAATGATTTTATCAATGCCAAAGAGACACGTCAAAATATTTTTGCTAAATTTTAACTACCTTTCAATATGATGAGTTAAACTGTAAATGCATTGGGGGAGGGGGTACATGCATGTACCTCAGATTGCACCAGAGGCCTCCTTGAAGCCTTATATTCCAAAATTTTCTTGGGGGAGCATGCCCCATACACCCCTAGAGGATTTTGGTTCCTTGTTTATGCCTCACATTAAAGGTTGTACCTTATAACCTGACCACTCAAAAATTTGTGACTCCACCTCTGATTAATAAACAGTTGATTTCATCTAAAGCATTAAGAGGAGGTAATTTAAGTTGAAATATCAGTCTACACAATAATATATCATATACCAGGAACCTATAGACTCACAAAGGCTATTATTGGGCTCTTTCACATACAGATATCTTTTTATTGATACATATTGTAATAGCTAACTTCTCTTATACAGCATATTTAAATAATCACTCTATCATCATAACCTGATAACATATTATTAGATCAAATTAACAGGAGTGACTGACTCCTTATGATGTGTCTACTATTATTATCACACAATATAGAAATGATAAGTTGTTTCACCTCATCAAAAAAGTTCACATGACCTATACATGACATGTCATGTGACTATTACATTAATAACATGTTCATCAGGTGACTGTCACATGCAACTACAAATTAATCTGATGATATTAATATTAGCATTATTTGTAGGTCATAACATCACTATATTGACCATGACATCATGCTTATATAAATAACCACACCTACTCATTATTACTGACCTGGAGTGTTATGTAAATTAATGATATGACTTGTCGTTAGAATCAGATGAAACTGATGAGAGAGGCGCACTCTTTATACTAACTCCATGCTACAAATAAGATATTAATTATCGAGGAGTGGTGTCTGAAGTACTAACCTCTAATTCTGTGAATAGTGTTATCTATATAATAAAATGAGAGGAACCCTGTAATTATTAAATATAATTATACAACTCACATTTTATTTCGTCCTTCAAATACATTAGGATGAATCTGTTCAACTAAATAAAAACTTGTCAACAAACAAAACATGTACATATTGACATGTAATCCTCACTTTGTAATGATGAAGACATCCTATAATAGTCACATTTTTGGATTACCTCTGGACTATCAGTTAAATCAACCTGTCAGACGAGTTAAAGAGGATTTACAAACCTGTTTAACTCACTTTATTTTATATGCTGTTACTGCATGGTAACTCCTTCTCTTGGTGAAAAAAATTCCTTTTTTAAACAGGAGCAGTGACTGGTTCTAATGGAGGTGTGGTCAGGTTGCTATGGTAATAAACATAAATTTACTAATAATGGATCAAGTATTTCCTTGTATCATCATGTAAAATATGCCCAAATAAGGTAATAATTTAATCAATGCTTACCTCAACATCAGGTCTATACACTTCTTCAGTTGTTGGATATTTTTTATCTTCATACAATACAATAGCTTGTGTATCAGGTACTTATAAAACAAGAGTATCTTTACTAATATCCATAACTTCATCATCTTCTCTCTTATCTAATTCATCATCATATACAAGGTCACATGTTATTACAAAAAAAACCTTACCATTCACTCAGAATGGTTTCTCTTTTCTTCAGTATTGTTACTGTCTAGTTCTGTCCAATGTAGTTACCAAACTCATCATATCACCATCCATTGGTGTACCACTTGTCCACTTCGTAGTTACAGTTTTTTTTGAAGCCACGTGGTGACGTTTTTTACTCACACAAACCACACCTTCTAATAATTATTATAATTTTATAGTGTGAGCTTGTTTCAATACTACAGAAAAGTTGCTATGAATCGAAAAATCATGTCTCCAGACTTTGATGATAAGTCTTGGTATCTCTTATTAGACTGTTAATATGGTCTATAGTCTTGGTTATCTGGACTAGTGTCTATCAAACACAGCAAGCCAAATGGGGACCCCAGCTGTTAGTATCTCTTGTCATAATAGCTAAAAAAACCTTAATACTTTATTTACCTTCATTATATAATGTTACATAATATTGTGTTTGTGTCAAATTTTGCTATTATATTATCAAAAAAATTAAATAATAAAAAACTAAACAGTAGGGAGGTTATCACACTACCAGATTAAATACAAGCTATAAATGTTACATAAGTTTTCTGTCAAAATTAAAAGTTTCTATTATCAATATATTACAGTAACAAGTACTAATTGTAACGATATTTTATGGATTTAAACTTAGTCAATTTCATTATATCTATAGCTATAATTGATTGAGTATAATTCCTTGATACTAGAAACTATAGCTATCAAATATTATGAACTATTGACTAGATCCATGTATACTAAACCAGTATATTAGAGTATATGAAAATTTTATTATTAGAATTATCAGAGATAGTTTAAGGTATAAATGATGCTGTGGTATCTTAAGGATACATGTATGTGTATTTGAGTATTTATATAGTTGGCTGTAAAAAAGGGCAAAACTAAGTTTCCAAGATATGTGCCCTGATAAAAACATAAAGACAGTGTTTTTTGGAGTATGACATAGAATGACAGAGCTGAGAAGATCAGAATTTACATACTCTTCAAGAAATAATGACAAGACAGGATAGAGGAGTTCAGTAAAAACCATAATCATTTGTATACACAATCCTGTTAGAGTAAATATTAGCACTTACATAGTGACTTAGGAGAGCTGCCATTAGTAAGCTCTAGAGTAGTGAACATCAGTATTTATCACAGTGACCAAGGACAGATATCATTAGTATATTCTACACTAATGAACCAATGGTAATTCAACTGTTTTGAGCACTTCAGGACTAACACAGGTCTTCATCATGTAACTCTCCTGGTTACCTGTATCAGATGTGACTGCCTATGAGATGTTTTACTTCAATAGTAGTAGTAATTCTATTATGAAAGCAGAAGCTACTACTACAGATACAATATTTGGACTTAGTTTATTATAAAACATAAAACGTCTTGTAATGTTATACAGTATAGTGAGTGTATAGTACTATATCACCTAATGATTGGAACAAAACTGATTGTGACCATTTCTAAGTAAAATAATCATGTCTATATTTAATGCATCCATATATAGCAAACAAAAGCCCACAAAAGTACTATTATGTATTTAGTAGAATGATACTAAATGTCAACTATATAAGATTATATAGTTGATTATATAGTTGAAAATTTAAAATGGGAATAAGAACAATTTATGTGTATACTCTAATGAAAACACAACTATAAGGTAGACAGCATATATCAGCAATGAGTATGCTCTTGTTAGTATAAAGAAGTGGATTGTCTTATTTTAATTTGACCACTTAAATTTGTGACATGATTGTGTATTATTTAAAGTAAACTGACAGGGTCATGCACTACAAAATGTATAATATTAATATTGTCTCATCTTAAATATCAAAAAAATAATATTAACATTCAGACTTGGAATAAACAAAGTCTGTCTCATCTATCATATAATAATAATATTTCCCTAAATGACAGGATTGAGATGTTTTGTTCACTGCAGCACCACCATGCATGTCCAGTATCAGCATAAAGACATGGATGGATATGCACTATAGTTCCAGTCTTATCATCACAACAATTAAGGGCTCAAATTGACAAAACATGTATAATGAAGGAACAAATTTTCTATATTAGCAAAAGAAGCTTATCAAAGGATGGAGTGTCGGTGATGATGATAATCTTCTGTTAATCACCCAGCACATAAAGTATCTTTGTGATTTTATTTTATTAATGTCTTTTGATAAATTTCATGATGAGATAGACGATTAAACAATAATACATACATATAATATCAACATAAAACATTAACATGTAAGTGAAATATATGCATGATATAATACAAAGAATATGATAGAAACACAAAGGATAATTCAACATATATAATATTGATAATTCAATATAATAAGACTAAAATTCAAATACACCCACAGATAAAAATTATACAAAACCTGTCACAGTACAATAATATAATATTAAATTAATATACTTTCTTTAATAATATAATTGTTGTTATAGAAGTCTTCTTAATGGTAATATCAACATTACAGCAAAAACAGTACATATAAATAATATTGTTGATACTCTTAGTGTCTGTGTTCCACTTCTAGCACCATACAATGTAGGACGTATTGTCTCAAAAGGACCTACAATAAGGAAAAAAGAATAACAAATATTCCACATTGGACTTCTATATAGTTTTTATACAGTTAAAACTTGAGAGCTCCCTAGATTACTAATTAATATTATAACAATTAATGTCATAATGTTATTGTCATTAAGCTTGTTCCTTCACAACAAAGCTTCAAGTAATAATGTGCTATATGAGACTATGTGAGGTGAAAAATATTTATGTCCATACCATAGTACTGTATAGTGGGTACATGTATATTAGTAGGAATTACTTGGAGAGCTAATAGAGAAACTATATATGCTATAAATGATAGAAGAAGCAAGTTAGCCTAGAGGAGCTTTGATACTCACTTAGTCTAACACTCACAGTAAAAATTCATTGGTTACCATATGCTTAGTCAGTAAAAATTGCTAAATCATCTAGCAATAGTCACAGTATATATATTATCATAGTGTATGATATGAACTAAGTATTCATTAACTGACATACCTGACAAAGTAATCCTTGGATCTATAAGAGGATTATCTGATGGTTTAGGTGACTCTATAGGTTCTTTAGGTTTTTCTGATGGTTTAGGTAGCTCTGTAGGTTGATTACTACTAATAGTAGTTGGTCTAAGAGGAGGTAGATGAGATGTTAGTCTGACATTACTAAATGTTGTGGTCTCTGTTATAGGTACGGAGGAGGAAGGTTCAATTAAAACAGTTGATGATGGTTCTGATATTGGTGAAGTGGATGTCATTGCTGTATAAATAGAAAGAAAGTCAACATAATTCATATAAATTACATGTACTATCAGATAATATAGTTCATGTTAATAAGGACACTTACCATTAGGATCATAAACATTTATCATAAACTTGTAGCCAGCTTCACAAGGACTTGTTCCTTTATTGTTGTCATATACTAAAGTATAATAAAATAAATAACAATATTAGTTTTATATGTTAACTTACTTGCATAATAGTAAGTCTTTCCAACTTCATAGTTGACAGATCCAGGTATAGTTACACCATGAACATTTAACGACAGTGGACTCTTTGCACAGTGACCTGTTTTAAAGAATAGTCACTTTAAATTATATATAAATAAATTGACTACATACCAATTTGAATATTAGAATCAGTAAGTGGCTGACAATTATCATACTGTACTTTATCCACATTGTATACTTGTACTGTTGCATCCTGACAAGTTAATGTGACACTTGATGGAATGGGCACATCTAATCCACTAAAGAAAAAAACAGTATTATAATAATAATTATTATACTTTTGATAATTAATAACTACAATATAATGTCATGTTCCATGAATTTAACTTCATATGAATCTTTATGTAGCAAGACAAGTGTCAAAGTTTGATTTTTAAAAAGGTGTAAGAAAACAAAAACACTATAATACATGTACAATAATTGTATATTGTTTCATGAGAAATCAAAAATTTAACACAACAGCTAGGTTGTCACAGAGACATGATAATATACATCATACATGCTATAGTAGTGATATGATCGATCATTAAAAGAAACACTCCCACATAGAGCTACATGACACAGATCGTCAAAATATGCTTAGTACAGAATGTACATGCATTAAAGGATGTCACTAAAAATACTATCAAATATTCTAAAGTCTGTGAAAAACAACAACAACATGTATATTTAATGACTCGTTTGCTAGATCTAGTGTCAATGATACACATCTTAAGATATTTCACACTCTAGTCTATAGCTATAAAAATAACATAGTCATAACTGAGGAGAGTATTATAACATGTATACAAGTACATGTACACTGGCACTTAATCAGTATGTTGCTATCAAAAGTTATATGTGTCTACTTAAACCACATCCATTCTTTCTCACTGTCACATTTATACTACATACATGATCCAATGATATAATAGAGGAAGAGGAGGATATATTTGACATTCCTTCAGACCACATCAATGTTTTATCAAATAGCTATAGGCTACTAGTGATAAGTAGATACACTATGTGATATATCCAGTAACAAACAATAATGAAAGGTATGCCTTTATCATGGGCAAACTGTCTACGAAGAGAGAGTATATACTAACTGTGACAAATTACAAACTACTTTGTAACTGAACAGTCACCTCCTACTTAAAGCCTAGACTATCTACCACAATAAAGAGGCCTATTTATGTCCCCATGGCAGCTATAAATCACACCAAAACATCAATGTACTATATGATAATATACTAAACTGCTTTATAGATAACAATCTCTTTATAAAAGTAGGTTAATCAAAGTGCCCTATATGTACAAGATGTAATAAGGCTTCCTTGAACAGTCCAACTGGCTTTACTATAACAGAATACTCCCATGTTCTTTAAGGACAGATCAACACAATCATAACATATATATAAGACCAGTCAATAAGGCTTCATTGTATATAACAAAAGTATTGTATAATAGAAAACCTGGCAATATAAACAATACCAGGAAATACATAAAATATCATTATAAGGTATGTTATACCAAGATGAATTAAATAGACATATTGTAATATGTAATTGGAACTAAGTCTAGTTTTCTTTTCTTGTTGTAGTTTATTTAGACAACTATATATTAACAAAAGCAATGTATTATTGTAGGTTTCTGCATACAACAAAATAATAAACATTATACAATATGGCTTGATAAAATCTCTATACTGTATTACATCACTAGGGTATTACCTAGAAGACCATGGATGTTTTGATATAAAGGAAATAAAGTTTATTCATAGATTATATCATATCCCTAGTTATCTCTTGTCATCTAGTAGCTATAGTTACCATATCAATGGATATCACACTCTCTTATTACCAATAGAGTATAAAGGATATACTGTCACTACCTAGACACCAGACACTAGGAGCCTATTCGGTATGAACACCACAAGAGTAGAGTGAAAACAGATGTATACAGACTGCTAATATTATCTATGATCATAATTAGTATCTGAGGTATGTGACATTAAATTATGGGTTTGAAGTTCCCAGCTAACTCTTATGAGGCAAATACTCACTAGTTATAATAACATAATCCAATTACAGCTGTGTCGTTATCTTATCTTAATATTCATAGTCAAACAAGATGAGTTATACATATTTTACCCTCTTTATAAAAACAGTCACATACACTGTACCAGGAACAGTAATGATATCAGGTTACGTCCTACACTTCACACCTATGACATGCAAGTTACCAGTATCATTACTGTTAAGATGCTAAAATTATTAATAATATATTGTTTAATAAGCAAGTTCCATATTATTTGTTAAACTAGGGAGTTGGCATATTTCCAATGTTGTCACTTAATTAATTAACAATTACTAAGTCATTTGTGCCTACTATTAATGTTTACATTATCGACAGCTACACTTAATAAACTACTCTATGAGAATAAATTAGCTGTAATTCATTGGAATTAGGAAATAATCACGTCATCACTAATGAAACTAGAAACCTTAATATTAATTAACTATTAGATGTATTCAACACCTGAGCAGGAAAATACTCCTAGCTTCAAAGACGTATTAATTTGTAGGGAAAGGAACTTAAGTAGACATTACACAGGTGGTAGTATAGACAATGCTACCATGTTATTTCAAGTCTGAATGTCAAGTTAACACTAAATGATGACAAACTCTAGCACTATATACATGTATGTAATGAATGAACCCTATGGATGAAATCATAGTGTAGGAGATTTTATTTGCTTTTATCAGTACTAAGAGTTATAGTGAATGATACATAATATGCAAACTTATTTTTAATAATGCTCATTTAACTTCTAATAAGTCCTACATATATATGACCTGATTTTCGAAAAGGAACCACTTCCTTTAAAACATCTAGAAAACAAACAGTTGTTGCGTACACAACTACACATTTTTCAATGGATGTTTTACTAAGTTATATCTCAGTTTAAAAACAATAAATAATTTGAAATGCAAAATTTAGTAAACATTCTATAAAAATGTTCACAGAGATGCAAGTGAATTTTAAATAGTTGTATTGAAGTGGTCCCTTATTGTAAATCAGGCTACATATATAGTTAACGTTTACATGCACCAGTAAAGTAGGTAGTTTGTTGTGCACGTATCTGACCTCCAAAATGATCACACTTTTTTAGTATTTTTCACCTCACATAGTCTCATATGACACATTATTAAATGAAGCCTCAATATGTGTGATAAATATCTAATTAGGTCAACGTGAATGACAACAACACATATAAACAACAGTAAGTCTTGACAGTGAAAATGATGTACATTTGGCAAGAGGACTATGGACTTAAATTAATGAATATAAACAGTTCACAAGGTTTTTAATATGTATTCATAGCACGTGGCCAGGCAATGTTTCACTGTTCACACATGAATAAATAAGCCAATGAAACTATAAGAGACACCTACCACTAGCGACTACTGATCCCATGATATATTATCATTATATATTCACCACAATACATAATACTTATTGTAGCTATGCTTATCAGCTGCCACTAACAAGATTACCTTCATTCATAATTCAATTACATTCATTGTCTTAATCTGTTAGCAAACTAGTTTTATATAGTGCAGTTAACATTTTGTACAAAATAGTCTACATAGTGAACAAATATATATCTATTGGACCTCTAGTAAAAATCTCTACAATACACATGATACTACTAAGGATAAAATCAGATCCTTGGGAGAGAACTTTATGAATAAATTGGTGCTATATGGTTCACACAGCTTTAGTAAGTTGGTTTTTTGTCTTACGTGCTATTTATGCTCTGTAGTTTTGTCAGACTCAGATCTAATGTATCGTACACAGGAGATCCAGAGGTCAGGTCGCTACAGGTCACAAAGAGGAACAGCAAAGCAGGCACAAGCCTTTGGTGATATAAATACGCCATTTCTTCTTCACAAAATTACGTTTAATCTTGTAAACTGAGAAGGTGCTATGGCTTGACAAATTTATATCTGTCGGCTTTAATAATAATTATGTTGTTATGGCAACGTTCAATTTATCGACGGAATGTCGTTGTCGTAGTTAAATTAATCTAACTATCAATACTATATGACTTTTAATTAATATAGTTTGATTACTATACGAAATTATGACGTTTATAACATATTATGTGAACACAACTATGATAAGAATACCTCTGAAATATTATATTATACATACTATACTATATAACACAGTTAATGCATATGTCTTTGATTTCATTGAAGATTGGGTAATTAACCAGGTGAAGTTAGAGTAAGATGTCTTCCAACAGTACTTTAATTGGTTGAGAGAACAGTATTAATTAATCATTGTCATTCATAATTGTTATACTTTATTTTATTTTATACATGAAGTAATTAGTTTCAAGGTAATTCCTCTGGAGGGACAATACCTTACCACATAGTCATTAATAACTTATAAAGTGGCAGATATCCTATTCAAAATTATCTGCGTATGTACAACTACTATAGTTCTTATCACAAACAACAACCATCACTGAAAGGATTATATAATGAATTGCTATCTAAACTGTGATCATATACATTATAATATAGTATAAGCAAGTGATGATCAATTATCACATGACTAGGTAATATATTTTCAGTGTTCATTGATATTAATCATAGAGTAGTAATGGGAAGTATACTTAATATATTATTTTATACATGAAAAGAACAACCATGTACAACAATAATTAAATTAGTTCTAATCACTACTTTAATTGGTTGAGAGATAAGTAGTACCTTAATTATTGTTATGAATGGTTGTTATGCATTATTTTATACATGAAACATTAATTTCAGTGTAATTCTTCTAGAGGGAAATACTCTAATTGCAATCACTGGTCATTGAAAGTCTACAAGTGGGAGATATCCTGTCGAATATTATCGATATGTAGTAAGATTGTTGTCTAAGCAGTGATCATTACGTTATAATACAGTATAAACAAGTGAAGATCTATATCGTATGACCAGAGGATATACTTTCAGTGTTCATTGATATTGATCGTAGAGTAGTAATATTGTTGTCTAAGCAGTGATCACTTACATTATAATACAGTATAAACAAGTGAAGATCTATATCGTATGACCAGAGGATATACTTTCAGTGTTCATTGATATTGATCGTAGAGTAGTAATATTGTTGTCTAAGCAGTGATCACTTACATTATAATACAGTATAAACAAGTGAAGATCTATATCGTATGACCAGAGGAAATACTTTCAGTGTTCATTGATATTGATCATAGAGTAGTAATATTGCTGTCTAAGCAGTGATCACTTACGTTATATTAAAGTATAAACAAGTGAAGATTAATATTGTATGACCGGAGGATATATTTTCAGTGTTCATTAATATTGATAGTAGAGTAGTAATGGGAAGATCCCATATAGTAAGACATAGGAAGGAAAACTTTACCACAAACTAATTCTTGGCAAGTAGCAATATAAGCTGTATTGTTTTACAAGACATAGTTGTCAGTAGTACAAGTAACTTACTACTATATAACATCCAATTATAATCTTTATAATAATTATGTGTGATCTGATTTGTGAAAAGGGACCATTTTTGTTAAAACATCTCATTATAAATGTTTTAATAAAAGTGGTCCCTTATTGCAAATCAGGTCATATTATATTTGACCTATGTAGATGAGATTTCTAATTTTCTTTTCCACGATACTAAGATATACAATAGAGTACATCATTTCTATTATTTATATTGAACAATTATTAATTTTCATGTTGACATTGCTAATATTGTATTGAGGAAGTACGTTCTTAAACAAAGAAAAATCACGATAAAGAAAAAAGTTGACAAAAGTTTCATATGATTTGATAACATTGTCAAAACACTTTAACAATTTAAACAACAAAAGAAACAAGACAAGTAAGCCACTTCAAAGGAAAAGTAGACAATAATTATGAATAAGTTTATAATGTTAGAAAATTGATATACTAACTGACAATAACACAAGTATTGATTAAATAGTGTACAAAACTGGACTAAAACACACAGAGAACACAAACAAAATTACAATAATATGGCTTGTCTCTGCATGAATAAAACTGCATGCCAAATTTGTGACAATAAGAAAGAGTCCATTTCACTAAATAAAACATTTTCTCAAACCGAACACATACTTTTGTTAAGGTGCGTGTGTACTTTAGACTACACTTAGAAACATAGAGAGCTTTGTGTTAAAATTATCTTTTTAATAGGAGATAGACTCTACAAGAAGAAAACTATAGACGATTGCTATCCAAAGGCTCTACTTCCACAAGTTTGAAAGGAAAATGGCCTTTCTTTCCATTAGGTCCTTCTCCTTCCCAGACACCGTTATCATTTTGTTTCAAAATTTTAATAATGTCACCTTTCTGTAAAAAAGAAAAGACAAACATAGAAATTAAAATTGGGTTATAGTTAGTATATATGTCCTATATATTCATCTATCTGTCTTTCTTTGTTCATCCATCCATCCATTTATCCTTAACACTTGGAGAGTCAAGGAATGACGTTAGTCAGCCCACGTCATACTTCAAAGAAAGAATGATATATACACACATACTTGTAACATTCCAGATCTACGTCAAATGACTCTGCTATCAATTTGGCTATGGGTTACATTGACCAGTGATAACACTATCAGATGACTTTACTATCAAACTGGCTATCGGTCACATGATTAGTGATAATACAAAGTTACTATCATAAAATTGGCAGTAGAGGTCATGTATATTATATATAGTATTAACAGATCTCTCTATCAGATGGTCACGTTATCATTGTCCTGACACATCAAACAACTACTTCAGTGACACAAATCTGAGATCTTTTTTGTTTTCTTTCTTTACTTTGCTTCCTGTGTCTTGTTAACTTTGATCATCTAACATGTAGTTCCCTTTGAAGTGGGTAGTTGAACACTTAGTAATAATATCCCAAGAAAGCATAAAGTAATATGCTTTTGATGTATGCATGTGCATGAGAGTGTGTGCAGTTACATTTACTAACCTAATTACATATAAAGCCCAGTCTAGTAATAAAAGGAAAGCATAATACATTTTTATAAAAACATCTTTAAAAGGAAATAGTATCAGATCTACTCCAACTACTACTATTTCATTTCCTGAATCTTATCAATAGAAAGATCACTTGATAGTTTGCTATATAGAAGACGTATTGATACCTACGTACTAATTGGAGTTTATGTTTACCATCAATGGGAACATTATTCTAAGATAAGTTAGATAACTAATGCAAACTCTAAAGTTATATAAGATAATTATACTGTATATGGTGATCATAGTAAGTGAACTCACACCCACCTAAAATAACCAATCGTTTATTATATCTTATAAGTAGGTGTTAATACAATGTGTAAATCACAGTAATAGTTCCATTTATAGTACCAGACAACAAAACAGCCAATTGTTTGACTAGCACTCTCTCAATTAGGATCTTGAGAATATGATCTAACACTGGTATTAATATTAAATACAATGTCTCTAAGTAAACTATTAGTAGTAACACTTACTAATCATATCAGGCTATAAGTGCTTATGTAACAATAGATTGAGAATCAGTGATGAAATAGTATTACATATAGTTACATTTTTTTTGTTATCAAATTGAAAGATTATTTCATAATAATTTTATCTTTGATAACAAACAAGTCATTCTCAGAATTGTATATGGCACAATATGTATTACTAATAATAAACTTAAATGTCCGGGTTCATTTTATCTTTGATAACAAACAAATCATTCTCAGAATTGTATATGGCACAATATGTATTACTAATAATGAGCTTAAATGTCCGGGTTCATTTTATCTTTGATGACAAACAAATCATTCTCAGAATTGTATATGCCACAATATGTATTACTAATAATGAGCTTAAACGTCTGGGTTCAACAAGTACAATAGGTTTCAGTTTATTTTTATTGCTTGACAAGTTAAGCGTGCCAGGTAGTCCCATAATCATTTTGGACTATGTGTTATATATAATTTCTTCCTGTTTTCTATTGTATGCAGCAAGTAGGAATACAATTAAAAATATATACTTTATCAGCCAATGTATAGTCTACTGCAACTCCAAGCTATGATGATGGACACATCTGATCATGATGTTTCTTTGCCTTTAGGGTACACATGTGTTTTCTATAATCAAGACAATTTTGTTCATTCTTCAATCTTTGCAATCACAATTTCTTACTATGAGATCAATATACGCTAAACAATTGTAGCAAGGAATAACCTTGTTAAAATTAACAAATCAATAACGAATTATTAAATTATCTCTTTCTGACATGTGTTACATGTAGTGTATCATATATGCACTAGTGCATTAATTAGAATAAGAAGTTAATATACTCCTTGGTGACAGGGAAGAAACAATATGGCCTATACTACAAATTCATAATTCAAAGAAACATCCCAGAAGATAAGAGAAAATAAACTTATTAACTATGTGACAACATTATATTATACAGTGAGCATCATATAGCTGAGAACATAACATGTTTATAACTATAACAATACTTTACTAGCAAGGCAAGGGTTATAGTACAATTGTGTTTATAAGTTGAGTGTCCAATTGTAATGTATGTGAATGGAATGGTGGTTACTAACCAGTTCACATTGACTATAATCACAGTAGCTCAGTCACACTATCTATCATATCTAGTGTCAAAACCACTAACCATTAACAGTACAGCTATTGTGTACCAACCACTCTTACCTTAAATGATAAGGCTGTTTGATCATAAGGACATTCTCTGTCCATAAGAGCTCTTGCTAGTAATGGATGGTCTTCAATCTACATGTAAATAAGAGAAACGATGTACATGTACAGATATATTTAGTGTAGGTACAAAGTATTGTACTTGTTAACATTAAGTTTATATAATATAGTCCATACTAACATCCTACACTTAACATTATAGTACAGTTAAGGTGAATTTGTACAATAGTTTATTACAATAATGTTGGCATTTATGATCTTTTAATGATCTATAGGCAGGCTATAACATAAAGTTGAGGTATGCACATGTCATACTATACAATTGTGACAGAGTTGGAATTCAAGACAGATTGGCGGGCCACAATCATAACAATAGCATTCCTTAGTCAATAGTCAATGACTTTATTTAATCTCAGTTAACAGAGCGTGACACAGTTAAATCATGTTGAAGTGATAGTCTATCTATATACAACTAACATTCTAAAGGTGTTTTGTCATAGACAACTTTGAAAATGAATACACTAAACCACACGTCTGTGGTTTGGGAGTAATAAATAACTTTGTGAGTTGGAGGTAGGGAGGGTAACACTTACAACTTTGACATATGGTAGTGGTATAGATCCTTCTCTTCCATCTTCATGCTTAGCATACCACCATTCATCCTCATCTTTACGTAACACTAACATTCTATCACCTTTCTTGAACCAAAGATCATCAGTATCCTCCTATAGTGTGTGACATATAATAACTGTATGTATATTTTAAAGACCATATATGGGAAAGAAATTACCATGGCAATAAAGGAATGAAATATAAAAACATAGTGATATATATAAAAAAACTGTTTTCACAGTCATGCTACATAAATTTCCTATCTTAGAAATTATTGCTATCCCTCATTTGACATCATAATTTTTGTTTTCATAGTCAAAAAGGAAAGTCATGTATTACAAATTACAACAAATTAAAGGAGCAACGAGAAACAATCAATTTAATGTAAGATAAAATCCATCATATCCCATAATTCATCAATCACAAAAATTATAATACCCTCTGTGTAATATTATTCTAATATGATATCATCTCACAGTAACAGTGTCTGATACATAATAGATATTCCTGTCTAGTAAAAATACGAATAAAGGTATTACATCACTATAACCTATTAATCATATTACATGTATTACCCACATTGTCTATAGGTGGCTATTTATTGCACTGTCTCAAGAGTATTTGTTACGCAAGTCTACATTAGATATCTATTACAATGCAGTGTATTATTAATCAGTATGGTTTAAGGTACTAACACTCTATATTGCTTTACAGAGCTCATTATCCAATAATGTATTGAGTTGGCAGTTTTTAAGGATATGTTGCTAAAATTATCTAAACATACAATGAGGGAGGATTAACTCAGAATTCCATTAAGTTAATTAGGAAACAGTTACATAGCTTTAAGTTGATTAGGAGACAATAGAATAACTGTCAAGCTCATATCTTGAACTCTAATATTGTGACAAAGTTGATATCATGTCATGAAATATTTGGTAATCATAACTAACAGAAAATTGAATTATATGTTATTGAAATTGCATTTAGATAATTTACATATTCATTATCTTGTCAGTTAATGTATTATAGCTCATCAGTAGTAGTAATACCTTAATAGTAACAAAAAATATAATTGTCTTAACATTATATTGAATGCAGTAAAACAGTAGACTTGAGATGGGCTAAAGCTGTGATATTACAACGTGTTGTATACTGTTCCCTAATCAACTTATTAGTGTATTTTATGAATTCCAAGCTAAAACTCCCTCATTGTGTGTTTAGATAATTCTACCATCATATCCTTAAAAACTGCCGATTCTATACATCGTTGGGTAATGAGCTATGTAATACCGGTTAATGACACATTGCACTGTAATAGACATTTAGCGTAGACTCTTGCTTTGTACTCTCTCATGTATTGTATGCTCTCTTAACTACGTCTTAGCTTGGTCTAATACAACAAGGAAGTTTTATTAGAAGCTGATCCTAAACCAGTTGGAGATAAGTTGGTTAGGAAATACTACCCTCATAATATTGGGCACTGATGATGTATATATAGCTAGAGAACAGAGTAGGTTCTAGCCACTCACTATATGAACGTCATATAGTGAGTGAGTATATCGTCACCAAATATGACATAAAGTAACTATGACAATCTACATTTTGGTATATGACTGATAGAAGCCAACATATCCTAAAGTTCAGTTCTATTTATATGGAAATATTTACAAACAGATAACATAGTCCAAAGCAAGTACAAAAGTATCTGGCACAGAAAGCATGTCAGGCTATAAAAATGGTTATTATAAATGTAATATGGTCAAATACATCCAAAGACTATCTGATATATTTCATATGTAAGAATGACAAGATGTGATTTCTTACCGATCTAAAGTCAAATTTTCCTTCTACAATTAGTCGACCAATTACAGGAGTGGGTGGAGGTAATGCTGACATTGACGGAGGTATTGAATTAGGTGGCATTCCTAAGGGTTGCTGTCCTGTAGCGTGCATATGATGAGGACTTAAGCTGACAAATTGTTGTGTTAATTTATGAGGAGGAGGTACCTAAAGAAACGAAATCATTATTGTTGTAATAACAACTTTAACAAATTCAGTAGGATTGGATATTTGTACTTTCAATTAAACTGTTATAATTGTGAATAATAACAAACACATGTTTGAATATTTGGAATTCTAACAGTGACCAAAAAGAGGAAGTTCAGTAATACAATGACTGTGTTTTATTTTCTCAGTAACAATGAGATATTGCAGTCTTGTGTCTAGTTTTATAGACAGACATACATCATAATGTTTTAAAGAGGATACAACTGAAGTACATGTACAATTGTACACATGTTAAGTATGTGTTCCAAATAAAAATGGTATTCACTACCTGAGACATAAAATTACTGTACTAAATCCTGTTCAAATAAACTTTGACCTTATTTTTCCTATTATAACATGGTCTATTCATGTATAATTTTTGATTTTATGGTATAAAATTATTCCAATAGTACTTTCCATTATAATAGTACATAAATGTTTCAACCAATATGTTTGAATTTCTAAAGTTAGCTATATTGTTCATAAAGTATAGCCATAAGAACACATATTAATCTGTATATTAAATTATGTGAAGCCATTAAAGTGATATGCAAGGTCAACAGTTACTACATTTATCACGAGTGCATAATGAGAAAAGATTGAAAAGAGGAAGGCGTGTGAAACTCCTATTTTGATTAAAATGCCAGATAGAGCTTTCACAAGTTGTGTTACTATATTTAGACTAGACTACAATAAAGTGACTTATCAATACATTGTATAATGATGATAGAAAGTGACAAATAGCCATAAATAATTCCTTCTATAAACTATGATAATATAGCAAAGACTATCTTAAAGCTGAACAGGTCTTTTAATTAAGAGACATGAGTGCAGACAAAGGAAGATCATTCAGATGACAGTCATGACATTTACGTACATGTATATGTGTAGATGTCTTGTCTACAACAACAATGTTAATATTTATAAGTAAATGATCTAAATACAGTAACACAACTCCAGAGAGTTCTATTGGGCATTTAAATTAATTATGTGAAAGTACCATGTTCCTTTTCTCATTACGTGTTCCTGTCAGATATTAACAACGGCAAATTAAAATGGAGCTGATAAAATTGGTCAAATTAATAATTAAAATAAATTACCAGGAGTATACAAGTACACATCATTGTATTAGCTATAGGTCTCAATCTATAAAGCAGATACTATAACAGATTCTTATTCCAAAAATTTACAGTAATATGTGTACACAATAAGTAAATTATGTACATCAAAGTACAGTTAAATATTTGTCTGCAGGAAATAATGACAGTTACTATATACATAGCCACTATGTAGCACTGTCAATAAACAATACAAATTTCCTAGAGTAATTTTACAAACCTTTTTTGATCAAATATCAGAAATTGAAAAAAATAAAACAGTAACTTTGGATAACATATGGTTGATATTTTTCGAGGGTCCAATATTTCACAGATGAAAAAATTAGCACAAATAACAAGTATAAATATTTGTGGGTGTGGTCAGATGGCATGCACATAAGCAAAGCAAGCAACAATAGATATTTCTGTGTTGATGGAATGATTTGAGGTTATTGTATTTATAAAGATATTTGGGCTGTAAAGCATGTTTAAAGATTGGTTCATTCTACAGAGGCTGGAAATACATGTATCCACAATACTTTTGCTTTTATAATGTTGTTTGCACTTGCCAATTCACCGACAGTGATGGCTTTCTCCTTCACTAAATACTCGCTATAAGACCCTCTCTTCTTTTCATTCTCCTTAAACAATATTCTTTCACATAATTAGGATTGCTTACAATCCATTAAACTTCATCTGTAGGCTTCAAGTACTTATACAATGTCATTTAAAACTAGCCACTTGACTCTACGTGATCAAAACCATAAATCCATTAACAAAAGGTATTAAATTTCACAATTGGCTTAATTCTCTGTGGAATCCGTGAAAATTATTTACCCACGAAAATTACCAACCATACATTAGTGTATTTGTAATGACATCATAAAGTAGGTGATATAAAGTAGGACTTACCACTTCAGTAAGTGTTGTGGTGTCCAGAAAATGTTTCTTATAGAACTCTATAACAGATGGGAGATCATGAAATGATTGATCACCTATTAAATAAAGGGGCCCTCTCCTTGAGATTATATAATGACTGACTTTATTGTTTTCACTACAAAAGAAGATATAGATATAATATTAATGATAGTCATTGTACAGCGAAAAGTCTTTATAACGTAGTGGTCATATTGTTGTCTCATTCCTAATGCATATAATCTACTACATTAAAATTAATGCACTTCTAAACCCAAAACCTTCCTAAACATTTAAGAACATTAACAGGACCAATATTTGAGAGTGTTTGAACAAATGCTATGTCAAATTGTACATTACATCCACATGTACCTGACTGAGAGGACATAGTCTCCGGGACATGTTGCACTATCTCTTACTAGAAACAAACCAGGTCTTTTTCCTGCTAATAAATTTTCAGCTGTCGGTCTATCAATACGACCATGATACCAACTATATAAAGACAAACTTAGTATAAAGATAAATGTACTATATAAGAGATACAAATGTAATTTACAGTTGTTGGTGTGTGCATATCGACATTAGGTGTGTGTGTGTGCCCACACATTTTAATTCATTCCTCATGGTAATTACAATCTTTAAAAGGAGATATTACTCACAATTGACAATTGCAAGTTGAGAATAACTGAGCAATTTGAAAACATCGATTTGATTTTGTAAGCCTTTCCAATTTGTCCTAAGATTCTTTTTGGTAATAGGTGTACATGTATATTTTCATCAAAATAATTATACTACACATTTGATGATTGAAGGCACAGTAAGTAAAGGTGTAATGAGTTAGTCCTGTCAATAAACATGCTTCTCAGTTTTGTTATAAAGTTGTATAGTTATATCCAATTAAGTTATAGCAGTCCTAATATTAATTCCGACATAAGCTATATTACAACAATCTTAGGATGATGATTTTTGAAAAAATATTTTTGTTTTTGCGATTTCGTTTTTTCTCAAAAACAGTCTTGCTTGCCATTATAGTTCTGCTGAATTCAAAGAACCAAGGAATCAATAGACAATAATTGGTTTAATTGTGTTTGTTGCCAATATATACTTGTACATGTAGTCTCAAAATATGGTGCAAAATTTAACAAGATGCAAATCTTATTTTAGTAAAAAAAACATCTGAAAACAACCAAGACTACAATGGCAAGTACACTAATGAACAATCATTATTTATTGGTGTTATGTTAGCAGTCATTGTGGTACAAAGAAGTAATTCACTCAGTTGTGAGGTGTATAAGGAGTGTGTGCAGATAATTTCTGCCTTTACACAGTACTCTGTTCCATTTGAGTTTAATACCTAGCTTAATGCACACAATATCTAACTACAGCTTTACGTTTAGAAACAGTAGAAAATGTTTCTGATAGCAAAAGTAAGAAGGAGACAAAGAACAACTAATACTATTGTAAATAATGTTAAATTACAAGATCAGTCCAAGTTAGTTGATTCAGTTGTTACTATTTTTTGAAATTGTACAAAACTTTACTTAAAACTCAAACCAGACAGTGACTATACAATGTATACAACAATAGTGGAACAAAATGAACAGACTAAGGATAATAATAAGTATTCTAAAAACAATCTTGTGATCTGTCAAGCATACCAGTCTATCAGGTAAAGTCTGAGACTAGGTTAATAGTTACAGTTGTAACTACACTAAGAACTTTATTCTAATAAAGTGGATGCATAAATACACTACAAGTTGCATACAGTAGTACATTGAAGCTGTCTAACACTCTATTAGATAGTAGTGTATGTCGTCTGTCTCTATAGTATTGTAGACAGTAGTTGAGTCTGTCACATGATGCCTCGGAATACATCTCCTAACACTATTATGACTACAAACTAACAATAAAACAAGAACAAAGAATGACAGACTTGAAAATTAGCAACATCATTGAAAGTAAGCATTGTAATAAAATGAATTACATTCTAAGCATATCACACATCATCTATTACTAAGAGTATTGATATATGCATTCTGAAACTGCAGAAAAATCATTCAAAACCAAAATCAACAAATAATAAAAGCAAAAATAACTGTACTGTATGTACAAAAACAAACTTAATAAAAATAACAGAAAATGTTCAAGTTACAAAAGCACATCCATGTAGAGTCAAAATAAAATAAAAACAAAGACAGAGATGGCTTAAGTCTATTAATGGCTATTGAGCATTCAGAGAATGGAGTAAAGTTTCTCCTACAAGCTGTTCTACTTAAGTCTTGGACATTTTCCTGATTTTTAGACTTTCTCTGTCATCAATATATTCCATAGTATTAGAACATGACAAAGACAGATTTGTTATATGCTTACTAACTCATAATGTTACAAGATTAACTGATTTAGAATTATATGTAGCTGATTAAAGTATCTAGTCAGGGTAATACAGACAGACGCACACACACATGAACGTACTGTAACCATCATGATAAAAAATTGTTGTTTCAATTTTGAATATTTCAGGAAAATTTGCCATATTAAATTCTAATAATTCATTTATGAAATGGTGTCATTCTAATTTTAGCACATTTCCTAAAATTTTGACATGATTTTTCAGTGTGATAATAACTGTAATTTCACCCCTAAATAAGCTTAATTCAATGTCTTATTACTAAGACAGTTATCTGTGAACAGCAGCACTGTTAATGTTCACTGAACAGTCTTAAATCAGTGATACTGAATATGTGGAATTTAACAACTATTTCTTAAAGTTTTAAAATTTAACCCACAATTCACCCAGCTTATATTACATGATCCACATGTGTATTTAACTTACCTTGCACTTGTAATGTCTGTTGCCATTACACAAGTACTGGTATATATATATATACCTATAAAACAAAACATGAATAGTTTAAGACACACATTCTTTATTATAATATAAATGTCATAACTAAATGATACACAAGTTCTAAGAATGATACACATGTACAGGTAGAACAATTTAGATATAAATGTACTTTAATGAATAATTTCAATTGAGTATGTCAATGTGGTGGAGAAATTTGTATTGCAAGTGTTATCATAAAATAGTGTCTTTTTAATAGGAGACTTGTTCTAAAATTGATATATTATCTGATATCATTGCTATTATGAGCTCATTATAAAGGATATAGACTCATTGTGACTTCATTGTTATGACATTTAGGATACAAACTGACATTTGGCAGACCAGTATACACCCAATAACATTTTCTACGAGACAACAATAGCTGTCATTACGCAATATACTAAGTGTAGCATTATAGCTGTACACACATACTATACATTTAACAGATGACATGTAGACACAACTATATGTGATTTCACAACTACATTCAATGGTAATATAATATAGTAAATATACGTAATAACACAATTGATAAAATCATTGTTTATCTATTCCTATGAGTGAGTGTATGTGGGTTAATTTATTTGGAACATCCACAATAGTTGTATATAACAACAATAAGTAAAACAATGAAAACAAACATACCACTACAATACATACATGTCCATAGGACCACCTGGCATGTCAAGTGTCCCAAATAAAAGAACTAAGGAAAATACACAGTATGTCCTAATACTATAATACAGTGTCCCGACTATATCCACTTAGTTAGCACTCTATACTGGTAATATCTACACAGGACATTATAGCTATAGTACCTTTGACTGACATTGTTAGTCCTTCTTATTCCAGACTTGCTATAATGCTGATTTAAAATAGCCTAGTTTGTAACCATTATAAAATAAACTAAATTTTATAATAACATAAGCATAACAAACAGAACTAATAATAATAATAATAATAAACTATACTGACACAGTCATCATGACTCATTCTAAGTCAAAGAGTTAATAAACAGTTATATATGTTAGATAGAAAGAACTAAGGAAAGGTCCAATGAAACATTCACTCATACACTGTATAGTACATGTGTATAGTGAGTGACGAGTAAAACATGGTACTCATTTTAAATCAAAAATTATTGTTAGAAACTCTTATTAAAGCTGTAATTACTTGTAATTAATCCTAGCCATTACCAAAGCACTTGTAATAAAATGATATTGAATTTACTGAGCAACCTTTAAATAACAGAGGATAAATACAAAAAGTGGAGGGATTGTGTGTAATGTAGTCAAATTCTTCTTTATAGATTTTATATCAGTACTCCTACAGTTTAAATGTATCATATCATACATAATGTGTACAATACTCCCACCATCCTCCTCCACTGTGAATAGACAACTAATATCCTGGGACACTACCTACATGTAAATCTTACCACTATAATAGAGGGTACATGTACATGTACATGTACATTTTGAAACAACCATGTATTAATTCAAATAATTATTTTATACTTTGAAATTGAAATAAAATTAACATTCATGAGATATGGTGTTTGAACACTTAAGGAACACATTTAATAATTCAATTTCTCTTTCAAATAATTAGAAAATATTGTTCAAAATTCCAATAATTAGAGAAAATGGTATCAAAATCTAAACACTATATACATCTATGTACAGTATATAAACCAAGCTGAGTTGATCAGAGCATTATCAAACGACAACATTGATATTACTGACAGCTGTGATTTTACAAAATGTATGCTTGTTAACAAAACAAATGAGTATTACGTTAACCATAAAGCCTCTTAATACAAGTCATCTATTAACCACACATTAATCCAAAGATATGACATTAACAGCTATATGATATAATAGTGATAATAAATAAACAAGTGATAGGTCAGTTATAGTTATGTCAATTTTAAGTTTTATAAGAGGCAATCAATAACTGAATATTTTCATGTTTAAGGTCATGTATAATTGGTACATTGTAATAACACTGACATGTAAATATAAAACTGACAAACGAGTTAATTTGATCTCAAATTTATATATAAAACCTCTTTTACAATTTTAATGTGATATCTCTACTTAACAAAGAGGATGCTGGTAATAGCATTAGTTGTGTTGGGATATGCACACTGTCAAAGGCTTTGATGATGCTTACTAGGTCTTCAAAAGTTGTCTCTATCATAATCTGTCTAATAACATTGTATAGCTTCTGATTTGACAAGATATAGATAGAGACAGCTGTATTTTCTAACATAAGCTCATTTTAACACATGTCATAACAATGGGTATGGCTTTACTTTAATAAGTACATTGGAATAGTAGTATAGGGAGGTGTCTTCACCTCAGAGTGTCCTCAGGTTCAATTGTAGGTCATTTATACTATCAGTATCATTGTACCTTGTCTACATCATTAACCTTGATTTAAGGACTTCAGAGACTACTATAATAATTGTTAAAGTTACACCTGGTATAAATTGGGGATAGCTAAGATGATGTATCAGGTAAATCTAAGCAGATTAAAATCATTAAAATTAGTAGTAAAGTTTGTAACTACAAGCAATAGTGAATTTAGTAGATACAAGCAATAGTAAGCTTAGGGTATATGAACTTAGTTTGTGCAAACGTCAAAATTAATGATGTGTAAAAATCACATTAACTCACTTTAGTATGTACTAAACTACCAGCACATACTATACTGACCATTACATTATATGAGTTGTTACTAGAGCATTCCCAATTCTCAGTATACATAATCTATCGTACTCACCATCTAGTTAGTAATATTATACTAACATATCTATTTACAACTAACTACATACAGAAAGTAATCAAATGACAAGATGTCAGTCACCGCCTACATGTAATTAATACATAATCTACACTTTAACTGACTGACATAGTGTTTTCAAACACAAAATAAAGTGTATGTATACAACTGTTAAAACAACTTTACGAAGCATGTGATGCAACAGTGATCACTACGAACTAGTGGTAGAACCTGTCTTGTAAATAGACTTACAAACTATAGAGAACATCCTCAAAAAAGAGGTTGATCAATACATTAAAATATTAGTATGAGAACAAATGTCCTGAATATGAAAAGAGGTGTCCTAGAGGTTATAATGTACTTTAGTAGAGGTCTTATATTGGCCAGTCAAATTATTAAAAATGCATTCAATAATCTATTTGATCTTGACAATTATGAAATATTAGTTATAATATTATGTAATTGTTATGTTAGTTGGGAAGCTGTTACTAATAGAAGACAATGTCTAAAGATACTGTGCCTACACTTCAAAGATCATACTACTATGATGAGTGGGTGGACAAAGTCTTTCAGTGGGTGTGGTTTGTTTAGGAGACTAGCTATATATATGAGGACAACAGAGACAAACAATTCAATTTAGAAGCTCATATAAATTGAGAAAATTGCACTTACTCCATTTAAATGGTTAAATTTTTTAATTGAAAGACTTACTTGTTTATCATTAATAAGATACTTTCGGTTGTACTATAATTATTAATAAATTACTTTTTTGCTGTACACATTACAAGGAATTGAAGGATATTTTGTACAATATATGGTCAAATATTTGCTAATTATAGATTACCTTCCAACAGTTTCAATACATAATAATAATATACTTGTCTATGAGGATAAATATGACAATCATAATAACACAAGTTATTACAACATTACTGACCTATAACACAATATAATATGTATAGTACACTGATGTTTATATAAAACAAATCTTATAACAATCGTCTAGTACTATCTAATATCCTCATATAGACAAAGATATCTAAACTATCATGATATCTACTTAATGTCACCACATGTTTCATCATTATGACTATGACATTCTGTTACAAAGATGATCAATAGATGAAGTTACAAGGCAGGAAATATTATGCCTGTATTTGAAGACATAACTTATACTGATGGAGTGTGATCATAGAGACAAGTTCACACACACCTCATCATAGTAAATTGTGTATTAGCTCAGTATTAACAGGTCGTATTTATCCTCAAATCATGAATAATAAAACAGTAGAGAACTCAAAAAAATATACATTATAAATATATACGTTGGAGACAAATGGCGGACCCTCTAATTTTAAACTAATTGGATACTATATTCAATTTAATACTCCATGTAACACAAGATACAACAGTATAATTATTGTTTTAACTATAAATTTTATTACCGTTAACTAAATCAATATAATTATACTGAGTTATGCAAATCAAATAATAATTGATTCAGTTAACAATGACACATTAAAACAAACTACAATACAATTGTACTATATTGTTCCGTTAGTGTTTTGACGTTACAATTAAAACAATGAAGTTTAGATAACGCTCATGATTACTGTGTTCATTAGTAAGGCATTTCAAAAAGCTAGATGACTATAAAATGCGTGCAATATCTGTCAAACTAAAATCAATGGCATTATGTTTGTCTCAGTTACACAGGTAGTTTTATTCTATCCAGTCTCCACATTTCTTGATGTAAAGAAGGTATTAAGGTTTGCTTTTGGAAAAATCTTCTAGACACTATTCTTAATAATACTACTATGATTTTGTAATACTACCAACCACAAACCAAACCAACAGTCACTACAGTTCATTTATTTACATGTACAGAGTATATACGTGGAAAAAACAAAAAGAACATCCAAATCGTCATTTCAAATACAAAAACAGCTCAAAATACTACAAACTACAATCAAATCAAGTGTGAGACATTCGTTACAACTCTATTGACACTTTAAAAGCTGAATGAAACTTTAAAAGTTTTGTTTTCTAACCTGTCAAAATAGTGCCTTTAAAAATCGACAGATAACCAAATTTGGTCCAATTCAAGACTCCTTTTGATGCCTTTTAGCCTATAAAGTCTTCTTCTTCTATTCGACTTTTACGGCAATCATTAAATGCTGCCTAAATAGAGTAGTAAATAGCTATCGGACATATACGGTATAAAACAACAATTCTATTTGATGCCCTTACAAATCACGTTGATTCACTGTCAGCATGAAAGGGGAAGTAAGTGACTCGGTATATTCTGACTGATCTTGGCCTGTTTTCTAATATAAGACTTCGTTACTGTTACTAAACAAGTTCCTAGGTAAGTAATAGTTATATGGAGTTATGTTAAAGAGAGAGAAATCGGTTAATGATATGAAATGGAGTTAACAATATTGTACTGAGAGAGCTTGACTGTTTAGTGTATTCTGTGAGTGTGGTGACTGTAGTCGTTGTACAAGTACAGGCTATTCTGGAAGCTTAACCCTTATATACATCTCCATGTACATATATTAGACTATAGTCTAGCATTTCTTGTTTTCTCCACAGCTTCTACTAGCTAGTCTAATACATGTATGTATTAGACTAATTGTTTAAATGCCAACTTCATGTTAGGAGTCAATATATAAACAAACGTTTAATTTCTTTATCTTTGTGGGTCTGAAGCTTTAAACATGTATTTCATTGACACACCCATTTAGCTAAATGTGCAAAGCAAGCAGAAGATACTTTGTGGTTTAGATTAAGTATATAGTGGATCTTTAAATTGCTAATCTTTTAATCTATCAGTCTTAAGACAACCTCTACACCAAGGTTTTAAACTATGACTGACATGCTATTACATTTTCATGAAAGACTGGTGGTTATGTTTACAGAAGTTTACCAGATTTGTTAACTTCAGAAATGGCTATACTTTTAGACAGGAAAGACTAGCTATTTTATTATAATTTGTTTTTATCATGAAAGGGAATATGAATACGTGTAACTCTTGAATTATGATAATGACCTTAGTATGAGCCCCACCTTATTTGGATATTAATAATTAATATTGCCAAGTTATTTAATATTACCAAACTTTAGGTGATTTGACAAATTTAGAAACTTAGAATTCATTTGTCAATATTAAGTCGGTGCCAAATTTCTGCTTGCCAGTATACCCACAATATAATATAATAGTTGACATTTCAATAACCTTATTCTGTCCAATCTTAGCTTGGCCACTGACTCTGTTATATCTCAGGTTAGGAATAAGCTATATTGAGAAATGGTTTGTACCATTCAATATATCTTTTAACTTGTGTTAATATATGTAAAGTCTAGAGTACTAGCTGTTCATGAGAGTAATAAACTAGAAATCCCATATAAAGTGGATGTTCTTTGTATATCACTATGACATACTCATCCATACAATATAGATATATTGATGAATAATGGCTACCTCTGTCTCACTTGAAATAACCAAGGAGGAAGATATAGGTACCTCTGATATAAACCAGGTATGTCTTTGTCAGAATACTTATTATTCATGTAATATAATTTGCTCTACTACTTGCTTACTTTAACTGAACACTTCTTAATGAAGTTTTTAAACTACTTAAAATTTTAAACTTGTATGAAGTGTCGGTGGCTTTCAGTTACAGCATACTTAAAAGCTTCTTTATGAACCATGCAAAGTGGCAAACCTAGCTTTTGATAGAGCAATACCTGCTTTTGTTACTTAACTGGATTTGGCTACCTTATATAACTATAGCTATCCACTTATGACAACAAATCTTTCGATTTTACAAAATGTGGAGACATTGCGGTTGTGAATAGTGTGTTTGTGTCATTGGCCTCATAAATATATATTCGTTAATGCAGGAAGATTTAAAATTATTGTAAGTATGAAGTTGAAATATTTTTCCTGGGCATAATAACATATAATCATTGTTAATACAGAAAGTGTTAACACTAGTATAAGAAAGTATGTAATTGAAATCCTTTTCCAGGGTATAATATTGCTGTGTATTTGTAAGCAACAATTAGTATTTTACTAATAGAACTATAGTAAATCATCCCTTTTATCTATTATTATTTTAGACATTGACTAATGACATTCCTGTTATTGAAGATAAATATAATGGTAAAGATGGTGGTGAGGAAGAGACTGAAGGAGCTGCGGCAAATGTCAAAAAGAAAAGGAAAAAGAAGAAGAAACCAACAAGTACTGAATCTGGAGAATCTGGACAGACTGTTACTGAGCAAGGTACATAACATAATCACATAATCAAATTTATCCCTGTTATTATTGTTACTGGACATGGTGTAAAACTACTTGCTTAACCACAAACACTTTCTAAACTCATATTCTTTTTTGGGCAAAGTATTTAAAGTACTTGGAGAAAGTGCTTAAGCATTTGAGTATTAGGCCTCATGCCCCAATATTTATAGAATGGAATTTTTGTCTACAAGTTTAGTTGCTAAAAATACTGTCTTGATATAATCATAAAAGACATGTTACGAACAATATTTGAACAAAAGTTGGTTTTGAGAAAAGAGAAAGAGCTGTTTATGCTTGTATACTAGACTAGTGGCACATGTATGATAACAATTTATATTTTAATAGTATAGAAGGTTTGATGTCATTAAAAATATAGGGTTTCATAGGTTAAGTGAAGTTAAATCTTTGAAAAATTGGTTTCTGAATTGTTGACAGTCTAGACTTAATTTGATAATACAGCATTAGAGATATTAGCCCTAGTGGTTCCATACTACTACTACTACTACTACTACTAACTGAATGCTTATTATATTATGTACATAGTATAAATTGATGCCTCAATTTCTTATTCAATATTTTGGCCTAGCCACTAGACAGGGAAGCCTTCTAGTTACACATGGTTAAAGGTGGAAGGGCATTGTGAGTAGACCTCTATTAGAGAACCCACTTCTATTTGGCTTAGTGTACCCAGGTCTCAATTTTAGTCTGGACCTCTATTGGAGGAAGTATGATATTTTCTCACAGTTTGTATATTACAAACTACATGTATTGGACACCATATCTTTCCTAGTGAAGACAACATTTCTAGAGTTAAATTTCATTATAACTACTATAATAATGAACTTAGTTGTCTTGTATTTAACATGTGATTTCATTATACAGACAAAGCAGCAACTGAGCAGACTAAAGATGTAGGACAAAGTGGTGGTGATATTAATCCTGGTGGTAGTTGTGATGGTGAAGTTGGTGATAGTGGAGGAGCAGCTGGAAAAAAACGAAAGAGAAAGAAGAAAACAACTAGTGAAGGACCAACCTCAGGACAAGGGGACGTCCTCCCTCTTATAACTAATCCAACAGGTAATTGTATTACCAGTTAGTTTATCTTTATGGTATACAGATACATAATTATAATACTATATACATGATATGTATGTATTTATCATTGCAATTTAATTTGACCAAGAGAAAAATACTCTAATTTAAGTCACACATATAATTAAATTAGCAGTCAGGAACAGTAAATCTTAATTAATTAATTAATTCATTAATTAATCTTAATTAGTAACACAAGTTATTGTGTTCATGAAAATATGTATATACAGTACTTATACATGTATGTGCATACTATGTGAGAAGTTTATATGTATTATAGCATTTATATTGTACATTTCTCTCTTGTTGTAGATATACTCTTGCTTTATGATGGATGTTATCGAGAACCAACTGTACCTGCTCCTCGTAAAAAACAGACCACACCTCCTTCTATACCTATAACAGAGTTATATAGTGGTTTTAATTATCCTGTTGGACTGGAGATGCCATATACGGTAAGTTACATGTGCATGTACTGTATGTAATGTTATCAGAAAATAAATACATTTAGTAATTGAGTTGTTTGTGCTAGGCTTAGTACAAAATGGATTGTATAAAATAAATATTGTCTAGTTCCTATTAATTTATATTTCTAATTTATATAGCAACAAAGCTATATCAATGGGTGTTGGTTGGGAAGTAAATATGAAAGAAGTAGTTAAGTAATATAGTTACATGTCCTTGTATCAGACCAATCACTTGCTTAAGTTGCAATGTACTCTCAAAAGTTTTGGAAAGTTATTGTATTCTTTAAGAAGGAAGTTAAAAGTTATTGAACTCAATTCTTTCTTAAAAAATATTTCATTTAAATAATTTAATTATTAATTGATTTCATTTGTCAATCTCAAAAGTCGTATACAACAACATTAAATAGATACTACATAGTCCAAAACTATCTTAGGACACACTGCCAGGCAATTCAGCTGGTACATAGACATTGATATATTGCTTTTTCTGTATACACAACTCTCTCTTTTATTTGCCATATTTATACATTACCTCAATCAAGAAAAATGAGCATAAAATCAAAAGAAAGTAAATTATATGTATTAAAATATGTTTGTATATAATGTTGAGTTTATGGTGCTGTCTTGATGTGTTTTTTGACAGGATGACACTGTAGCTGCTCAAAGATATACTACAGAAGAGAAGAAAGCATTAGATAGAGCTCAGTCTGATGTCTATTCGGAAATAAGAAGAGCAGCTGAAGCTCATAGGTTAGATGTCTATCCTAAACTAAACTATTTCAGTCAGATAACTATCTGCTACTCACTAAGTAGAATACGTTATCAATTGAAATGTGTCTTTGTTGATATAACCTATTTGTGACTCTATTATTATGAGCATATATTCTTTCCTTTAAATGTTCTTACCATGTATATTTGTTCTTTCCTTATTCTAGACAAACACGCAAATATATGCAAACTTACATAAAACCTGGTATGAAAATGATTGATATATGTGAGCACTTAGAGGATACTGCAAGAAAACTAATAGGAGAAAGTGGACTTGAAGCAGGTTGGTCCTTAATCCCATACAATTGACTGTAGCAATATGCTGTCAATGATAAACTTTAAATGCATGTATATGTAATACATCTAAGTGGTCCTATATTACATATATTATCATAAACACTGTTCGTACAGTGCATAATGCATATGTACGTCTAGAATGAGCTCTTTCTGATCTAGCCTTCTTCCAATGAGAAAATGTCATTGTGTTTGTTGTTATATGTGTATAGTATATTATATTTTGTTACTGTACATCTAGGTCTTGCTTTTCCTACTGGTTGTTCTTTAAATTACTGTGCTGCTCACTATACACCTAATGCTGGTGATGAGACTGTACTAGGATATGATGATGTCTGTAAGATTGACTTTGGAACACATGTAAGTGATAAAACACAACAATGACTATGTCTTGTCACTGAACAGGCTTAACTCTTTACTGATTAAAGCAATTCAATTTTTGTGACATGACGAAGCAACCACATTTTTAACATGCTTGTTGTTATTGCCTTATTAGTAGTGTTGAAATGAATAGCGCATTATTCGAATATTCATTTGTATTGAAAGTATTCGAATATTAAAATTTACTCGCGAATATTCGGTCACACCCACCTACCACGCCCATACACGTGTAACATGAGTGCAGCTGCATGATTTAATACACGATACTTCCGTATGGCAAAAGATTCAGCTGCCCACGTTCTTCTATTCAGCTAGACAGCTATACCTTGGCCTGAGTTTGTAAAAAAAAGAATGACACAAGCTGCACCGTACTCAGAACTTCTATAGAGTAGATGGCGAAATGAAGGCAAGATATTGTGACAAAATAGCTTGTATAAGAAATGAAGATCCTTATACAATGAAGAAGAATGAGTTCACCAAGGACATGGCTCAGTTGCCAACACTAGGGTAAGTGGCTCTGTCTTGTGAGATCTTCATTACCATCAATATTATGTTTTAATTGTCATTATAGCTACGCAGATATTGTGTTCTACCTTCTTCACACAACTAGTCTTGCAATGTTGGAGGAGGTGAAGAATTATAAAACTTTACAGAGCTACAAGCACTTCGCCAGTGGTTGGGTGCTGGACGTTGAGTGGAAGACATACTCTGAGGAAGAAATCATCTTGATTTTGGGTATCGTGAGGCACAGCTATGCCTCAAGCAAACCTCCACTGTATGCATGGTTATTAATTAAGCGAAGTGGGGCTATCATAGTGGTTCATTGTACATGCATGGCTGGACTAGCGAGACATGTTCTCACATAGCTGAGACATGCTCTCACATAGCTGTTCTTCATTGGGTAGAAACTGCTGTCCGTGTAAACATTAGTGCCATGTATACTTCAAAGGAAAATACTTGGCTTATGCCAACACCAAAGGAAAACATCCCATTTTTAGAACTGAGACAAATTAATTTCAGTACCCCTAAAAACTGCCAAAAAGAGACAATTCCACAATGATGACTGCCTTGAATCAGCAGTCACAACAAAGTAGTGCAGCTACCAACTGTATTCAAACGCCAACAAACCTAGAGAAGGAAAATTTCTTCAAAGAAATAACTAAAGAAAAGAACAAAATGCCTTTGGTTTTATCTCTGATATAGCCATATAATGAGCAATTTGTTACAATGAGAGACCATCTTCCGCAACTTCTGCCAATCATTTACAATCCAACTAATTTAACCAAAAGTTATACAGAGTTAATGGAAATGGCTGCTGATTTCACCATGGAGGAGATAACTAAAGATAAGGTTGAATGACTAGCTCTAATGACCATCGATCAATCGAAATCCAAACAATGGTTTCGTTATAGAGCTGGAAGAATAACTGCTTCTTGATTTAGTTAGGTAATTCACACAGACCCCCATAACCATCTCTGTCATTGCTTAGTAGTATTTGCTACCCAGATGTGCATGCTTTTTCAAATGAAGCTACTAAATGGGGTTGTGAGCATGAAATGGAAGTTCTTCAATCATATAAAGCAAAAAATGCCCAAGCCCATCACGGTCTAATTGTATCTCAATGTGGCTTCTACGTTAGTGTTGAACACCCCTTTTTGGGTGCTTCTCCTGACGCTTTTGTTGATCATCAGCTGGTGATAATTGACCGTGTCCTCTAGTGAATGCTGGTATATCTAGTGTAGCTCCAAACAATGCAAGTGAGTCAGCAACATCAAACCCTCTGTCAGCTAGAACAACATCTCTAAGAAGTAGTTAATTCAGATAACCAGAATTTTCAACAATGTACTTATCAGAAGCCCTACCACCCATCCATTTGAAATAAAGCTGATGACTCCTTGTGGTGTAATGCTTATCAAGTACTTTGCAGTGTTGTAGTGTTTATACTGTGACCATGTGCACGACTTAGCAAAAAGATCAGATGGTTTCTCAATAAACAGTTCAAAACAATCTATAATGGAAGTGACCTTAACCCATAATTCAGACGAAAGCAGAATGGCATTGTCTGTCTGGCCAGGTAATCAAAAACGATAACCTAATATCCATTGCCTCTATCCATTTAACAAATATTCTTGATACTGTTGATTCACTGATACCAAATCAGAAAGCTAGGTCACAATTGCTGGCATGCAATCTCAGTTTCATCAACACCAAAGTAAAATACTCAAATGTAGATAGCTTATAAATCCCTTTGTCAGGAATGGCGGCACTCACTAGATTAAATATTGCCATTAATACAGTAAAACTACTGATTCCAGTGTAGAAATGAAGGATTTTTTCACTTCCACTAAAGTCATCTACTGATGGATAACCTTTCTGCACTTTCTTCTGATTGGGTGGCTCATCTATTCTACACTGATAATCCTCCTCTAAAGCTGCTATATCATTTATAGTCAAATCAGTCACAGTATTACTAGGTTGCATGCATTCAGCATGACTTTCATTCAAATCCTTCATTTCATCCTGTTCTAATTCAACCTTGTGTTGCTCCCTTTGTTTCATTGCCTCATACCTCAATAAATCATGGCTAGCTTTCCTCTTGAGTGGAGATAATATAAATGAAAAAACACTTGGAGTCTATGCAGGTGACTGTGGATCATCACTCTTTAAGCCTGTGAAGTTAAAAATTATAAAAATAATGCCATGCTTGTACACGTAGTGGACCAGCTCCACCCAAAACTAAGCTAGTCATCATCATAGGTAAGTGTTTTTTGGTTTTTGTCAGTACTCTTGAAAGAAAAAAATCTTTGTTTGTAATTTTTTTCATGACTATTGTGGGTATGTTACACTAACAAAATTTAGTTTACCTCCAATAAAATGTTGACTGCATATGACAGAGTGAGCTTTCGGGTTAAACTTCTTTCTTTTATCGCATTCAGCCACAGCGTGCGTTTGGGCTCCTTAAGTGTAATTCTGTAGAACTTAATGCCTGCATCTCTGTTTTCTTTCGTGTCCCTGGCTGTGCAATTGAAGGCACAGCAGGAATTGACCATTCTTTTTTTAGTAGCACTTACTCCAGCAGTCTAACTATATAGCAGCTTCTTGCCATACGGAAGTGGTTATGTAATGCACATGACGTCACATGTAAGCACTCTATACACCCACATTTTTACATAGCAATAATTAAACTACATCCACGCAATTATTCGAGTATTCATTCGTTTTTACGTGAATATTCAAATATCTTAATTAACATTCATTTCAACACTACTAATTAGTTATTATGTTTGAAGACTTGGACAAAGATCATGCCTATACCTGTATCAATTAAATTGTGTCTGTACTTTGACACACTTGCATTAGATGTCATTATCCACCTGGCACACAAATATGTTATACCGTATACTGGGATTTATTGGCGACCGATAAAATTTGGTGAATTGGCGAATTTCAAAAAATCATCAAATTAAATAGCAGTCAAAATTTATCGTGTGGTTGCCACACCCACACACCCACAATTTTAATCCGTACACGTGAAAGATTGTGGCTGCATGTCCTCTCGTATGGCTCATATATACGATTATTTTAAGCATAGTCAGACTACTGAGATACCATCTAGCCTCACCAAAGAAGAAGTCAAACAGGCAGATGAACTAGTTGAAAAAGTAAGAGAAGCTACTGAGCCCAAATGCCGTGGAAAATATGCCACCTACACTAGTACAGAGAGAGCCAAAATTGGGAAATATGCTGCAGAAAATGGTACTACAAGAGCAATTAGATTTTTTTCACAGCACTGGAAGAGGAATATTCCAGAAGCTACAGTAAGGCGTATGAAGGGTGAATACCTACAACAACTTAATAAACAGAAGGATACAGGCAAACCAGTTGAATCTTTACCAACAAAACCACAAGGAAGGCCACTTCTAGTTGGTGCAGAACTAGATCAAGCAATTAAAGATTATTTAGTATCATTAAAGACAGCTAGTGGAGTTGTCAATACTGCCATCACTTTACCAGCTGCAGAAGAAATTATTACTGATCGATATACTGGCAAACTTCAGAAACAGGGTGGTGATCTTTGCATTGGTAAAGATTGGGCAGAGTCGTTGTTGAAGCATATGTGATTTGTTAAGAGAAAGGTATCTAATGCAGGAAAGGTTCTAGTAGCTGAATTTGAAGAGTTGAAAAAACAGTTTATAGCTGATATTGCTGCAGAGGTTATTATGAACGATATTCCACCAGATTTAATCATTAATTGGGACCAGACCGGAGTTAAGATTGTCCCAACAGGTGAATGGACCATGAATCTCGCGGGAGAAAAAGTCATTTCTATTGTTGGAAGTGATGACAAAAGAGAAATAACAGCTGTTTTGGCAGCAACAAGTAGTGGAAAGTATCTGCCACCTCAACTTTTGTATAAAGGTACGACAAAAAGGTGTCATCCCGTTGTTGCTTTTCCATGTGGATGGAACATTTGGCACTCCAGTAATCACTGGTCCAACGAGGACACAATGAAAAGACACTTGGATACAATAATGACTCCCTTTGTAAATGAACAGTGCAAGAAATTATTTTTAAGCTCAACACATCAAGCTCTTGTCATCTTTGATGGATTTAGAGGACAGTACACACCAGACTTTCTTTCAATACTAGAAAAAACCAACATCGGCTGTGTAAGAATTCCACCTAACTGGACTGACAAACTGCAACCACTTGATATTTCTGTCAACAAATCAATGAAAAGTGAGCTTAAAAAGCAGTTTCAATTGTATTACGCTAATGAAGCGAAAAAGCAGCTCTCCAATAATGTACCACTTCAAGAAATAAAAATTGACTTGAATTTATCAACTATTAAAACACCTAGTGCTTCATGGATAATGTCTTCGTGGCATGAAATTGAAAAGCAACCTGAATTGGCAATAAATGGATTTAGGAAAGCTGGAATTCTTGACATTATAGACAATTCATAAGTATTTAATCATTGTAACAAAAATATTTAATCAATTCATTTATTGCGACATTACTTATGGAAATAGTGAAAATAATTTTTTTCTCAAAACATGTAATAAGATGCTCCCTCATTAGTGATTGATTGAATTGTTGTTTTGCTAGATCAGTGTTATGAGCTAGACTAACCAATACAGCAATAGTAAACAAACCATTGATCTGACTTGCTTTTGAATAGCAGCCATTTCAACTGTTACTTTCCTACCAAACAATTTTTTAAGTAGATGCATAGTACCATCATCAATTGAAGTGAACAATGAATCATATATTGTGACACTGTCTACAGATTTAGACTTTCCACCTAAACTAATAGTTGATACCACTACCCAATGATGACGCTCATGACAATGGATGACTTGGAATACTTCTTTACCAGCTGGAAAAAGAGAAATGGTGTGACATTGTTGCAGTAGTGTTGACTGTAAGCCACATATATGTTTGTGGCTGAATTGATGTTGTATCAAAGACTGTGCAAAGTTCATAATTCGATCATTTACAGCAGAACCATTTTTAATGATTTCTTTGTCCTCAAAACTAAGACGCAATTGATGAAATTCTAACCATAGTTCCATTTCAGTGGAGCTATTGATCTCATCTGTTTTTCTCTTTTTTGGTAATGCTTCAGATGAATCAATCGTGATGACAGGAAATATCAAGGCTAAAACCCTCATAACTTTCGAAATGCTATTTTGATCACCACGAAAGATGTACGTACATGGTATTTCTAAACCTCCTTGAGGAAGATCATGACTATACATTCTACTATCGGTAACTTCACAAAGTATTACACCACCTTTCCTTTAAAATATGGTACAGACAGCAGAAAATTTTCTTGGCACATGACCAACGATAGTACCATTTTTGTGACTGTACAGCATATCGATCAACTGTATTACTTGGCTCTGCTACACAAGGTAAGTTTTCTCCAACAATAGCATTCCATACACTTTCGTACACATGGTAGCCTCTAACAACTGAATCAAACCTGAACTCCATTTTATTTCATTAAAGTGGGTGTGGTAACAATACAGGTGCTAAATTCGTCAAATTTAATCTTGCCAATTATAAAATTTTACAATTCTGCCAAATTTTATCTTCGCCAATAAATCCCGGTATACGGTAAGTAACTAGGAACTTGGATTGTTCCATTATGCACCATGTATGAGTTCTGGACATCCTACGGAATACAGAATACACTACAAGAGGAAAGACAAACAAATCCAACATTAAACAAATTGTATTTGTGATGCTTAGAAACCTTGTCTTAACATGTAACTAAGTCATAATGAAAGGATTATCACAGAAAGTAATACTGAAAGAATTTTTTAAAAATTGATCAGTTTTGAGCAAGATATTAATTGTTTCTGCCAATACATTTCAATGAACAATCTGAGCCATCCCTACATAGGTACTGTTACTGCATGCCCTATTATACATGTTGCTTCTGTAAGCAATAAATTGTGACTGATAATTATTCTGAGGAAGTAAGCCTTCTCTCACACACTCATAGCTTCTGCAATCTCATTCTTCTCAACATCACTGTTTTATTGTAACAAATTCTCCCACATATTCTTAAATGATTTTATAATTATCTTTACACACAGGTAAATGGTCGTATCATTGACTGTGCTTTTACAGTGGCTTTTAATCCAAAATATGAGCCTCTATTAACAGCTGTTAAAGATGCTACTAATACTGGTAACTTTAAGTGCTATCAATATAACAGATAGTGTGTATACATTTATTTACTTGTTCATCTACAGTTATAGAGTAACACTCCCTATATCTCACACACAGGGATTAAAGCAGCAGGTATTGATGTTAGGTTGTGTGATGTTGGTGAAGCAATACAAGAAGTGATGGAATCATATGAAATTGAACTTGATGGAAAGACTTACCAGATCAAGTCTATTAGAAATTTGAATGGTTAGTATATAATGTGTATTAAATAAATAGTATGATGTTAATGGCATATTTAAGACCACCATACATAAAGCAACTTGTTGCACGCAGTGTTGTTCAAAACAAGTCACTACACAATAGAAAGCCTGTCTATTCTAGTCAACAAGTTTCCTGTTATAATTATGTTCATAGGCACACATGATCATACATATCCATTAATTAGAGGTAAAATTGACATGGATGGCCTGTTGTATATAACATGTTGCATACAACAAGTTGCGTCATGTATAGTAATGGCTTTTATATTGCAAATGATTTTCTCTAGGTCACTCAATTGGTCCTTATAGAATACATGCTGGAAAAACAGTACCTATTGTAAGAGGTAAGCAGTTCTCTCATAGATTCATTTAATATGAATAATACAAATTTTGAAACTTTATGAATAATTCCTTTTAATGTTAATAAGAAAAATATGAGGTACTGATAGAGTACAGATGATACCTCATGTTTGTTATTAACGTCAAAGATAATTATTCAGAATTTGTGTTGGATTATATGATATGACAGGGGCAAGGAGAAGTGGCAGAAACAGGGGAAATATTAGGAATCACACTCAGAAGACAATCTTTTAATTACTCAAGAAGGCTGAACCTTAACTCCTTTACCTAAACCCTATTTCCACTGTTTCTACCTTTTAGCTGCTTCTCCTTCACCAACTCTAACAGCATTGAAACAAAAATAAGACTTTTATATGTATTTCACTAAATTTTAAACATGTTGAAACATGTAGGTAACTATTCTTTTATTTACCACTTTTTTATTATATCTCTTCGACAATGGGTTGGTTTTTTGGTTGGGTTGGAGCTTAAAAAATTCATGTTAAATTATCTTTTTTTCACATTTTGAGCACATTTTCTGACTTCATTTAAAGTAGGTGCATTACATGAACTTACAATTTAAATTGAACTTCCATACCACAGACAGCATGTGAGTATACAAGCTAGTGTATGCGTCTCTGTAGTTCAGGGTTTGCAAATGTTATGCTTTCAAGTTTAATATTAGTGTACTTATGCTATATAATATGTGTATTTTCAAATGAAAGTGTACATGCAGTGATTTTAAAGTTATTGGTTGCCTTTAATCAAATTACACATTAGCCACATTATTAAAAATGTATTCTTATTATCATTGTACATGACTTTATTAAGAACACTAAACTGTTTAAAGTGACTATGAACTATTTTTTTCTTGTAGGAGGTGAAGCCACTAAAATGGAAGAAGGTGAATTCTTTGCTATTGAGACATTTGGTTCTACTGGTAAAGGACAAGTCCATGATGATATGGACTGTTCACATTATATGAAAAACTTTGAAATTGGACACATCCCCTTACGTATGCAACGAGCAAAACAACTCCTCTCTGTTATTAATCAGAACTTTGGAACACTAGCATTTTGTCGTCGTTGGTTAGATCGACTTGGTCAGAATCGCTACCTGATGTCTTTGAAGACCCTCTGTGATTCTGGTATTATTGATCCATACCCTCCTTTATGTGACATAAAAGGGAGCTATACTGCGCAATATGAACACACTATACTATTGAGACCAACTTGTAAAGAGATCATTAGTAAAGGAGAAGATTATTAAATTGAAATTAATTTATTGTTTCCTTTTGTTGTATCTTATTATGAAACAGTATACAAGTTATATAAATTTGCATATTGATAACTGCTTTTTAAAAGTTTATTGTTCTATGAGTTATACATGGGAGTCAAGGGTTACGAGGTCTTAACTGTGGAAAACAATGGGTATTAGTAAGTTTAGGGTCTACTCAATATAAGCAATACTTTTCAAAACAAAATGACTTAGCACAATGTGATGTTTTGGGAGGTCACTAGTCTGGTGTATTAGAGTAATAGATCAATGTTTGGACGTCACGTATATTCGGACATTGTGTTTGAATGCTAACAGTGACTGATCAAAGCACCTAGCATCTTAAATGAATGCTAAAGAACTGTACTTTTATTATTCCAAGATTCATGAGCTTCAGAGTCTCCACGCTTGAGTAGTGGCACTTTAAACATGGCTCGCCGAAATTTCGGAATATCGGACAGAAGACTGTATTTTTGTAGGTTGAAAAATGCTATCTAGATAGTTTACAAGTATGGTCCTACTTGACAACATTCAAGAACTAATCATCGCTCTGTAGAATGATGCAGTTGTCCATTGAAATCTTTATCCATCAAAAAAGTATGGATAAGCTAAAAATGCGTACCCTGAGTGCTGTATAATCGGACAGGCCCATTATTAAAATAGCATCCGGATGATCGGATAGCATCAGTGTTTTATCAGTTTTATTGCTAAACAAAACTTAGATTTCACATTCAGAACAAAACCAAGTCATTATATCGATTTTAGAGTACATTTCCAATGGAATACTTGTGCACTCTACGTGGAACCAAGTGTCACACCTATCACAAGCCACCCAATCTTTATTGAAATTGGTGTCACAAGCTGGGCAAACTGTATCACTTCTGCCACTAATAGCAGGTGAGAAAGAGCCATCTATTACATTATCATCATGCTCAGGAGACTCTCTAGTTCCTACATTAGTTCCACGTCCACGAGATGCATTAGTTCTAGATCCTGTTTGACCATTAGTACCTATACATTAATATTCAGTATATCTTACTTGGAGATGAGTTACATGATTGACACTCGGCACTTGCACTAGTTCCACGACCATGAGTTCCTACATTAGTTCCATGTCCATAAGATGCATTAATTCTAGACCCTGTTCGACCATTAGTACCTATACATTAATATTCAGTAAAATAGTACATGTATATGTCTTACACGGAGATGAGTTATGTAATTGAGACTTGTCAGTTGCGCTAGTTCCACGCCCAAGAGTTCCTACACTAGTTCCATGTTTAGTAGGCCCTGTTCAACAAACATCCGTTCTCAGTGAAGATTTGGCATACTAATTGTGGTCTTTGCTTACTTAAAGACAAACTGTGTGATAGATGAGATCCAGTTTGATCATTATCATCTTGAATCAAGTGGGTCGGTCGTGTTGGGAGGTAAGCAGAATACTATCACCTTCTCCTCAGCTGCTCTTCTTACAAAGCTAGGATTGTAATGAGTAGAATGGCCATCAAGAAGAAGCAGAATTGGTCTTGACGATGGGGAATGGACAAGAAAATGGTGTGTGAACCAGTTCAGGAAGATTTCAGAATCCATCTATCCTTTAGAAGTTAAACCATAAATAGCTCCTGGTACTTCATTTTTTGTAAGATCTGGATTTAGAGATTTCCTTCCTAGAATAACTAGTGGTGGCAGGACTTGACCAGCTGCATTGAAACAGGCTAGTACTGATGTTACTGCTCGAGGATGTTAATGCCCTCTAATGGCATTTACAGATAAAGGAATATGATCAAGTGAAAGACCAAATTCATCACAATTAAAAATCTGTGATGGTTTATCTATTAAATCATTTTCTAATAGGGTCTGCTCCAAAAGATCAAAGTATCTGTTTATAATACCTGAATCACTCACTACAAGATTGCATATGACAGCTTTTCAACAGTTCTGAGAGTTATGGTAGGATGTCTTTTCTTGAATGACAACCACCACCCATTAGAGAGAGTAACTTTCTTGCCTTTAGAAGATAGAAAATTTTCTACTATTGCCAAAACTTCTGTCCGAGTTTTAGCATATCCCATTCTCGCTGATTGACAGATAAAACTGACAAGTTCTTTCTCCTCCTCACTTGACAAGTACCATTCAGGTCCACTATGAGCTCCAAATTTAACTTTACCAGTGATGCGATCACTTAATGTTGATCTTGGAATGCCATACTGTTCTGCTGCATGTCTCACTGATGCTCCTTCTTGAACAGCCTCATATGTTCTGCATATTTGTTCTTCACAATATTCCTTATAAACAGGAGGTCTCAAAGGAATTGTGGTCAATGGAAATGATCGTGGTGGTGATATTGTTGCTGATCTGAATGTCCGGTCACGAAACAGACAACTCACGTCATTCAGTTAAACCTGTACAAATAATATTAAGGGTTACAGTACCAGCAGGAAGTCAATACTTCACTGTGTACTATCAATCTAAACATTACACATCACCCAAACCCATAAAGTACACACATCAAAGTATTGACTTGTGCCAGTTATCTAGCCACTAGACTACGTTGTTTATACACTTCGCCCAATATTTTAATGAATGACAGAATATAAAACACCTTGGAGAAAAACAAGGCCATGTGAATACAAAAAACTACTAGACTAGTAAACTCTCTCCTCGCATATTTTCACCTCATCATATTAGATCTACCTCAATTGTACCCATACTATCTTTTGTTTCTAAAGTTTATTCCATTAACACAAAGGTTATTATACCTTCAAACAAAACTTTCGCAGTTCCTTTAAACGGTAGCAGCTCGTTTAGCCAGTAGCAACACATTCAGCCAAAAGCACGATGTAGACACCAAACTAGTAACCGTGTCAGATTATACAGCACTCGGGGTACGCATTTTTAGCCATATTTTTTTGAAGGAAAAGATTTCAATGAACAACTGCATCATTCTACAGAGCGATGATTAGTGGTTGAATATTGTCATGTAGGACCATACTTGTAAACTATCTAGTCAGGCTGTTGACGAAAGTTCAGGCACCAATCAGTAGGTAAGCAACAATACTGAGCACACTTAATTAATTAAATGTTGAAATTATTAAGGAACAAATCAACCAAAAATCAATTTAAAACAAAAACAATTACATTATCAGTTATAATCAGGCAGAGGTGTTTTATTATCATAAGCCAATCTCTTAGGTATACACCACACCCAGTCAGCAATTCGCACAGGGCGAGAATCCCTCACTGGTGGCCAATACTTAGAGGTCTGTGTTTTGTATTTGATCTTGTCAAGTTGAGTTAGCCACCATTCGAGCCAAATCATGCGACAAAAGAAAACAATGATGAGATGGAAATCAGTAACTGTTACTTTCCGTCGATGCTTGTCCATAGTTGCAATGACTTTGTCTTCATGTTCAGACTCGTTAAGCCTAATATAGCCAGGATTGAAAGGAGAAAGAAGAGCTACATACCAATGGTAGATACTTTTCCTAAAAAGATTCATAAAATTTGGACAAACACCTGCCAATTTAGCCATGTCCCAAAAATATTTTGTTCCTTCGACAATTCTATCCAAACGCTGCGAACCTGGAGAAAAATATTTTGTCCAGTAATCTCCGTCAGCTTTAGTGACCTTCAGCCTCTCCTCTTTAGATTTCAATTCAAGTTTACCACTGTAGACTTTAGCTACCCATCTTGATTGTATTTCAGCTAAAGCAGGCATTGAAGCTAAGACAGGTCGAACAAATCCAATAAATGATAAAGTTGGATCGTCATTATCCATGACATGCTTGTATCTTTGACGGAATGTTTTCTGAGTATATTGCTCTGGAAGATAATCAAATGCAGTACTATATCCAGTAGATACGATCACAACATCAAACTCTTGTTTGGAACCATCAGCAAAAGTGACTTCCTTTCCATTGCATGACTCAATGGCACCTTTTGGAAAAAATTTTTTGTAATCAATTAGATCGAGGACATGTCCATTCTTATTAATAAAATAGTGCATATTTTCAGCATCATGTTTCCATTCTGGTATGCCATGGCCTTGATAGGCAAGTAGTGAACCACCAGTAGTCCACCTACACATCCATTGGAACCCTGGTTTGCTCTTCCACCAAGGTGAAATACAGTGAAGCGCATAAGACGATACTTGATCATAAACGGAAGGGGCATTCCAAGGCATAACCTTCCCGTATCTTCGAAAGAAACTCTGACCTCTTGGAGCACTCCAGTAAATCAAATTCGTGTAATCCAGCCATTCTTGACAAATGTCAGCTGCAGTTTCACCTCCACCAAAAACCAAGAGCCTGCAGTTTCGATGCTCTTCCAATGGCTCCTTGATTTCCTGAGCATGATAAACAATGCCTTTAAAGTTGGCAAAAACGGAATTGCGTGGATCATCGGCTACAGGCTCGCCAGTACAGACAATCAAAAACTTGCTAGTAAAAGTATTTCCCGTAGAAGTGTATGCATACCACAAATCACCTTTCTTCTCAACTTTTTCCACGGTAGTGTTGAAACGAATGTGTCGGAAGAGGTCAAAGTTTTCGCAATAAGACTTTAAATAGTCAAGCACCTGAGAATGGTGGGGAAACTCTCCCATTTGGTCTGTATAGGGATAATCGGACATTTCGGTAAACGAAGACGAAGACGTAGTACGTGTCGATTTCATGACCGTTTTCTCTTTCGGATCGTCAGAGTAATACCAGAGTCCTCCAATGCCATCTCTCCTTTCCAATGCAACTACAGTGAGGCCTTCTTCTTTCATGTATTTAGTGGCTAGTACACCAGACCAGCCAGCTCCCAAAACCGTCACATCATGGTAAGTCATCGCTTTTCTTGAAAAATTGTCGTGACTTTGCTCGTAAGAAAGCTACAACTAAATTCAGCAAGGGCTGCTGCTAAACGGAAGTTCGTCCGGTTTTGTAGGTCTTGTCATACTAGGACTTCTTAATAATATTTTTATTTTTGTTTTTTCTTTTCTCTTCTCTACTGTATTCTTTTATGTTACTGTAAGAATATTTAGGTTTTTATGCACAAGAAAGTTCCCAACTATAGTGCGCCCTTCCTTACGTCTTATCTCATCTAGAAAAATTCTAAGTTGTAATTTACCTAACTGCGCATGGGTACAACGATACGTGCGTAAGTGCCGTAAAGATAGCCAAACGTAAGTAGTTTACGGCGCCGTAAAAATAGTCACTGCCAACAAAGTATGTAAAAACAGTTTGACAGTTTGATTTGATAATATAGCGGCGGGCGCACTTGTAGGCTTTGAATTAAGCTAAGTTCCACTGAGAGTTGGAGGGTTAATTAATTAATTAATTAACCAGGAAGTTCTCTGATAATAGATTAAGAATAATACCAATTTTACTCTGCTCTCTATGTCCTGATGATGTGAGTTAGTTATTAACTTTACAAATAGCATTTATGTTTTTCTTCTGAGCATCAGACTTTCAAGGCACTCATTGGCATTTCTCCTCTTGAATACGATTTTAACACATATAAAGTTATCTCTCACAGAGGCTACTTCCAAGTCCTAAACAAACATTGCTTCATTGTTAAAAGTGCTTGAAATATGACTTCAAAAGGCAGATATATACCTTGTGTGAGAACATATTTCTGTCTAAAATTAGTCTTTATAAGTCTTTTACTTTTGTAGTTAGCATTGCATAAAGGGAAGAAGAAAATAGAACATCGTGCCATCCCTACATAGGCAGTACTACTGTCTACCAGACTATCAATTCACATATAGATAACCATATATCTCTATTCAGTTTTTAATACACATACACATAAATACATTATAGTATTTATGTAATCTCAACCTGTTAGCCAGAGAAAGCAATGAAAACGTTTAACTGAATGAAGCACTCAAGGAGCTAAAGGAACTGTTACAAAGTTGGATAAAAGGAAGACAAGATAATCAAGAAGAGTGGTTAGGTAAGGATTTTTGTAATATAAAAAAGAGACATAACGATATTTTATGTTAGTAATATGAAATCAACCCGATCAAACAACATTTTAACGCAAGCAGTAAACTATACTATTTAGTGTCATCCTCAGTATTACAGAATTTGCAAGTGTAGTTATCAGGTATTACATTTAGTTTATAGAATAGTACATGTAAGCTACATCCAGTTATCACACTGATCCATTCAACAGTTTCAGAACTCATTATCACCTATAAAACAGCTTCTGTCAAATTTTACATTTTTTTGCAAGTGTTTTCTTAACTGTATTGATTTGCTAGGGTTTTATTTAGAGGAGGCAAGGGGGAGCATTTGTCCTCCTTGAAATCTTTTTGTTCCCTTGGAAAATTATAATAATTGGGTAGCAAAATAATATTAATTTTAATTTAAAGTACATGGGTATGATACTGTTGGTCTTTTTAATAAGTTTATACTATAATTCATCTGCCTTTCTTGTTCTGCATTTCCACGATTTCCTCCAAATAAAAATAAATTATGTATAAAAACGTTTATGACTTTCATTTATAAGGATTAAAAATTCACTAAATTATCCACTGTTCGCTGGAAAATTCCTGATGCTGATAAGATACCATATGGAAGGCGATTGTAATGAAATAACCCTTTTTGCGTATTTATTACCATGAACTGCTTACTCTCCTCATCCAATTCCAATTGTTGATTGTTTTAGATCCAACTTGGACACATCCTGGATAAGATGGTGTTTCTCTAAATGGAGCTGCTCCTGCTTCTCCTTCAATGCTGTCATAGGCACAGAGCTATGCTTGAAATGACCTACCAACTTCCTACAAACAGCTGCAATGTGGCTAATTTGGCTGATGTTCAAGCCTTTGTTTACAGCAAGCTGCAAAGTATGAGCAACACAAGGTACACTTTCCCAACCACGTTTTCTTGATGCTACTGTCATGTTACTTGCATTGTCATGTACAAGTGCTACAATGCATCCCTCAGAAATACCCCACTCAACATGTGCCTGCCTGAGACAGGTGGCTATGTTTTCTCCTGTGTGTCGCTCTTTTGTAAACAGTACTTTGCTTTCAAATTCCCACTTCTCATTTATCCAATGGACAGTCAGTGTTGTATATGATTCTGTTATTCGGCTTGTCTAAGAATCCGTAGTGAACGAAATATACGATAATTGTAGCCCTCCAAACAGCTGCTCCTTTAAATTGTTGTACAGTTTACGGCAAGTTGAAGTGATATGAGGACGAGACGGCACTCTATATTCTGGCTCCAGCAAATACATCAGCTTGTTGAAGCCAGTACCATCTACTGTTGCAATTGGGCGTAGATCAATAGCTATCAATTGTGCTATGGCCTTTGTTATTTCTCCTGATCGTTGGGCAGAACACTTCCTACCAGTAGCAAGGGTAAGTTGTTTTCCACTTGACTCTGACTTCGCCGACGACAGTTCCGGGTGTTTCGTGTCAATGTGAGAAAGTAAGTTCCCAGTTCCACTGGAATAGGCAAGTGATACTTTACAAAGATTACAAACTGCTCGCTTCCGTCCATCTCCTACTTCGATATCAAAGGTCTTCCAAGCTCAGCTATTCTTCTCATGTTTTGATACCATTTTTTGGTCGAGTCACAATTCACAACTGGACATGCGCAATGATACCACGTGTCAACCGGACACTAGATTTACTATCCAGATAGATGGTGCAGCAACAAATAAATATCCGGATGAAAGCAGCATCCGTTGCAGCCCTACTTATTAGTTATTATACCAAATAACAAATGACTTTAATCTTATTAACATATGCCAGATGACATGCTTTGTGTGTATAATGTATTGTCTATATGTATCATAGCAAAACCTGTATACAATTTGTGGTACTATAGTGTATTATTTGATATGTGGCAATAATTGCTATGGCTAGTCTAGATCTTTATCTAAATCCTTTATAAATATATATGATAACTGTAATGAACAGCCCTAGACATGGCTTGTGGTTTGATGACTCACAAGTACACTAGTTCATTAGCCATCTATACTGTCATACCTCACAAATGATTTTGATATTGTTAACATATGCCAGATTGCACACTTTATGTGTATAATGTATTGCCTATATGTATCATAGTGAAAACTGTATACTATTTGTGGTAGTATGCTGTATTATTAGATCTGTGGCAATAATTACTATAGCTAGTCTAGCACTTTTGGCAAATCTTTTATAAATATGATAGCTGTAGTAAACAGACTGCCATCTTGTTTGATGACTTACAAATACGTGTGTTTAATTAGCAATTTGTGGTGTGATACCATATTCTCTTGTAGCAACCAGCTCTAGCAAATTGAAAGACTTCTCTATACTGTTGAGATATAATGTTAAAGGGTAACTGAAATGCGTATTTTGAAATTTTTGAAACTTGGTAATTCGTTAAATAATAATATGATAACATGTAAACCTTACTCGTTTTCTTGAAATGGAACTTTCTTTTGAAATAAAACAAAGTCAAAGCTTGCTCAATCACAAGTCAGCCATCTTCTTCCTGTTTAAGCAGCAAAATCGGCAAAACGTATTATGACATCACAAGATGAACGATGAAGTTGAATTCAATTGGTAGGAAGTGTGAACTACTGGAGAATGCCTAAGAGATGCGTTGTTTTTGGTTGTGGTATTACTAACAAGGATGGAGTGAGTCTATTTTGATTCTCTAAAGATCCAGAACTCGATAAAAAATGGACTGAGCAAGTAAAGAGAAGCAGGAACAAGTGGTTAGGACCAACCAAGTACTACTGATTTTTGGGTAGTTGCCACTTTACTGATGAAGACTATTTCCAGCCTGATACAGTTGTTGCTGCTAGTCTAGGGTTATCTAAAAAACGAAATTAAAATTTGATGCTATCCAACAGTCTTCAAGAGACCAGTTAATGAAGATCAAACTAAGGAGGCATCACATTTAAAGAAGTCTAAATCAACAAATAGACATGAACATTAAAAAAGAAGAGAGAATTTGAAGGTATATATATAGGAGCTATCACTACTGGATTATAACTGTTTGAATTGATTTAGGTGTGAAAATGCTAGTAGATGCATCAGATGAAGAATCCAATTAGGCTAATAATGAGAGTGAGTCCAGTATGGCTACAGATGAAGAATAGCTTAGCTAAGAGTGGGACATTCGAATTTACCTGAATATGAATCATGTTCATTTGTATCAGATCCTCTACCAGGCATGTTTTAAATTGGAAAAATTCTACAGATTTTGTTCATATTGTACTTTCATTGCAATAGTATTATCAAGCAGTAAGGAAAAGCAAAAAATGAAATTGAAAGGTATGTAATTTCAGTTGTGTTAAAGCTGTCATGACATGTTAATGTTAGGCTGTCAGACAACTAATGTCAATCTACTGAAACATAAACAATGTCTATGTACTGTCATATATCTGTACAATGTAACCTTTTAATTGATGATAAGAAAAGTATTGAATCAGAATCACTCAATACACGCACTTATAAATTCAAAATCAGATGAATCATTATATCATTTATCAATTGAAGAGTAAGTATAATATAAATGCTCATTGTAAAGTGTCCAGTATAATGGCATGATCTTTGTAGACAAATAACACTCACTCATTAATAGCTAATGGTAAAGTTGCAGACCCATATTCTTCTCTGTATTGGTAATATGCAGTTTGTAATGTTAACACATTCAAGCAAACAGCATGCAATCCTGGATGGCCAGTAATACCTAGGAGTTCAGGTATCTCAGCTTCTTCCATTTTTTCATTCATTTTCATAAATTCCTGACAGCAAGTGCACTCCTTTGAAATACTCATGATTACGCAGTGGCTACATGCACACCTATAATCAACATAAATATATATATATATATATATTACAAACGTTATTCCTCATCTATTTTCATACCAATTAAAGTTTAAAAGTCTTTCTGAGGACAGTTCCGAGTCTCTTCACTACTACTACTATTACTGGATGCTTGGCTATCATTTGCTTTATATAAATAACGTAAAACAATACCAGCAAAAGTATCTTCATCTTGAATATTCATCCTGCATTGGCCTTGAATATTGTTCAGATCCACTAGTTTCTTTATTAGCAAGCACATCCATCTCTATAACGGGTGTGAAAGTATCGATTTGCATGTGTTCAACTGTTCATCGTTCATCTTGTGATGTCATAATACGTTTTGCCGATTTTGCTGCTTAAACAGGAAAAACATGGCTGACTTGTGATTGAGCAAGGTTTGACTATGTTTTATTTCAAAAGAAAGTTCCCTTTCAAGAAAACGAGTAAGGTTTACATGTTATCATATTATTATTTAACGAATAATCAAGTTTCAAAAATTTCAAAATACGCATTTCAGTTACCCTTTAAATAAGGTTAATGCAAGTTTTAAAATACATATAATATACTTGTGCTGACAAGCACAAACTACATACATATACGGTATATGTGGTAGTATAGTGTATTATTTGATGTGTTGCATCAATTGCTATGGCTAGTTTAGTATTTAATCTAAATCCTTTATAAATGTGATAGCTGCAATAAACAGCCCTAGACATGGCTTGTGAATTGATGATTCACAAGCACACTAGCTCATTAGCCATCTGTAGTATGATACCACACAAATGACTTTAATTTAATATAATGAAATTTCAACATCCACGGTAAGACTTGGACAAAGATCATGCCTATACCTGTATCAATTAAATTGTGTCTGTACTTTGACACACGTGCATTAGATGTCGTTATCCACCTAGCATACAAATATGTTATAAGTAACTAGGAACTTGGATTGTTTCATTATGCACAATGTATGAGTTCTGGACATCCTACAGAATACAGAAATACACTATAAGAGGAAAGACGAACAAATCCAACATTTAACAAATTGTGTTTGTGATGCTTAGAAACCTTGTCTTAACATGTAACTAAGTCATAATGAAAGGATTATCATAGAAAGTAATACTGAAAGAATTTTTTTAAAATTGATCAGTTTTGAGTAAGACATTAATTGTTTCTGCCAATACATTTCAATGAACAATCTGGGCCATCCCTACATAGGCACTGTTACTGCATGCATGATTATACATGTTGCTTCAGTGAGCAATGAAATGTGTTGCTGATAATTATTCTAAGGAAGTAAGCCTTCTATTACACACTCCACAGCTTCTGCAATCTCATTCTTCTCAACATCGCTGTTTTATTGTAACAAATTCTCCCACATATTCTTAAATGATTTTATGATTATCTTTACACACAGGTAAATGGTCGTATCATTGATTGTGCTTTTACAGTAGCTTTTAATCCAAAATATGAGCCTCTATTAACAGCTGTTAAAGATGCTACTAATACTGGTAACTTTAAGTGCTATCAATATAACAGATAGTGTATATACATTTTTATTTACTTATTCATCTACAGTTATAAAGTAACACTCCCTATATCTTACACATAGGCATTAAAGCAGCAGGTATTGATGTTAGGTTGTGTGATGTTGGTGAAGCAATACAAGAAGTGATGGAAACATATGAGATTGAACTTGATGGAAAGACTTACCAGATCAAGTCTATTAGAAATTTGAATGGTTAGTGTATAATGTGTATTAAATAAATAGTATGATATTAATGGCAAATTTAAGACCACCATACATAAAGCAAGTTGTTGCATCCAATGCATTTGCTCAAAACAAGTCACTGCAAAATAGAAAGCCTGTCTATTCCAGTCAACAAGTTTCCTGTTATAATTATGTTCATAGGCACACATGATCATACATACCATTAATTAGAGGTAAAATTATGGATGGCCTGTTGTATATAACATGTTGCATACAACAAGTTGCGTCATGTATAGTAGTGGCTTTTATATTGCAAATGATTGTACTCTAAGTCACTCGATTAATCCTTATAGAATACATGCTGGAAAAACTGTACCTATTGTAAGAGGTAAGCAGCTCTCTCATAGATTCATTTAATATGAATAATACAAATTTTGAAACTTTATGAATAATTCCCTTTAATGTTAATAAGAAAAATATGAGGTTCTGATAGAGTACAGATGATACCTCATGTTTGTCATTAATGTCAAAGATAATTATTCAGAATTTGTGTTGGATTATATGGTATGACAGGGGCAAGGAGAAGTGGCAGAAACAGGGGAAATATTAGGAATCACACTCAGAAGACAATCTTTTAATTACTCAAGAAGGTTGAACCTTAACTCCTTTACCTAAACCCTATTTCCACTGTTTCTATCTTTTAGCTGCTTCTCCCTCACTAACTCTAAGAGCATTGAAACAAAAATAAGACTTTTACATATATTTCTCTAAATTTTAAACATGTTGAAACACTTAGGTAACTATTCTTTTATTTACCACTTTTTTATTATATCTCTTCGACAATGGGTTGGTTGGTTGGTTAGGTTGGAGCTTAAAAAATCATATTAAATTATCTTTTTTTCACATTTTGAGCACATTTTTTGACTTCATTTAAAGTAGGTGCATTACATGAACTTACAATTTAAATTGAACTTCCATATCACAGACAGCATGTGAGTATATATATGTATATATGTATTAATCATTAGCATTGAACAAACATACCACTTAGTAATGATTGACTTATAAAAGCCTTTGATATCAACACTATAGTGATATGTTAGCTCACCACATAACAATCTTAGTTGCCTATAAAAGCAGATAGCTGAAGGGAAGAATGTAAAAATTTGAGAAAGGTCAAACCGTTCACAGATATTGTACACATACATGTATGTATTTTAGGGTCTTACTCACCACAAGAATACTATAATGGTGTTGTGTCTTTCATCATGCTTCATTTATCATCTATAGTTCATGTGATACACATTGAACTATAACAACCATAAGGTATGCTTTTACTACTATCTTTTTTACCATTATCACTTTGCATATACCTTCATATTCTAAACCACCTAAATATATTCCAACATGACCACCATCACCACCATTCAGTGAACCTAGGGCCAAGAAAAAGAAAGGTTAGTATGAATAAGACAAAATTCTCAAGTACTTTCATTTCCACATGTAGAAGAGCCTAGCCCCAGTGATCCTACACCAGCCCCACCCCCAAATGATAAAAAGAATGAAATGTGTCCCTATTGTCACCAGACACGCTGTGTGACAGTCAGACCTCCAACCTGGTTGATAAGGTCGGCCTCGCCGAGTCTTAGTAATGTGGCTAAGAGGTACCCACTGTACAGAAAGTTCTGGTCACTGATGAGGAGTTTGGGACTGTGAAATGATCCACATTATTTAGCACTGAAGGCAGGCTACACCACCAACACTAATAAAAGGGAGATACTGCCTTTGTGCATTATTAATGTAAGTAATATGACATGTGAATGATGCTGTAACATAATGACAAAAATTAAGCAATGTCTTATCTTTTACAGGAAGTACGAGGAAGATTCCCAAACCCAGCTGGTGTACCCTATACTGACTATCAACCAGCATAGTTAATTTTTGTAATGAAAAAAAGACAACCTTAGCATATTCAATTTCATCAATAAGTCACTAAAATAAGAAATAAGAGATACTAAAGTAAGAAATAGAAAACTTTGAGCATAGAGAAAATGAAAATGTGTGAATTACCATTGAATTAATTTTCAAACTCGTCGTTGTCACCATCATCATCATACATGTTGAAACCATCTTTAAGTACATCCTCTTCATCCATTTCATCTTCATCTGGCTCAACGATTTCAAGTGGTTCCATATCGGGTCTGAATAAATGAAATAAAATAACAAAAAAATCTTAGCCACTAGAGCTCAGTACCTAATATCAACACTATTTTTCTGTACATAGACCATCTAAATCTTATCCACAAACTGGTATGATTTCTTTGTAAGTACTCTACAGGGAGCTCGTCTGTCTGGTCTTCTTGTATCCTGAATGAGACGTTCGCTTGTAGCTGGCCTTCCAACATTCTCATTCTACCAAATATCGAGTCACCCAGAGATGTGTTGAAATATTTTGACTAACCCAATCCATACAAGCCATGTTGATTCTCATTATAAATGTATCCGTTCCAAAATGAATACGTTTAGGAGCATACATCAGAAGATGGTGATTAAAAGATTCAACCCAATATGTGTCACGACACTGGAAACATTGTACATGAAACTGATCAATAAGAATAACAGAAATAACTCACATGACAGTATGATTCAGCATTTGCATAAATGAGTGTTTCCTTCAATTTCTTTGTATATGCCTCTATAGTATCCTTATCTTGCAATTGAACCTTTGATGAAACATAACCACTCTTCTTACAACTTGACTCATAATTACAGTTGAGGTGTTGACCCTAGTATAAATCAAACTCACTCACAGACTCAACTGATGTCAAACATAATGATACCATGTAATGATCTACAATGTTCAATATGCTTGCACGAAGTTTGTGTGGATTTTGTTCACAGTTCTTCATACAATAGTACAAGTGAACTTTTGTACTCTTTCCTACAATAGAAAACAAATAATATTACAGAGATCAATCAACATAGAACTAACTCTTGTCTGACAGTTCAGGAAACCATGTCTTTCCTGGTTTCTTTACAGGTCCAACAGCAATTGATTTCATGTTTTTTGCCACATTTTTCATTCCTGGACATAATGTCACAATCACATTATCTCTGGTGAATGCTACACTCACCATGCCACGTATCATAAGAATTAACTAGCTTCAAATCCTTCACAATATAGTTTTTTACACTTGCATTGTTGTCATGTGCTACCTCAACAATATTGATACCTAAAAGAGCAAACTTCAGGCACTAAAGTGGCTGTATTGCATTCAGTGAGTAACCTTTTCCTATAACTTGAGGTATAACTACTTTTGTGCAGGCTAATTCTCGGGTTTGGGTGCTAATATGATCCTTTCTAGAGAGTGTGACACAACCCAGGATTTAGTGTGTGCTGAACAAAAAATACTATAATCTTATGAATCAACAACATAACGGTGTATACCTTCCTGAGAGACAAGGGACGGTAGTGTGATAAACATTGGCAGTCGAGTCATGGTGTGCATCAGTAATCACCCACTATCATGAACAATAACTCGGTATTGATTTGAAGTGTATTATTATTTACCTCTCTGGATTGCAAGTAACCTGGTGAACCATTGACATCTTCAACTGCTTGAAAGAAACATGACTCAGTGCATAAGTTGATCACATCAATATATTTCATAGATTTATAAACTGAAATTAAAACGATTAAATACAGGAGAATTATATATGCTCTGAGAACCCATACCTGAACGAATGTACCATTTGCCAACTGTACCAATACCAAAAAAAGTGGAAAAATTTATGTACTGGTTTGGTATTATTCCAGCACAAGTGAATCCATGAACTAATCTGGTGTGTATAATTTATAGTGAATAAGTAAAATTACAACACTACTTCTAACTTTTGATTGATCAAGTATCTTCCACCAAATACTCTAGAACTGGCCCAACATTGTTGACAGTGACAGTTCTGGCACTGAAACTCAACCCACACAACATGGCCGATCTATAGGAAACGTAGACACATTGTAAGCAACCAATAAAATTAACAAATGAATAACCTGAATTATTGATGATATCATACAGCCTACAGCTTTACAGTCACATGGTTTTCCTAGTTCAAGTATCAATCTCTCGCGTTCACATATAAACACCTCTTCTCCATCCTCAGTATCATTCACACCTGTATAAACTCCTAAGCATATATTATATAAGTTTTTCATATGCTGGAACTCTAAAGTAAGCTACCTGAGTTTTTTAAAATCAACTGCTTTTGAACAGTAGTTGGCACAGCATCATGTCCCATATCTTGTACTGCTTACTCAAAATAGTTGAGCATCAAAGGTAACAGCCTGAAATTATCCACAACGCGCAACCCATCAAAGGACAGCAGGCTTTTGGCCTTGTCCAGACGACTCATGAATTGCTTTTTCGAGTCTTCATTGGGGAAATTCACTTCCATTTGGTAACAAGGACCCTGTCTTGGGTGCTTTTTTCTTGGAGCATTCTCACAAGTAGCCATTTCCAACAAGTGAAGTATGACAAATCACGTGAATGAACACGTTGCATGTTCGTTTAACGCCTCCCTTTTTTCTGAACAGTGTGAGTACTGTTGCCCTTATCTGTTGCCATTTTAGTGCATGTGGAGAAGCCATATTAATTCCGCCCTGGACACGCTCTTTTATACTCAACCTTCACATTTAAGGACAAGTGTAATAGCATAAGCTGGTACAAAACACACATCTTAAAATATAAGAAATACTAATACATAAGTAGATTATGTACAATAGATTTAAAGTGGGGTAACGAGGACGATAAAGAGGGACAAAAATTAAAATCATTGAAGAAGGAAAAAAAAGAATAGTAATAACCTAATAAATTGAATTTAAAATGTGAGGAGTACTGTAATGTGATTAAACGGGAGAATAAATGGCAGAGTTTGCAGTGAACAAGTTTGCAATAACAATATTTTTGAAGGTAAGAATTTCGAGGAACAACCTCCTTACTTTCAATGGTTAAAAATTTAAGTAACATAGCATATCTTTATAACTATGATTTTTAGGCCAATTTTAAGTACAAAGTTTACAAGCAAAGTTCTGAACTGATTCCAAAAGCTCAATGTCATTTTAGTTAGACAAAACCAAGTATTGCCTATCTACTTTTGTTATAGATTGCATTAACATGGATTGTCCAAGTAAGATCATTTGTTTAAAGGTACACCAAAATATTGTTGTTACAGACTTCTTCTAAGGCAGTCATATTTAAGTAAAGGCTGAGTAAAATGTTTAAGGATAAGTTGTTATTTAAATTGATATCCATGTACATGTATGTATATGTCAATGCCAACATACAAATAATATAAATACATATATATATATATATATATATATATATATAGCTATCAGCACTACCAAAGCAACCAATAAGTACAAGATCTAGATGTAAGTGATCAATAATTTACAACTGGACAAAACTGGACAAACATAATATACATATAATACATATATTTTATTTAGGTTTTTATACTCTTCAACAATTATATGTCAAACATATGTACATAATAACATAATTTATTATGCTTAATATATAATATATGTAATTTTTTACCTGTTAGTGGTTACCAGACCCAGAACTGCTTCTACTTGACTTGACCTTCTGCTCTAAGCAACCCAAGTCGAAAAAATCAAAGCCAATCACGCAATCAGTGACCTCTCAGTAATGGATTAGAACACTCAAAACAGACACTTGTAAGTAGCCATTAGCCGGAGAAAGTTAGGCACTAATTTTTAACCCCTTTTAGCGGCGATACATCACGTGAGACACATCCGTCTATATCCACCACATATCCAGCACGTGTCGGCAAACAGGCAAAGAAACACTTGTTAGGGCACTTACTAGACTCCAGTTGTATAGGTAAGAAACACTTGTTAGGGCACTTACTAAACTCCAGTTGTATAAGTAAGCTTTAAAGGTAATTTCATTAACACTTGTCTTTTGTAATATGATATACAAATTTATATGATATGATGACTGATGTATTACTACATTATGTATGATTTTAGTATTTATTATAATAGCTAATCAAAGTTCATAAGTGTTTCCTAGTTACAGAAGTGACATGTATAATTCACAGGTGAGTGTGTAAGTTTTGGTAATGTGCATGATAAATGAAGCCACATAGAACAGATATCACACTGAATCCAACTGACTTCAACATTGGTGTGATTGCTGTCATTCTCTTTAAAACAAGCACCACAAAATAGAGGCTCCTCTTCTGCAATCTTTGATTTACATAGGTTGCTATCCTGTCTCGATGGCTTTGATAATGTTGGTGGTGTTTGTCTTCGCTTTTTTGTGGAAAAGAATGTTGTTTGCCTTTCACTGTTTGCATTTGGCAAGATCTTCCTCTTAACAGGAAGTATTTTGTCACTGTCTTCTTTGAGTGCTTCAAGCATTGCTATAGCTGCTTGCACATGTTTATTGACTGCCTGTAGAGCATTTACTGTATTGGATTCTCTAATTGCCATTTCTAATGAATGTACTTTCAATAACAGTGATTCTTTTGCTGTCTCCAGGTCTGTTTTCTTCCTTTTTGAAGAGAGTACATTAGAAAAGTATAAATAATCTGTGTCTGATGATGTTCTTTCATTGGAAAAAAAGTGGTCGCTGGTATTCATATGTACTAAATGTACATGTTTACATATAGTAGCATGTAGAGTAGCATCTAAACATGTACATGTGTAAGCATGTGGACAAATTTGGCAGTCATGGCATATTACTTTACAATCACAGCTTTCCTCTAACTTTTCAACAACATAATGTATATCTTGTACATTCTGAGAGTTAACTTTCCATTTCTTGTTATTTATAGGTGTAATTGAAGTTGATGATAGTTTGTTGGCTGATTGATGGCGCTTCATGATTTCACATATCCTGTGGCTGTTTTTCCCCATTTCCAACTTCCTCATCCTTTCAAACGCTGTGTTTCTAGCTATTTTAATTAAGGCTACAAGAAGACTATCCACACGTCTATTCTGTTTATGATGTAAGTATACTATTTTTAAAACTCTATGAAAAGCCTCTAAAAACATATTTGTATTTACAGTGGATCCCACTCTGTAGCACGTAGCCCAATCATGCAACCTTGTACAATAGTTTGCGTTAAAATAAGTATGAAATCTCTCGTGATTGTTAAAAATATAAGTTAAAAATTCTTGTAATAAAGTACGAAACTTAGCCTCCTCACGTTCCATAATTAAAGTGCAGAGTAAGTGATAGATTGTCACTTGATCTTCTTTAAGTACTACGTACTCTTTAATGGCCTTTCTCCAAGCCCTATGTACATGCCATACACAGATTACTTTACGAGTATCACTACCCCCAAAAACACCTTGCCAAGCATTAAAATACTGCTCTGCATCATCAGACATAAACCAGCGAGGAGCGATAGTGCCACACTTATCTTTTATTGCTTTTAAAAAAATAATTAATGCCAAAGTGTCTTCTCTGTTACAAATCATCCAGGCTACAGGCAGTCCTTCTCCATACTCATCAACAGTCATTACTGTAATTAAATGAAAGTCATACATGTTTGTTCCATGTGTTGCATCCATGCATATGGTGTTATTACCAAATTTATGTAACATGTCTCGTTGAAATTGTGTCTGTATACATAGTAAAAAATCATTATCAGCGAAATTATCCATTCCATCGGGCTGCTTGTCACCTTGTTTCTTAAAGAGAAGTATAGGGTTATAATCTAGTGATTGCATTTCAATAACCCATGCAGTGACACTGGTTAGATCATTTTGATGTCGAGTAATGCCTTCTATATTATATTGGTATTTGATGTTGTGAACATCTTGCCGAGTAATAAGATGTTCTCTGTCGATGCCACCATCAACTGAGTCTCGGATGTCATCTAATATACGGTCTATGCATACACCTTGTTCTAATTTATTGGCGATATCTAATCTCATTTTTTGAGGTAGTCTAAGAAAAGCTAACTTTAAATCATGGTTGTAATGTGTTGGACAATATCGTACAGAGATCTTTTGTGTAAGTAGATACTGTGAGACTCGTAAATGTGCTGTGCACTGGCATCCAATTTTTGCAGTGCCTTGTGTCTTTAGCTGACGCTTGCCTTTACCATCAGGTTTATACACACCTGCTCTGTTGCAATAATAATACCAAACCTTTGCTTCATTGGATATTGTTGGTGCACACTTCAATACATAACTTGAATGAGTGGAGCTTTCAATGTCTTCCTTCCACTGAATGAATGTCTCCATACTATCAAACTCAATATTTGTTACCTCTATCTTCATTTGATGGTTGTCTTGTAGATGGTGAATAAGTTTTTGTAGAGTTGTAAACCTTACATTTTAGAGAAATGAGATGTAGTTTTGAATATTTATATTGTTATTTTTACCTTTCATCACATTTACTACAGGTGATACTACCCCTTTGGATATTGGTGCTATGTTTGTCATGAATGTGTTTGGATAGAGTGCTCTTATGTGCGTATGTCTTGTTGCAAAAAGAACAGGTGAGGTTGCCTGTGTTTGATCTCCTTTTAAATAAGAGGGGTTTTAATTGTTTACATGATTGGTTGTCTGTTATCATTGGACTTTCACCTGAAGTAATAGATGGTCAATTCATTGTTACTCTCTACAGTATCATTAACCTGAACTCATTGTAGTTACATCTTTTCTCAATGATAGTAACTTCTTTCCTTGAGTTTTTCGTAGAGATAACAAATTGTTGCCATCATATATTCCTATACATTGACTGTTTATTTGTTTATACCTTCTAACATGCTACCTGAGTTTGATAGTGATGTGGTAGGCTTTTTTTGGGTTAGTAAATTAGATGCGACACCTTCCTCGGTAATAATAGGAAGATGTAGACTTTTGGCAGATGGATGTTCTAAAAAAACTGGTTGATAACTAAACCCTTCAGGGATTGGAGAGTTTAAGAGTCTTTGTCTCACATTATAATGCCTAAGGAAAGTTTTGGTTATAAGTTTTGAGTCTACATGTACATACATTAGTTGACCATTGAGTAGTTCCTCTGCCAGTATTTTCCTAATGATTCCCATGTTATCCTAAACATTACAAATAAGATATGAAATGGTCTTGTGTGTAGGGAATGTACTTGTTGGAAATCCCAAGGTATTTCAAACACATAACTGTAAGCAAATTGAGTCACAAAGACTCCACAGTCATGGCCATTTGTTTGATGTGGTTGGTCCTATATAATAAAGTTGTTATAATATATTCATACAACATAGTGAGAAAATTTGATTCTCATTAAATTAACCAACTATCAGTTCTTCAACTCACAGTTCTGTGAATGTATTGCCACTGATCCCATTTTGGCACTGGCATGTTCTGGTCTATACAGCGATTCTCAATAAATGATCTGTTTGTACATGTAAAATTTGAGTTTATATTGCCTCGTATATACCTCAGTTTTGTCCAATATGATTGAACTGAACCCTTATATGCATCAAAGTATTCTGCCTGTTTCTTACTTAAGTCTATTGCCTATACAATTTCAGTGTTTTATAGTTGTGATGACTAATAGAAAATACCAGTAATGTCCAATGACAATGTCCATGATTAATAACACACAGAAGTATATCATACTCCATAAGATTGACCTGTAACTACTATTTATGTCTTGTGTAACACACGTTCACTTCACCTTATTATACCACCTTGACACTGCTTGATAGTCACTTTGGCAAAATTTGGCAAAAAACTGAGAACCTAAGCTAAAGACTTTTTTCCCATTCTATTATATAATTGGATAAAACAGTATATATGTTTGTGTATTATTTTATAACACCTTTGATGCTTCATAGCAGAGAATATCCATGTATGAACGTATAACCTGAAATGTTTATATTTAGGTATAATCATTAGCTGTACTATACAGTACCTCATCTGTAAGATAGGCTGCTGTGGATAGGCATTGAATGTCACAAAGTTTGATAGGTGAGTAAATAGTTTCACCTAATGTGGTAGTGTTACACATAGTTAATGTGTTAGATCTCTCACAATACATACCTTCATTTAATTTATAAAACAACATGAATGGGTCCTGTTGTGTGACTGTAACTGTACTAACTGGAATTACCTGTGATTGTACCAATGGTATCTTATGGACATGGTTATATTGATAGTATACATACAGAGCTGTCATTGATGTAGAACCACTGAGTGTTATCATATTTAGAACGAATGAAGCAAGTATAATGCCTTCCAACTGGTAAATAATTGATCACCCCTGTGAGTCTGTAGTGTCTGTTGCCTACTTTTAAAGCCGTTTGCTAAATTGATAATAATCAATTTCATTTTATTTTGTATTATATATATGAAATGTACCTGCACTTGGACAGTTGGCAAGGCAGTGCTAAGATATCATGTATATAAAGTAATGATGCGTGTACATGTATATCTAACATACTGTGTTAAATTAGTTGATTTTTTAGTAATATGAATACAAAGAAACTCTGGATATCTCAATATCTCTAATGATTTTGTACATTCTCCATGACTTCCACATCTATAATATATATTAAATCACTATGTACATGAGCTGGATAAATACATGTAACAGACATACCCTCCACATGTGTAATTATCAAGGCCTTCACAGGTTGTCAGTTCATCAATTACTAAACCTTGCAGGTGGACATTCTTCTTTTCCTTCATATATTACAATGAACATACAGTTAAGTGATTTGCTTACATTCACTTTAAGTTCAAAAACACTTGATGATTGTAGTATATCACTACTATAGCCACATTTGTTACATAGTACTAATATATTTAGTGATAATACCAATACACATCATTAACTTCAACACAAACCTGTTTGAGTAACTGCTAAAAAGAATTTGTTTTGTATCAACTCTGTAATTCTATAATTATGATATAATATATATATATATATATATATATATATATATATATATATATATATATATATTTGTGTGATATGTATGCAAATAAGTTACCTTGACAACAGTTCTGTTAATTTATCCATGAAATAGATAAAGTACTCATGAGCATCCTGATATTCACCAGGATGAAATGATTGATGAGCCACTGTTATGGTTAACAATTATATATGTTTTAATCCTTTTTATTATCTTACTTTGTAGACTTTGAACGATCATGTTAGAAGAAATAACTGTTTGTGAGCTGTTGTACTTATACGAAGTACACAATGAACGAAGATATTTATACGGACAAAACTCTGAGTATATTGAAATGTTCATTACTATGAAATGCTAGCTGTTGAATATATGTTTGTTTTATTTGTTATACTGATGTTGCTATAGGTCTTATTGTATATGTTTCTTACCTGACTTCATACATTTCTCACATACATTGTGCTCTTCATTTATTTCCTCTGAAGTAGACAGAAATACAGAATGATTCAGAAGGCACTGAATTACACTGCTAGCGTAGCAATTGTTTGCTGAATTTGTTATCCCTGGTGGCAATAATGCCTCAAAATTGTACAAAGAATTGCTTTCCATTTTTCTTAAAGAAAAAACGTGAATACATGCGTTAAGAACATTCTGCGCATGCGTAGTTGTCCAACGTAGTGAATGGGGGTTAAAAATTTATGCCTAACTTTCTCCGGCTAATGGCACTACACTTGTAAATAGCCTCCATCTTACTTTCCAGCAAATTACATTCCAGTGATGTTAAATGAATGACGTCACGTCAAAGCGATAACTCGATTTGACAGCAGAAATAGCTTCTTTCTGAAGCTATCATAAGTAATTAAAGAAGAGCTGCGCCGCTACGGTGAACAACTCATTTGATAATTTAAGGTCAGGCGGCTGACGGAAGTTCTGCCAGCAATCAGTAGGAAGCAACAATACTAAACACACTTAATTAACTGCAATGCACACTCTAAACACAAATCAATGTGTGCTGTAGTCTAGCTCGCTAGACCCTCCTCCTTTTTGATAAACGTGAACAGTTGTAATAACAGTTTATAACCACTATGTAAACATTGCGGTACTACCCACATTCCATACATTCCAAAGGGGCAGTAAGCCTAGTTCGCTTCTAGACCCTCCTCCGCCCATCAGCTTATCAAAAAGGAGGAGGGTCTAGCTCGCTAGACTATGTGTGCTGTAGCTCTGAAATGTATTATATATTGTTATTTATAACTTTTATTTTTAACTTTTAAGAAAAGTCTATATCAATTACATGAAATTCTCAAGAAAAAAATCAACCAAAAATCAATTTAAAACAAAGATACATTATCAGTTATAATGAAAAACAAAATGACTCAATATTAAGTTAAACAAATACACATTAAAAGTTATAATCAGGCAGAGGTGTTTTGTTATCATAGGTCAATCTCTTAGGTATACACCACACCCAGTCAGCAATTCGCACAGGGCGAGAATCCCTCACTGGTGGCCAATACTTAGAGGTCTGTATTTTGTATTTGATCTTGTCAAGTTGAGTTAGCCACCATTCGAGCCAAATCATGCGACTAACAAAAACAATGAGAAGAATGAAATCTGTAATTGCTGCTTTCCGTCGATGCTTGTCCATAGTTGCAATGACTTTGTCTTCATGTTCAGGCTCATTTAGCCTAGTATAGCCAGGATTGAAAGGAGCTACAAGAGCTACATACCAATGGTAGATACTTTTCTTGAAAAGACGAGTGAAACTTGGATAAACCTCTGCCAATTTAACCATGTCCCAATAATATATCATTCCTTCAACAATTCTATCCAAACGCTGCGAACCTGGAGAAAAATATTCTATCCAGTAATCACCGTCAGCTTTAGTGACCTTCAGCCTCTCCTCTTTGGATTTCAATTCAAGTTTACCACTGTAGACTTTAGCTACCCATCTTGATTGTATTTCGGCTAAAGCAGGCATTGAAGCTAAGACAGGTCGAATAAATCCAATAAATGATAAAGTTGGATCGTCATTATCCATGACATGCTTGTATCTTTGACGGAACGTTTTCTGAGTAAATTGCTCTGGAAGATAGTCGAATGCAGTCCTATATCCAGTAGACACAATCACAACATCAAACTCTTGTTTGGAACCATCGGCAAAAATGACTTCCTTTCCATTGCATGACTCAATGGCACCTTTTGGAACAAATTTTTTGTAATCAATTAGATCGAGGACATGCCCATTCTTATTAATAAAATAGTGCATATTTGCAGCATCGTGATTCCATTCTGGTATGCCATGGCCATGATAGGCAAGTAGTGAACCAGCAGTAGTCCACCTGCACATCCATTGGAACCCTGGTTTGCTCTTCCACCAAGGTGAAATACATTGAAGCGCATAAGACGATACTTGATCATAAGCTGCAGGGGTATTCCAAGGGAAAGCCTTCCCATACCTTCGAAAGAAACTCTGACCTCTTGGAGCACTCCAATAAATCAAATTCACATGATCAAACCATTCTTGACAAATATCAGCTGCAGTTTCACCTCCACCATAAACCAAGAGCCTGCTGTTTCGATGCTCTTCCAATGGCTCCTTGATTTCCTGAGCATGATACACACAACCTGTAAAGTTGGCAAAGACGGAATCGCGTGGATCATCAGCTACAGGCTCGCCAGTACAGACAATCAAAAACTTGCTGGTAAAAGTAATTCCCGTAGAAGTGTATGTATACCACAAATCACCTTTCTTCTCAACTTTTTCCACGGTAGTGTTGAAATGAATGTGTCGGAAGAGGTCAAAGTTTTCGCAATAAGACTTTAAATAGTCGAGCACCTGAGAATGGTGGGGAAACTCTCCCATATTGTCTGGATAGGGATAATCGGACAGCTCGGTAAACGAAGACGAAGACGTAGTACGTGTTGATTTCATGACCGTTTTCTCTTTCGGATCGTCTGAGTAATACCAGAGCCCTCCAATGCCATCTCTCCTTTCCAATGCAACTACAGTGAGACCTTCTTCTTTCATGTACTTAATGGCTATTAAACCAGACCAGCCAGCTCCCAAAACCGTCACATCGTGGTAAGTCATCGCTTTTTTTGATGCAGCGATTGTGACCTTTGTCTTGTTTTATACTAACATTTTTAGGGAAACAGCCCTTGTTAATTAGTCTTAGACAAATCAGCTTTCTACTGATTGCTGGACGAACTTCCGTGTATCAGCAGCCCTTGCGACCATGCGCAGTATAAAAGGGGGGCTAGGTTGCCCACAAAATACACACCCAAAACTTTTCAATATCAAAAAATGGAAATAGTTTACATCATACATATGCGCCACTCTAGCTGCTGTTTAATTAATATTATGCGTATTTTCAGTACAGATATTCCCGGGTTTTTTTGGATATGTGTAAGTGTGTAAGTTTCTGTAGCGAAATGGCGAGCAGTGGAAAACGTGTAAGACTCTCTCTTGTGATCGACTTTGACAGTCTAGAGGGGAAGAATGTGTTTAAGAGAAGGTTGGAGCATGCTAAAGAAGTTCTAACTCCTGCTGGGCAATCTGATTTAGAAAACTACACTGTTAAAAATGCGGTGTAAATATTGCATACCAGGGAGTAACTTATTCTTGTTTTAAGGGTGTAAATCTACTATAGCCAGCCATTAATAGTTATAGCTAGATGGCTATCTAGCATTGAAATAGCTAGATTGTATTTTAAGCATAGCTTGCTAGCTAGACATAGTTTAATTTGTGACTATGTCACAAGTGTATATACACTGGTAATATTGCACCTGATGATGAAGCAGCTTTCCTCACTGAGAGGCATTGTCTTTCGGATCTTTTGGAGGGTTGAAGACTCCATGTCCTTGTGGATTAACTTGTAATCCTTGCATCCCAGAATCGGTTGTGCAGGTGCAGATGTTAATTATGTGACTTGACTTGGGTTCATACAAGATTGAGGTGTGTGTGGTGGGGGTAAAGACTATATGAAGCACAGCTATTTGCAATTGTATTATCCTTTTGTGTTTTGTCTGTACACTTGTGCTTTACCTCCCCACCCCTAGCCTTCATGGTAAGGATGCATGCCTTCATACATCCTTACCATCTTAATGTAACTAGTCCCAGTCTATGCCATCATTCATAATGATTCTTCTCTAAAGCAAACAAAATCTTGTATGACCCCACCCTAAACATATATGTATGTAGCTCTATGAGTTTTTTTTTTTTTACACAATAAAGAAGGTCATGTGCTCAGAATGTTGTTTTCTTGCCGGCGATCCCACCAACAAAAACGAACCTGGTCAAGTTCCAGGATATTTGGAGGGCATTACCTATTGAATCAGAAGTACGTTTCAAATTGTTTGTGTAGTGTACAATATTGTTATTTGTACACAGGATGGTGCATAGTATTACATGTGCTGGGATTTTACCTTGCCAGTATATATATCAAGTTCTCACAGTTTGCTGGCATGAGACATGTAGGACATGGCTATATGAAGAGAGGTGAAGAAATTAATGTGTATATAGTCATCATCCATGTCCATGTAAATAATAAGATAATAAATGCTACTATCTCATCTATACCATAGCATTGGTTATATGAAGATAGTAGGCAGGTTGGCAGAGGACTCCATGAATGATGCTGTTAGAGAAGTGAAGGTTCTTTTTGAGTAAGATATTCATTGTTTCTGCCAATACATTTCAATGGACAATCTGGGCCAATCCTACATAGGCACTGTTACTGCATGCCCAATTATAGATGTGTGTGTCTATAGCAATGAATTGTGTGACTGATAATTATTCTGAAGAAGTAAGCCTTCTTTCACGCACTCCACAGCTTCTGCCAACTCACTTATTCTCAACATCACTGTTTTATTGTAACAAATTCTCCCACATATTCTTAAATGATTTTATAATTATCTCTACACACAGGTAAATGTTCATATCATTGACTGTGCTTTTACAGTGGCTTTTAATCCAAAATATGAGCCTCTATTAACAGCTGTTAAAGATGCTACTAATACTGGTAACTTTAAGTGCTATCAATATAACAGATAGTGTGTATACATTTTTATTTACTTGTTCATCTACAGTTATAAAGTAACACTCCTTATATCTCACACACAGGGATTAAAGCAGCAGGTATTGATGTTAGGTTGTGTGATGTTGGTGAAGCAATACAAGAAGTGATGGAACCATATGAGATTGAACTTGATGGAAAGACTTACTAGATCAAGTCTATTAGAAATTTGAATGGTTAGTGTATAATGTGTATTAAATAAATACCATATAGCGGGTATTATTGGCGGCCAAAATATTTGACGGTTTGCCATCAAAATAAGCAAAATTAAAATTTGGCAATTTATTAAAATAATTGTTGTAATTAAATGTGGGTGGTATTAATTAACAGTGGGTGGTACTGCGGGTACTACTGGTATAATGTCACGTGAACTCTCGTAAAAGTAAGATCGCTGGATGCTTGACCAAGCAGTAGTGGCCTCCCTTTATGTTTAGTAGGTGATAAGGATGCACAATGTTCTTCATTTGGCAAGACAGTTCTCTTCGTGAAATACCTAAGTAACGCCATTTGCGTAGCGGCTAGCAGATGGTGATCACGTGCAGGGAGGCCTGAAAAATTATTGACAGTTTTTGATTTGACGATTTTGTTGCAGACTGTCAATACACCAAATTAAATTCGCTGCCAATAATACCCACTATACGATAGTATGATGTTAATGGCACATTTAAGACCACCATACATAAAGCAAGTTGTTGCATGCAATGCATTTGCTCAAAACAAGTCACTGCAAAATAGAAAGCCTGTCTAATCCAAGTTTCTGTTATAATTATGATCATAGGCACACATGATCATACATATCCATTAATTAGAGGTAAAACGACATGGATGGCTTGTTGTATATAACAAGTGGCCTCATGTATAGTGGCTTTTATATTGCAAATGATTGTACTCTGGTATGGTAATTCAATTGGTCCTTATAGAATGCGTGCTGGAAAAACAGAACCTGTTGTATGTACACAGATTTTACATGTAAATGTATGTATTTTAGGGTCTTACTCAGCACAAGAATACTAGTGTCTTTTATCACCTTCATCTATAGTTCATGTGATACACATTGAGCTGTAACAATCATAATCTACACTATTATTATTATCATTACTATCACATTGCTATATACCTTCATATTCTAAACAACCTAAATTGATTCCAACATGGAAATATTTTTCTAATAATTAACAGGTCTACATTCACATAACAATTTATTATGTTATATATACAATCTACATACAGTTGATGTACATATAAATTTATGTTATACATAATTATTATCATATAAAATATATATAATTTTTTACCTGTTAGTACGTAAGTACTAGACCAGAACTACTTGACTTACCTTCTGTTCTAAGTAACCCAACTCGGAAAGCAAAACCAATCGATGATCTCAGTAATGGAGCACTCAAAACACACACATATAAATACCCTCCATCTTAGTTTCCAGCTACTAGCTTCCGATCCCCTACAAGTGCCGCCACCAGACCTCAATATCGTATTCCAGGCGAGTTATCAAATCAACTATATAAACTCAATTGATTTAACAAGGACTGCTTGCTAAACGGAAGTTCGTCCAGTAATCAGTAGAAAGCTGATTTGTCTAAGAATAACTTCCGTGCAACTTTAATTAACAAGGGCTGTGTTCCCTAAAAATGTTAGTATAAAACAAGACAAAGGTCACAATCGCTGCATCAAAAAAAGCGATGACTTACCATGATGTGACGGTTTTGGGAGCTGGCTGGTCTGGTGTACTAGCCACTAAATACATGAAAGAAGAAGGCCTCACTGTAGTTGCATTGGAAAGGAGAGATGGCATTGGAGGACTCTGGTATTACTCTGACGATCCGAAAGAGAAAACGGTCATGAAATCAACACGTACTACGTCTTCGTCTTCGTTCACCGAAATGTCCGATTATCCCTATCCAGACAATATGGGAGAGTTTCCCCACCATTCTCAGGTGCTCGACTATTTAAAGTCTTATTGCGAAAACTTTGACCTCTTCCGACACATTCGTTTCAACACTACCGTGGAAAAAGTTGAGAAGAAAGGTGATTTGTGGTATACATACACTTCTACGGGAATTACTTTTACCAGCAAGTTTTTGATTGTCTGTACTGGCGAGCCTGTAGCTGATGATCCACGCGATTCCGTCTTTGCCAACTTTAAAGGCACTGTGTATCATGCTCTGACTATCAAGGAGCCATTGGAAGAGCATCGAAACTGCAGGCTCTTGGTTTTTGGTGGAGGTGAAACTGCAGCTGATATTTGTCAAGAATGGCTCGATTACACAAGTTTGATATACTGGAGTGCTCCAAGAGGTCAGAGTTTCTTTCGAAGGTATGGGAAGGTTATGCCTTGGAACGCCCCTACAGTTTATGATCAAGTATCGTCTTATGCGCTTCACTGTATTTCACCTTGGTGGAAGAACAAACCAGGGTTCCAATGGATGTGCAGGTGGACTACTAATGGTTCACTACTTGCCTATCATGGCCATGGCATACCGGAATGGAAAAACGATGTTGACTTTATGCATTATTTTATTAATAAGAATGGGCATATCCTTGATCTAATTGATTACAAAAAATTTGTTCCAAAAGGTGCCATTGAGTCATGCAATGGAAAGGAAGTCACTTTTGCTGATGGTTCCAAACAAGAGTTTGATGTTGTGATCGTGTCTACTGGATATAGTACTGCATTCGACTATCTTCCAGAGCAATTTACTCAGAAAACGTTCCGTCAAAGATACAAGCATGTCATGGATAATGACGATCCAACTTTATCATTTATCGGATTTGTTCGACCTGTCTTAGCTTCAATGCCTGCTTTAGCCGAAATACAATCAAGATGGGTAGCTAAAGTCTACAGTGGTAAACTTGAATTGAAATCCAAAGAGGAGAGGCTGAAGGTCACTAAAGCTGATAGTGAATACTGGATAAAATATTTTTCTCCAGGTTCACAGCGTTTGGATAGAATTGTTGAAGGAACAAAATATTTTTGGGAAATGGTTAAATTGGCAGAGGTTTATCCTAATTTTACTCGTCTTTTCAAGAAAAATATCTACCATTGGTATGTAGCTCTTCTAGCTCCTTTCAATCCTGGCTATACTAGGCTAAATGAGCCTGAACATGAAGACAAAGTCATTGCAACTATGGACAAGCATCGACAGACAGTATCGGTTTCAAATTTCCATCTCATCATTGTTCTGGTTTTTCGCATTATTTGGCTCGAATGGTGGCTAAGTCAAATTGACAAGATCAAATACAAAATACAGACCTCTAAGTATTGGCCACCAGTGAGGGATTCTCGCCCTGTGCGAATTGCTGACTGGGTGTGGTGTATACCTAAGAGATTGGCCTTTGATAACAAAACAACTCTGCCTGATTATAATTTATAATGTGTATTTGTTTTAAATTGACTGATAATGTGTCTTTGTTTAACTTGATATTTGGTTGATTTGTTTCTTAATAATTTCAACATGTTGTTGATATAGACCTTTCTTACAAGTTGAAAATAAAAACAATCATTTATACGAATGTTAACAATTGCAATGGCAAGTCTATACAGTATAAATTCATATAATCTTGCGATTGTATTTTTAGTAAAGAATATTCATGAATTAATAATTTGTTGCCAGTGACTAAAGTGAACTCCTCTCTTTAAGGTGTGTCTTCAGATATCTCGTGAGCATACTTCAACTTTTACTACCTTTGGAAGGTCGTCTAAACACTATGAGTCTGAAAACAAGAGAGATCATGTCGCTCCTAGACTGCAGTTTTGTCCTGTTTGTTCTTATTCCACACCCACTTTTCTTCAAGAACTTAATAAGTTAATGTCTTCTGCTAAAAATATGTCTGAAGAATCCAGTACTTGTGAAACTAATGTCTACTCACCGTCTATTTTGACTCCATCTAAACGAGAATTACGTGCAATTGAAGCCTTGACATCAAATTCAAAAGGAAAATATCTCCGTCATGAAGACCAGCATCCAGCTCAGACTGATGCCCATACCACTTCTATTGCCATTCAAGTCTTAACAATGGAACTGGATAAGTTATCAACTCAACTAACTCCATCTTTATTTCAGTCAACTACATACATTACGTTAGTGGAAGCCTGTGGTAATGGGTTTTTGGAATTAGTAAACCTCTTTTGCACAAAGTTTAGGCATTCAGTATGTTGCTTCCTACTGATTGCTGGCCGAACATCCGTCAGCTGCCTGACCATAGCAGCACAGCTCTTCTTAATTACTTATGATAGCTTCAGCCAGAAGCTATTTAATCACGTTATAGTACTCCTCATATTTTTAAATTCCATTTATTAACTCTAATACTTATTACTACTTGTTTTTCCTTTTATTTGTGGATATGTCAATGATTTTGTCCCATGCCTGTTAACCTCACTCAAAATCTACTGTACATAACTGACTTATGTATTAGTATTTCTTATGTTTCAAGCTCCATATTTTGTATTAGCTTATGCTATTACTGTACTCTGTTTGGCATAAATAATTATCAGATAGAAAATATAACATGTACTAAAGCAATTGGAAAGTTATTCACTTTACTTATAGCAATAAACACATACATGTATCACATGAACTATAGATAATGAATGAAGGTGATAAAAGATACTAGTATTCTTGTGGTGAGTAAGACCTTAAAATACATACATGTACATCTACAATATATGTGTACACTTTGACCTTTCTCAAATTTTTACACTCTTCCCTTTATCTATCTGCTTTATTCAATTTTGTAGGCAATTTAAGATTGTTATGTGGTGAGCGAACATATCACTATAGTGTTGATATCAAAGGCTTTTAAAAGCCAATCATTACTAAGTGGTATGTTTGTTCAATGTTAACTATTATAATAAGTGTAATCATTGGATGTACTTAAAAGATCAAGACTATTAAGGTATATAATTATAATTATTATAATGTTTGTAATTATCAGATCATAAAATAATTGCTACTATTAAACTGGCTAGTTCATTACAACAATAATAAATTAATTTTATCGCTTAAATGTTCTAAATAGACATCAGCCTACTCCTATAATGTACTAATATATAATATTGTATATAAATCCACTGACAAAAATTTTAAAAAATATCATGAAATGTTTTCTATCCATGGTTCTACTATATATTAGTGATACTTCATGTTAAAGAGTTCCAAAACAACTAAATAGCATTTTCCAAAATTATGGATTGTTGTTACCTTGACAGTTTTTTATTGACAAAGGGAGAGAGAGTGACTAAAAAAGAGAGGGGATTTAATGTGAAATGATCATGTATTTGTTTTTTTAGCTTGATGGTGTGATGATGAAAGCTAATCCACAATGTAATGAATGAGATTGATGTTGGATTGAACAGTGGACATTGAAGTTGGAGAAGAAATTTCTTGAGATAAAAGAATGTCATCTGGATAAAGGGTGAGGGTGGCTGAAGAGAGGAAGGGTAGTTTAGCAAGGACATTTATATAAATGATGAATAAGAGAGGCCAGAGAATACATCGTTGGGACGTACCAGAAGTGATTTGAGATTTAGAAGAGAGAGAACCATTTATTACTACTTGTTGTGTACAGCCTTTGTAGGAAACTATGGAGCCAAGACAAAAGAAAAAGGGAAAGGTTGAGCGAAGATAAAGAGTCATATAGGGGCTTGTGAGGAACATTATCAAACCCTTTTGTAAGATCAAAAAAGACAGCACAGACTGCTTTTTTGAGATCAATGAAGAAACCCAAGAATTGACAATAGATAATAGAGCTGTTTCAATTGAAAATCTGGGTTGGAAACCAAACTGACAATTAGTAAGAATCTTATGAGTGGAACAAAAGTCATACAGATAATAAAAGATTTGATGGTCCAGAATTTTACTCAGAGTGAAAGTGGAGATATTGGGCAATAGTCTGAAGGAGATAAGAAGAGGTTTTCGATTTCGGAATAGGGATGATATTAGAGTTTTTCCAATCCGAAGGGAAAATGCCTGTTGAGAGGGAGGAATTGAAAGTAAGGAAAAGAGGAAGTGAAATACTATGAGCTGTGTTGTGGAGCATAGTAGAATAGATGCCATCAGGACCAGAAGTGGTGTCTATAGGAACATGAGAAATAAGACTGAAAATTTCATCTAGGAGTTAGCAAAAATTGTGACTTAGTAAGTTATACTCAAACTTCTTCAATATCTCGATCTTTTATTACAATGGTTGTCTTGGATAAATATACTACTAAATGCTGATTGGTTTTATAAGTCTCTGTCATCAACCAATAGTGATATACATCTTTATGATGTAATTATAAAACAAAATGCTAGAGGAAATTAAAATTAATATAATATAGTGTATTATACAACATGTATATACTTTAGGGACAATAGCCTGCCTAGCCATCACATAACAATTAAATGTACATAATGTATTGATGTGTATGTGGCATACTGTAATACTGTCTATGTAGGGATGGCATGATGTTCACATAACATAATTTATAATGTTATATATACAATCTAAATACATTTGACATATAAATTATGTTACATATATTATTATGTAAATATATGTATTTTTTTACCTGCTAGTGGTACGTACTACTAGGCCAGAATTGCTTCTACTAGTTGACTTACCTTCTGTTCTAAGAAGAACAGAAGGTAAGTCAACTCGAGAAAACTCGGGAAAAGCAAAGTCAATCAGTGATCTCAGTAATGGAGCACTCGAAACACACACCTGTAAATAGCTTCCGTCTTAGCTTCCAGCTACTAGCATTCCAGTGGTGTAAGATTATTTCAGTTAAATCAATGAGAAAGAGAATGTGTCAATGCTTAACATGAGCTCACTATTATTTACATGATCAAAAAATACAAAATTAATAATTAGTCAATGATGATTATAATTGATTTATACCAGTGATATAAATAAACATTAATCCCCAAAGAGTGGGGAAGTCTCCAAACTCCTACAAGTGTCACCTGCACCTCCGTATTTCAGGCAAATCTGTATAAACCAAATTTATCAAATCAACTATGTATATATAAACTCAATTGATTTAACAAGGGCTGCCGCTACATGGAAGTTCATCCAGTAATTAACAGGAATTTTGTGTATTAATTATCTTAATTTCTTAATACAGTGTTGATTTGGTTATCACTTGATCATCCATTCAATGATGTACCTGTCACTTCTAAGTCATGTTTAATTGTTTTCTAGAACTTTCCTTTACCATGTACTCTGTTCATTATAAATAGTCATTTCTGTACAATCATAGTCAGTCTACTTGTTAGTTACAAAGATAGTTGTTGAGTTAACATTAAAAGTTATTACAATGAGTCTCCCAAGTGAAGAGTGTTATAATAGTTTGTTTCCTATGTTGCAATTAATATGCGCAATCTTAACTTTATGTTTATACCTCTCTGTCTAATATATAAAAGAACATAAATGGATCTTGTTGAATTATAGTGACAGCACTAACATGGGTAACCTATTTTTAATAAAGCTATCGAATGCCAGTCATTATATTGTACCAATGTGTCATTAATATGAAACGATGGAGTGTTTTCTTCTCTAGACCAAATGAATAAAGTATAATGTTGTCCTTGTGCTTGATATATCACAAAACCTATGAGTTTATACATATCACTTCCTACTTTTAGACAGGTTTTCTGAAATTGACATTCAATTCATAATACAATTCATAGTACAATGGCATAATATTATACATATATACATACCTGGAATTGAACGTTTGGTGATTCGTTTTTATTTGTAAAAATGAGTAAACTAATGTACTGATAAAAGATCTCAGTTAATGTTGTTGATGTCTTTGTGATATGAATACATAATTGTTTAGGATAGTCTGTAAACACAAGTGATTTGTAAGACTCTTCATAACAGCCACACCTAGTATATTAATTTGGTTATTATAAAATATAGCATACCCAATACATCTAAGTTTCTCTAAGATATAAACCTCATCTAAAGTTAAGTCTTGTAAGTGTACTTCCTGTTGCCCTATTTTAGAAAATGTGTTTATCTGTCAATAGCATTTATAATACTGACATGTACTTTTAATTAAAATACACTAGAAGGTTGTCTATTTGTGATATTTTGATGACATTGACTACAGGATGCTATGATTACATACTCAAAAATTTATAATACAATGTAAATAGCTTATAGTTTCCTGTTTCAGAAATTTCTTGGAAACGTTTTTTAATGGTATCCTGTATCATACAATTTATTTGTGTTATTGATTAATATTACTTTTCTATAGTTTACTGACTTCAAACTAGATATTGAAGAAAGTTTATTGAATATAATATTCATGAGCATCATAGTATTGACCAGATGTGAATGAAGTAAGTATCTCTATTCAAAGAGTATATCTGTTATTTTAATTTTCTTATCTTTACTTATTATGCTTTAAACAATTGTCTCAGATGAATGTCACTAAATTGAGGATCATCTTCAGGAAACATTCTCTTGTTTAAATGAAAGTTTTAATTACTTTCTTGAGTTTCATTTTTTTATTTCTGTACAATTATTCATTACTCAACCTGATATTATTATCTATGCCCCAATGATGCCAGTTTGTTGTTAACTTTGTTAGTCGCATTTATGTTTCTCTTGAACATCTGGATTTCAAATTTTCAATGTCTTGGCATTCATTGGCATTTTCCTCTTGAATATGATTATAGCTCATAAAATGGCATCTCTTACAGAGGCTACTTCCAAGTCCTATGCAAACCACTACTTTCATTGTTAAAAGCGTTTGAAATAAAACATCTACAACCGGATATATACCTTGTGTGAGAACATAACCTTTGTATGTAAAATTATTCTTTATAAGACTTTTACTTTTGTAGTTATCAGTGTGTAAAAGGAAGAAGACAGAACATCATGCCATCCCTACATAGGCAGTATTACTGTCTGCCAGATAATTTTCAATCCATGCAGGCATTTTCCCTTCAGATTGGAAAAACTCCAATATCATTCCTATTCATAAATCAAAAACCTCTTCTTATCTCCTTCAGACTATTGCCCAATCTCTCTACTTTCACTCCGAGTAAAATTCTGGATCATCACATCTTTATTTATCTGTACGACCTTTTTTCCACTCATAACATTCTTACTAATTGTCAGTTTGGTTTCCAACCCAGATTCTCAACTGTAGTCATAAATGTTTCTCTCTCTTATAAATCTTAAATCACTTCTGGTGTGCCCAAGGATCTATTCTTTTAACTTGAATGTGTCAATTCATTTAAATATCTTGCTGTTATTATCTCTTCCAATTTATCAATTCATCTCTTCCCACATCCAATCTGTTTGCTCTAAAGCTCGTCAAACTAGTGGAGTCATCTACCATAACTTCTATCAGCATACTTCTCCTCAAACTCTTTTCACATTGTATCACTTTTTTGTCATTCTCTATTTTGCCTATTGCTCCTCTGTCTGTGACCCACCAGTATCTTCCACCAATTCTGAAATTCCTTAAAACACCTCAACACTTTGCTTTAAAAATGTGCTCTCATAAATTGACAGTGTTTATTCATCTCTTCTCTCAACCTTTAAGCTTTCACCCCTTTCAACTCATCGTTCTTCTTTATAAATTACTAACAACCCTCTTTATTTTCTTCCTGATATTTTCATCCACAATGCTTCTCGTCATTTTGATCATCTCACCTTTTCCATCCCTTTTTCTTGTTCATTTGCTTCACAAAACTCATTTCCCCTTCCATTCTCTCTCTGTGAATTCCACTTCCTTATCATGTGAAATCTAGCTCATCTCTGATCACTTTTAAATCTAAAGTAAGTACACATACTCACTAGTCATCACTTATCACCCTAAAACTTATCAGATATTATTAATCATCAATTTTTATCTTCATGCATTCTATTAAAATGATATTTTATCCAGTACTTTTTATACTATATTGTTTCTTATCATCCTATATACTCTGTCTGTGCTTATTATTTTTGTAATGAGTTAGCCAGTTTCATAGTAGCTGGAAACAGCAATTATTTTATGATCTGATATTTACAAGAATTATAATAATTATAATTATATACCTTAATAGTCTTTGATTTTTTAAGTACATCCAATGATTACACTTATTATAATAGTTAGCATTGAGCAAGCATACCACTTAGTAATGATTGTCTTAGAGAAACGTTGATATCAACATTATAGTGATATGTTAGCTCACCACATAACAGTCTTAAATTGCCTACAAACTTCAATAAAGCAGATAGCTAAAGAGAAGAATGTAAAAATTTGTGAAAGCTTAAGCTGTACACAGATATTTTACATGTAAATGTATGTATTTTAGGGTCTTACTCACCACAAGAATACTAGTGTCTTTCATTACCTTCATTTATCATCTATATTTCATGTGATACACATTGAGCTGTAACAATCATAATCTACACTATTACTAATATCTTTTTACCATTATCACATTGCATACGTCCATATTCTAAACAACCTAAATTGATTCGAACATGGAAATATTTTTCTAATAATAAACAGGTCTACATTCACTTAACATAATTTATTATGTTATGTATACAATCTACATACAGTTGATGTACATATAAATTTATGTTACATATTATTATATAAAATATATGTCATTTTTAACCTGATAGTGGTGCGTACGTACTAGACCAGAACTATACTTCTACTTGACTTACCTTCTGTTCTAAGTAACACTATGTAAATAGCTAAGAATAGTCTGTTATCTGACACCTACTATAACAATAATATCAGACTGTTATAAGCTCTCTTATACTAACAGTCTATATAAGGATGGTATAGTGTGGATGCTTACACCTCATTCTGTTATAATCTTGCTTATAACAGACTTATTTTAAGCAATTTGATATAAGCATATGCTTATTGCCATAACCATTAATAATAATCATTATTGTGAATAATACATTTATTTAAGTGCACTGTATAATATAAGATTTACAAAAGACACAGCTAATATCAAACAAGTGCACTTTTTAATAAGGGTATTCAAACAATCACTTTGTCAATTCTATAATCAAGTTTTACATTAGTCTCGGCAACTGCACAATGTCCTACTATTCTAGCAATAGGAATAAAATTGACATAGCTATCTCTCACAAATCTTGTAGAAGAAAGAAATGTTGTTAGAATGAATCTCAATATGGGTGATCTTCCAACCATTGGACATGTGCTAATACATTAGTATTTGTAGTTTTACGAAATTTGACCTGGATTTTAGTTTTAATTCATGACGAAAGAAATAAGTTACAAATCCAGCTCGGATGTGTGCCTGTCTGCTTGTATCAATACCTATGGCATTATTAAGCCAGTGTGCAACAACAGCAGTTGATTTTGGAGAACAAGCCACCATAGAGTAGCTATCAGGAGCTGGGAGAGTGAGAGCTAAGAAGAGCAAGGAGGTGAGACATGAGGAGACCATCAAGAAATTGATGGAAGAGTTCACAGGAGGCATCAGAACATTAGAATCATTTTTATCTAGTTTAAGCCATTGTGTAGTTTCTTTTGATTACTAACTTGTGCTGAACTCTTTATAGATACACTTACTCTCATTACTTATTAGATTAATTTACACTAGTTAGACATTAAATTTACACTAGTTAGACATTAAATTAACACTAGTTAGATATTTTGGGACACTTCCACATTTCCTTAGACATTATGGGATTAGACATTCTGGGATTAGACATTATGGGACTAATCCTACAAAATTGCCAACATTACCACCTTTAAAAAGATTAGATTATTTACGGTATATACCTCGTGTCATATATAGAATTGATAGAGTTACTCTAAGCTAGAAGAAAAGGAACATCGAAAGACACTACTGCAACTACATTTTCATCTACATTAACAGGTGCAAGGAAAGCTCTTCAGTTTGGAAGGCAAAAGAATCCCTCCAGAGCCATAATCATGTACAATTAGATGAATTCACTAGACAAAGGTACTTCATTTCTAGTGGTACTGTTGGTCAAATTAAGCTGGCATTTTTGTAGAGCGTCGCCATGATAGTACTAGCTCCCTGGACAATCTCTCCCGACTGGAAATAGATTTACTTCTCTTTGCTATACTGGAACAAATGGTCAAGTTACAAATGATGGTCATGTTACAAGTCATAATAACATACAGACATTGACCAGCATACTGCAATCTTTTCAACAATGTATGGACTCAAACATGGTAGTGTTTGTACCAAAATTGACTGTATTTACAATTGACTGGATTCTTTAGAGACTCGACAGAAAACACTAGAAGATGATATCAATATCAGATCTTCGACAGCATCCTCAATCACTTCTGTAACTCTTAGCAATATCGGTAAACACAAAAGAACTACACCCCTTGTCTTAAAAGTACTGCTCACACACACATCAGTAACTTATGCTCATGCTATGATCCAAAGAATGATAATCCACTATACTTTATTCCTTACTAATAGAGCAGAATATACGAGCAATGCATAATGCAATGGATGAGGACAAACAATTCAAAACAAATGAACTGTAAGCTTTTCATAGTAACATTGATGTAATAAATACTCTTATACACAGACTATATGGAAGTTATAATGCTAAGGTTGTGAGGACGAGTATTTCTGTAGTTGGAGATTGTTATCCTGAAAAAGTCATATTAAGTATGTGAGTGATGAGTTTATTTTCTGGTGGGGCCTTAATAATAATCATGTTAATTAACTATTTTTTAATAATTTCTAGCTATTAGTAGAGGGTGTGTCCAATTTGTTTTATTAACTATTAACAGTATTAAGACAGTCTGATAGTTCTGTTTTTGTCGATCCCTTCCAATTTTTGAATAGTCTCTTCAATAAAGGTTGGAACAGAACAGAGGTCTCTCTCCAATGATAGCAAGGATATATCAGCAAGTTTGTTGTTGGACATTGTACTTCTCAAATGAGTATTGATCCTACCTAATGTTGAAAAACATCTTTCACACTGGGCCGTACTCACCACCAATGTCAAGGCAACATGCATGAGCTTGTTGATGGTGGGAAAAGCAGCTTGCAATGGCAAAAAATGAGTGTATGCGTCAAACAGAGTTTCAGTGTGCTGTCTTTGAGAACCGGTCTCTTTACAGGTCTACTATTGCCGATGTTTGGTGAAAAAAAATGGCACGGTTAGCAGAAGGCAACGTCTTTCTGGACTGAATATTCCAACCAAGAATATAGCTTATACCAGTCAGAATTAAATGACCTCGCTTTATCTGAAAAGAAGGTGACTGGAAATTTGATAAGAGGTTGACAAGGTATAGATGATGCTGTTGACACAATGTTATTAATAATACAACTGAATACAGTTATAGATGAAGTGCACGGAGTCAGTTTGTTTGCTGTCGGCATTACATCAGCAACAGTCTCCCTCTCATTCTCAGATACTTCTATAGGCTCATACAAATACTCTAACAGGATAAGGTATGTAAGTGTATGTCAGTGCATGCTTTCTTCTAACCATTTTCATTTCTCTCTTGATCATGGTAGTCATCAGTTCAAATGGCATCAGTGGCATCAGTGCTCTCATACCTTCTCCTTTTGGTATTGTCACTTCCTTTATTAACAGCTGATGTTGAAGACTTATTGATACAGTTAAACAGTGACAACTGCCTACTCATATTTTACTACATGTGGTTTCCAAAAGCCACACCAATAGTTATTGTAAAAACATTAAACAATGAATATAATTATTATTTACAATGAACATAATTATAAAACAAAAATGGCAGTTGGGCCTAGGCCTCCTCACGCCCTACACTGCAAAAATTGAGTTGTTACCACAACAACCTTAACAACCATAAGGAGATAGTGGGTTGTTCCCAGAACATGAATGAGATGTAGTGGGTTGCTAAGGGTTGTCACACATGCAAACTGTTTGTTGAAAAGTGTTAGTATATGATCTTAAGGCAATTTATTGAGCAGCAAGTCAAGATTTACACATATATTTCCATTGAAAGAGTTCAAAACAAGTTATGACTGTATATATAATATTAACTAATTATCTTTTAATAATAGCAATATTTGTTACAGTGTTATTGAATGTAAACAAATATTTACAAAACACAAAAAAAGCATGTTACAAAAAGAAGAAAAAACAAAACTTACACATACAATGTGCTACATATATGAAACTTAGGAACAATAGTTAGCATGGGTGAAGAATGTACATGCCATTGCCTGATAAAATACAGTGTGGAATGATATCTGTTCAAATTTTCAAGGTCAAATAAAGTGTATGTGGAAGTTGCTTTAATAACATATGCATGATAATGAATGTTAAACTTGACGGTTGTATAACAGCGACAATATCCAAATGGCTGGTTTCCTCCAATGATGTATATGTGACATAACCTGGCAAACACAGGGTGATCATCTTTGACATCAACTAGAAGTGTAGTATTTGGTTGATATTTGACACCAGCAATGATTAACCAGTTGGTTCTGAAAAAAATTATGCAGTGTTAACTGTTACACTCATCAACTTATGGATTCATGTACCTAACGAAATTCATAGACATATAGACAGGCACAAACAAACACACACACATATATGAGTAGATTACACTATCTATTCCTTATAATTGAAATCAAATTGAACTGATAACAAGACAATTATGTTGTTTACATGCATAAGCATATACCTGTAACAATCTATTGATTCATCTTGCAGATCATAGGGACGATCCATAACAGCAACACTACTCCCTGCACATAAGTATATAACAGCTGAAGAACAAACAACAACTATCAAATATACCTGGGCCAATTTGAAGGTCATCTTGGATTAAGGAAGTGTTGTCCAAATTATTGTAGCAGGTCATTAATTGATGACGCTTTGCAAAAGTTAGGCTAATGTTTTTGTAATTTCCAATTTTTTGAGACAATTTTTTGAAGTATGAATGCTTTGCTTCAAACCTCATGCACCAGTGTCGAACCAGAGGTCCATATCTGAAAAAAGTATTGTTATGTTTCATAATAACAATGCAATACATGTAACTATTTGTACATAATGTAGCTTACTTTAGAATGAGCCTTGGCATATGTATACAATAGTGCATTTTTGGGATCACACTTGACTGAGGATACAAGTCAAGGAATGCTGTATGATGGTCCTCTATTAAAAGCTTCAGATAACTAACATCATCTTCTGAAATCTCTGGTGCCATCAAGTAGTCCGTGATCTCCAGCATTTGTAAGTAATTTTTATAGTGATCATCACTCTCAGGAATGAAACTACCAATCATAAAAGGTATGAGCCGGCATAATAGCCATGCTTGAGATGCTGAATACAATTAAGAAAGAAAAGAAAGAAGTTTTTGATTATGAACCCAGTCAGTATAGCATATAGCTTACCTTTTTGCTTTAAACTGGCAGTATCACTAACAAGGGTTTGGTGAGATATTGGTGCTGGACGATCAGTTTCATTATATCCCAGCTCAATTCCTTCAATAAAATCATTCAAAGTGGCCAGCTAAATATGTTGGAAGGATAACTTGTTACCAATGCAAATTAGAATAACATACAGTGAAGTAATGATTGGTGAGCACAGAGTGCTGAAGAAATAACTTTAATTCATATTGCAGACATCCTTCCAGGATATCATGCATGACATCTGGTAGTAAACCTTCACAAACATTAAAATACCTTAAGTCCATTAAAACACTTCGTCTAGTAACTCCATGTTTAACTGAGAAAGTCCCATCATCATCATTGAGATCATTTAAATGTGATTGGTGCAGTTCAACTGAGCCCAACTGAAACAGCTCTTCTTTGAACTAAATTTTATAATAGAACAAAGCAAGTGAGAAGAAAAGGGAACTTTAAACTCACAATCTCTTTACTCTCGTCTGCAGTACTTAAGCACTGGCGACAAAAGCGATAAGCACTGCTTCCTTCTTTGAACCCACCACAAGCACTGCTTGCTGGATTATCTGCTGATATCAAAGCAATGGTACCATATAACTTGATGTTTTCTTCATTGATCATGAATATATGCCCAGACCTCAGCGACGCCACTGCAGGCTGTACCAGACCTCATTAACAAGGACTGCTTGCTAAACGGAACTTTGTCCAACAATCAGTAGAAAGCTGATTTGTCTAAGAATAATTTCCGTGCAACTTTAATAAGCAAGGGCTGTGTTCTCTAAAACTCTTAGTATAAAACAAGACAAAGGTCACAATCGCTGCATCAAAAAAAGCGATGACTTACCATGATGTGACGGTTTTGGGAGCTGGCTGGTCTGGTGTACTAGCCACTAAATACATGAAAGAAGAAGGCCTCACTGTAGTTGCATTGGAAAGGAGAGATGGCATTGGAGGGCTCTGGTATTACTCTGACGATCCGAAAGAGAAAACGGTCATGAAATCAACACGTACTACGTCTTCGTCTTCGTTTACCGAAATGTCCGATTATCCCTATCCAGACGAAATAGGAGAGTTTCCCCACCATTCTCAGGTGCTCGACTATTTAAAGTCTTATTGCAAAAACTTTGACCTTTTCCGACACATTCGTTTCAACACTACCGTGGAAAAAGTCGAGAAGAAAGATGATTTGTGGTATACATACACTTCTACGGGAATTACTTTTACCAGCAAGTTTTTGATTGTCTGTACTGGCGAGCCTGTAGCTGATGATCCACGCGATTCCGTCTTTGCCAACTTTACAGGTTGTGTGTATCATGCTCTGGCTATCAAGGAGCCATTGGAAGAGCATCGAAACTGCAGGCTCTTGGTTTTTGGTGGAGGTGAAACTGCAGCTGACATTTGTCAAGAATGGCTGGATCACACGAGTTTGATTTACTGGAGTGCACCAAGAGGTCAGAGTTTCTTTCGAAGGTATGGGAAGGTTATGCCTTGGAATGCCCCTTCAGTTTATGATCAAGTATCGTCTTACGCAGTTCACACTATTTCACCTTGGTGGAAGAGCAAACCAGGGTTCCAATGGATGTGCAGGTGGACTACTAATGGTTCACTACTTGCCTATCAGGGCCATGGCATACCGGAATGGAAACACAATATTGGCCATATGCACTATTTTATTAATAAGAATGGACATATCCTCGATCTAATTGATTACAAAAAATTTTTTCCAAAAGGTGCCATTGAGTCATGCAATGGAAAGGAAGTCACTTTTGCTGATGGTTCCAAACAAGAGTTTGATGTTGTGATTGTGTCTACTGGATATAGGACTGCATTTGATTATCTTCCAGAGCAATATACTCAGAAAACATTCCGTCAAAGATACAAGCATGTCATGGATAATGACGATCCAACTTTATCATTTATTGGATTTGTTCGACCTGTCTTAGCTTCAATGTCTGTTTTAGCTGAAATACAATCAAGATGGGTAGCTAAAGTCTACAGTGGTAAACTTGAATTGAAATCTAAAGAGGAGAGGCTGAAGGTCACTAAAGCTGACGGTGATTACTGGATAGAATATTTTTCTCCAGGTTCGCAGCGTTTGGATAGAATTGTTGAAGGAACAAAATATTTTTGGGACATGGCTAAATTGGCAGAGGTTTATCCAAGTTTTACTCGTCTTTTCAAGAAAGGTATCTACCATTGGTATGTAGCTCTTCTTTCTCCTTTCAATTCTGGCTATATTAGGCTTAATGAGCCTGAACATGAAGACAAAGTTATTGCAAATATGGACAAGCATCGACAAACAGTAACAGTTTCAAATTTCCATCTCATCATTGTTCTGGTTTTTCGCCTTATTTGGCTCGAATGGTGGCTAACTCAACTTGACAAGATCAAATACAAAATACAGACCTCCAAACATTGGCCACCAGTGAGGGATTCTCGCCCTGTGCAAATCGCTGACTGGGTGTGGTGTATACCTAAGAGATTGGTCTTTGATAACAAAACACCTCTGCCTGATTATAACTTATAATGTGTATTTGTTTTAAATTGACCGATATCATTATGTGTCTTGTTTAACTTGATATTTGCTTGATTTGTTTCTTAATAATTTCAACATGTTGTTGATATAGACCTTTCTTATAAGTTGAAAATAAAAACAATCATTTATACGATTGTTAACAATTCCTATTGCAAGTCTATACAGTATAAATTCATATAATCTTGCCATTGTATTTTTAGTTGATAATTGTAACACATTCTGAGCATCATCTAATGGAGTTCTAGACCAACTAACAAAGGAAACAGTAACACAAAAGTATAGTGTGTCTCTCACTTACTGAAACACTATACTTTTGTATTACTGTTTCCTTTGTTAGTTGGTCTGAGAAATTTGGTCATACTAAGATAATTGAGTATCTTAGTGATGAGAAGCATAACTTGGCAGAGGTTTGGGAATTAATATATATATCAGAAGAAAGTAGAGGAGGTTGTTAATGATTTTATAGAAAAGACATAATTTGGAAAGAGTGAAGAGTTGAGAGGGTCGGAAGATTAAAAGTTGAGAGAAGAGATGAGTAATCTTTGTCCCATTTATGAGAGCACATTTTTAGAGCAAAGTGTTGGGTTTTCTTGACAATTTCAGCATTAGTGGAAGATATGGGTGGGTCCCAAACAGAGGAGCAGTAGGAAAATAGGGAATAACAAGAGAGCAATACAAAGTGAGAAGAGTATGAGGAGAAGCATGCTTAATTATAGAAGTTACAGTATATGATTCCAATGGTTTGACGAGCTCTTAGAGCGGACTGAGTGTATGTGAGGAGACCATGATAAATTAGAGGTGATTTCTTGTTAATTTGCTAATATATAGTACATTTCAGAGGTACAGCACACACATACACAAAGATTTCAGTGATTGATGTTAAGAGTGTGCACTGCAGTTTTGCATATATGTGCTGGGTATGTTGCTTCCTACTGATTGCTGACCGAACTACCGTCAGCCGCCTGACCTTTAATTATCAAATGAGTTGTTCACCGTACCGGCCGCAGCTCTTAGTTGGGTATGATGTAGTCATGGCCCATGGGCAGTTAAAAATTTTAATGACACATCTCTTTTGAAAATTAAATAATGGAAAGCTCTAGGCATGACAAACTTGATGAATCTGATGATTCCTCTAGTGAGACTGAAGAAATCGAATCAGTGGAACTTGGAACTAGTAGTTAGGAATCAAACAGCACAATCACAAGTAACCGGGGAAGCGGTGTAATCTTTCAAAAAAAAGAACAATATATATGTTGCAACACTCCAAAAGGAAAAATCGTAGTTGTAAACGAAGTAAATCTGATCCAAAGCCTGTAACAGCTGCTCAACATGTCAAAGAAACCCAAATGAGTATTTGATCGTCAGTTGTAATGGAAAATTGTTTTCTAGAGCCTGCAGGGAAGAGTTGAGTCTGAAGTCATCAGTTTTGACAAGACACATTCAATCAGCTAAGTATGGAGAAAGAAAAGAGAAACTGAACGAAAGATCAAGTTCAGAAGTAGAGATTGCTACTGCTGTTCAGGCTCATAACAAGCAGAATCATATGCTACCTGTAGACTAGCAGGTTTATGAGTAAAGGTAATGAAAGCCTTTTTACTAGCAGGTATTTCTATCAATAAAATATCTTCTTTTCGAGAAATACTACAAGAAAATGCATTAAAGCTGACTGATAGAAGTCATATGGTAAATTTGATTCCATTCAATGTTGAGCAAGAAAAAGCTAAGTTGAAAGAACAAATTGTTTGACCCTCACAAAGTTAGAGAAATAAATCCATCAGTTTATCAATAATTCCATTCCTACAGTCTTCAATATCAGTCCTAAAGAACAAGCTTCCAGTGTATTTGGCAAAGGCTGAAGATATCTCTTCATCTTTTTCTCCATTGGAATGGTGGCAAACTCATGCCAGTGAGTTACCTTATTGGTCTGCAGCAGTTTGTATCATATTATTAATTCAGCCAACCTCTGCATCATCAGAGAGAAAGCATTCTCTTTCTTAAAACACTCATTCAAAGATAGGCAAGACAAGTCACTATTAGACTACATTGAAGCTTCTTTGTTATTACAATATAATAATTAGAATAGATAAAATGAAACAATTTTTAGCAACTGAGAATAATAAGAGTAATACATAGTCTATGATTAGAATAATAGGAGTTGTGTCCTAGAATCCAGGTATGGCAAAATAGTGAAAATTGGGGGATAATCCATCCATGACTATGAAATATTGCTCCTCCCTTTAAAGGAGGAGGTGCAGTATAACAATAATTATAAACAGTAATTATAAGGTGTGTCTTCGATACACGATGGAGCCCTATTCCTGGTGTGATCAGATATCTCGTGAGCGTACTTCAACTTTTACTACCTTTGGAAGGTCGTCTAAACACTATGAGTCTGAAAACAAGAGAGATCATGTCGTTCCTAGACTGCAGTTTCGTCCTGTTGGTTCTTATTCCGCACCCACTTTTCTTCAAGAACTTAATAAGTTAACGTCTTCTGCTAAAAATATGTCTGAAGAATCCAGCACTCGTGAAACTAATGTCTACTCACCGTCTATTTTGACTCCATCTAAACGAGAATTACGTGCAATTGAAGCCTTGACATCAAATTCAAAAGGAAAATATCTCCATCGTAAAGACCAGCATCAAGCTCAGACTGATACCCATACCACTTCTATTGCCATTCAAATCTTAACAATGGAACTGGATAAGTTATCAACTCAACTAACTCCATCTTTATTTCAGTCAACTACATACATTACGTTAGTGGAAGCCTGTGGTAATGGGTTTTTGGAATTAGTAAAGCTCTTTTGCACAAAGTTTGGGCATTTATTTAATATCAATTCATTATATAAATATGATGGCAGCTGTTCCTTTGTCTACATTTGTAACAAAATCAGAGTAAACCCTGTTGACATTCCATTAGTGAAAGCTCGTTTTGATACCTTACTTCACATTGCTTCGGAACATGGCAAATTACCGGTTGTTAAATATCTTCTTGAAAAAGGAGCTAGCATTGATGTTATAAATTGCTGTGGTCGTACACCATTAATGGTAGGTATCATATATAACAATATCACTAAGTGCTTAATTGATGCTGGTGCCAATGTTAATCTACAAGACAAATCAGGGTCTACTCCTTTAATATTAGCTGTTGTCTCGTTTGCTTCAGTACCAGTTTTAGAGTTATTACTACAAGCAGGAGCAGATCCTAGGATAGCAGATCATCATGGATACACAGCAGTTCACTATGCACTTAATTCAATTATGAGTCAGACGTATCTCAAAGTGTTTTATAAACATTCTACATATCCAAGTTGTGATTCGTTTGGATTTCTCAATTTTGCTGAAAAGCCTTTACTTCTAGGAGATGTCTCCATGTCAGTATTAAAACACATTGGAAATTTAGTAGAAACGTCAAAGGATATTAAGTTTGCTATTGAGACATTAGTTCAGCTGGGCAATGAGAGTCGTGACAAATTTAATCGTGTACTAAATATATTGGAATTGAAGGAAAAAGATAGTCTTAGTCTCACTTACAGTACTCATCCACCAAATGAAGTGTATGGTGGCTTCAAGGAGGTACAAAGTCTTCTTGATTGGAAGGAGTATGTGCATGCACCAGATAACGTGATTGCTATGCAAATCCTTTTAATGGCGGAAAGAGTAGGTGGTTATGGTAGTTTTGTTGCGTTGTCAAACCTTCTGGAGTGTAAACAATCCATTGAAATGGATAAATCTGTTCTTATTTTTCAACGTTTCTCTGAAATGCTATTATATCGTGTTACATTAACACCAGGAGATAAAGCAGTGACTCACATATTAAAGGAAGCTATTACACTTTGTACAACTTTACAACGACAAGAACGCCCTCACATATTACTACCAAAAATCCTTCTCAATCTAGCAATATCTTTCAGTTTACATGTGAAAAACTGTTATAGTACTCACAGTCATTCACCTAGTCATGTTTGCAAAGTCATTGTAAACAGATCAAGAGAAGACATGAATGATTTGATGAAAACAACTGCTAATTTCATTCATGTAATTCTTCAGAGTCTAGCAATCCATCCATATGACTACACGGAGATTATCTGTAAATTTCTTGAGGTACCATTCCATTTTTTGACCAACAGTGGGGAGATAAGTTCATTGGGCTTTGCTACATTTACCTGTGGTGGAACTCTTGATATGCTCGGCAAGATTCTAAGCTGTGGAGCAGATAGAATGATAAATGAACCTGGTGAAAATGGACAATATTTACTACATACTGTAACTACCAATAGCCGGTACATATTCCTTTCAGACACAATAACTCTACTACTTGAAAGTGGTGCTCATCCTGATGTCGTTAATAAAAATGGCAAAACACCATTACAAATTACTCAGAACTTTAAGGCCTTTCAATCTGTTTATCCACTTTCTCTTACTTGTTTAGCGGCTCAAGTTATTGTCAGCCATGGTATTGAATACACTACTATGCTATTACCCCGTCACATTAAGGCTTTTATTGGTCTCCATGATCCAAATAGATATAATTTGTTGGTAGAACAATGCCAATATAACACTGTCTAAATGCTGGATGACATTACAATTTATTTATTTATTACTGACATTACAATTTCTTTATTTGCCAATATAATACTGTCTAAGTCCTGGATGACATTACAATTTCTTCATTTATTACTATTTGTAATAATTATTATAATACTATTTTGACCTACCATATATAATTAATTCATAACATGAGTAACAAAATGATTATTCTCACAAGTTCTGGAATATTAATATAAAATAAAAAATAATCAGATACAGAAGTAGATTTAAAAACAATTATTTATAAAACAAAGAAAATAAATGAACAGGCACAGTTAAGTAAAATATGGCCCAACATTGGTAGAAAAATATTATTCAAGTAATAGTCCAACAATGTACTCCTTCTATGAAGGAACAGCCTCTATACCAGATGGATGATCCTATAAAGTGGTGATGATAATATGGAGATAATCATAACATTTACAATAATTACTAAAATTATAATAAAATTGGTGAGACAAAATTTTGAATATGTCATTTGCAAATAAAATTTTCCCAAAATACATTAGACCTTGCTTATAACAGTTGAGTTTCTGGGCAACATGCTGAAACAAATGAATACGTACACAATACTACTGGGTAGCTCTTGTGGATGGTAAGAGCTTCTATATGTAAGCAATAGATGTGACTAGTCAACAAAATCCTACAAAGTAAAAAAAAAACCTGAAACTCCACCTATTATTAAAATTTGTGGTGATAAAAATTGTCAATCTTATATCATTCATTAATTTCACCAAATGTTTGATCTACCAAATTTTCATCTTTATTTTTAGTATATTTATAATTTTATGATATTTTCTAACTATAATTCTTTTACACACTTCTAAACATCATAAATTTAAGCATTACTTCTGACGTGCAAACTAAATCCAAGCAATCAATCAAGTAATTAAAAAGCTATAGGGAAGGCAATGCCAAAAAGAAAGAAACAAGGTAGGGATGAAAACACAAAACATGCAAAAATCTCTATGTAATTAGCCAATCAGTATTGTTCCTACAAACTTTTATTCAATCCTGAGAATATACCGCTAATAGAGTGTATGATAAAATCAGTATCAATGTTACATGCTATATTCAACCATACATCCCACTGAAAGACCATATAGCAATATTTAATAATTAAAGTCATAGCTACTGAACAGAACAGTCCCAACCTTCCTTTACTTAGTTAAAGATTTGACTACTTATGTAGGAATTTTATATGGATTTGTATTTCTTCCCTATCCTTGTTTCTTCCTTTTTGGCATTGTCATTCTACATCTTCTTTCCTATTTTTAAAAAAATTACCACTTGTGTTAGCTCTTCTTTTGGACTATAGTGGCATACATGCAAACGCAAGCTTGTAGCATAATGAATTATCTTGATAGATAAGGTCATGTTATTGTAACACTATGCTGCTACTACAATATCCAGATTACAATGAAACATCTCGGTAGTAAAATTATGACATTATCTTTAGGGACTGGTATGCTAGACCTTCTAGACCAGCACCAATACTAGAATCATAATCAGAACAATTGGGTCATCAAACTATTTGTGAGTTTTCTACTTTAGTGATACTTTGTGGCTTTCAAATGAGATTTTAGACCATAATGTCCAATAGACATTTAGTCGTAGACATTTTTCCAGGACTATTATCCCTACATATTAAGCACCATGCATAATCATATGCTCTTTCAACCCAACTCATGTGAATAATTTATTGTAGCCATAGTAACAGACAAAACCACATTTACTTACTAATTTCCATTTTAATATTTTAATCCAATCTTCAGCATCTTGTGCAGAACAAGCAACCAAAAAGAAAGTCCGTGAAGATGTCACTACTCTGTATTAATAAAGAATATGTATGTAATATATATTACATTTCAGAGCTACAGCACACACACACACTATAGGAAGTTAAGGGGAGTTCTGTTTATAGATTACAATGCATGAACTTTCAATATTTATATCAACTAGACTGAGAATCTCAGTGGTATGTGTTTGTTAGAATGTGCATATGCAGTCAAGTCATATGACCAATACTGTAGTAGACACCTCTTTAATTAACATACCAACAGATAAATTAACATGTACACATACTGTCATCATTTACATGTGTGACAATACTCATTACAGAATAAAACCTTACTTAAAACAGTTCTCTCTTAATTGTGAGTTGTCTGCTGCTACAGAAGATACGTCTCTTATATTAATAACACGGATGGGCTCTTTGTCCTATAATAATAATAATAATAATAATAATAATAATAATAATAATAACAATAATAATGATAATAATAACAATAATAGAACCTTCTATCTTAAGATAAGTACTAGTACCTGTAATTATAGGGTTTTGCTACACACTCCACCCCTAATCTAAATTCTTTATAATACACTACAATGCTGTATATACATATATCAGTATATTCGAACACAAGGGAAACATAACTTTTCATATGTTAGAATGTACTCACTTGGCATGTACAAGGACATAATTATAAAGATGCTAATAATAGCACATGTAGATGTACATGTGTTAATGTTAAATGTAACTCAGTTACATCATAAATTATTAGATTACATACATACATATGTACAATGCAATTAGAAATAACTTTATACAGGTACATGACAAAATTTGTATTTATATAATTATGTATCAGAGTAGTATATTAACAGTATAATATCAATACTGCTTACCTCTCTTGTTTTAAAGTAACTTAACTCATTTTTATACAAGACAAACCATCTTGTCTTCCAGCTCTACACAAAGTAAGGACAATTTAATCTGTGTACAATACTTTAAAATGTTAAAATCAGAAGTGTGAATTCTTAATTACACTATAGTATAATACATAGTATATTCTTTTGCTCTGTGTTCAACAATAGGAGTATGCACAGTTGTAATAACAGACTCAGACAGTGGTCAAACTACATAAACAAATCATGGAGATAAAAGGTGACCTATTTTGAATTTAGTATTTCTGCTTGTTGAGGATATCATTTCTTAACAGTTTAATTGCACCTCCCACAATTATTGTTCTCTTACAGGATAAGTGGAATAGGACTAATAGTAGACAAGTGACACCTTTAGATCACCATAGCAACATTATAAATGACCATTCCATGCTGACTTTAATAATGACAAGTCATAACAGATTGATGTTTCTAATTAAAGGTTTTGCAAACTTTAAAAAGCTAAACATTTATTTTCAAAACAGCCAGCTGGTAGTTATAGCAAGCAATCATGAGAAAGAAAACATAAGATGCCTCTCAATAGTCTCTCTGTTTTACAATAAGTGTGCATATACTTAACATGAGGTTATTACAGACAGATAGTTGCCTTGTTTTTTGTTTAATGTCAAAGGAAATTAATTGTTACATTACCTTTCTGTGTTTTCCTAATTTTGTCAAATAGCCTTCTTTCGATGCAATCTACAAAAGATAAGTACAAAATAGATCTTACAACAGTAAGGCTTATACTATATATACATAATTGTATTAGCCAGTATTACATGTTATAAGGAAGGTTGGTAACTATCTATATAGCTATTTTCTACTTACAAATTGTCATAATGATCGTATCATGACCCAGCAAATACTAGATAAACTATGTAAGACAGCTATTGTTCTTTAATGAGTGAAAATAACATTTCATTTCTCAAACAATAACACACATAGAACTAACAAACAATGCTACGCAAGGGATATAATGTACATTAGTACATGACATGTCATAGAACAAATCTCACAGGGAAACAACCTTTAAAATCACTATACTACTGTGGTAGATAAAGATTACTAGTAGTAGAGTATAGCCAAATTAAATTATATTGGTTATAGTAAGTTATGTATGTCAACATTAGCTAATTTGTACTGGTCAAATTTAATCACCATATACAACAATACCATTACGTGTAAATAATACATGGCCTCAAAATAGTTTAGCATCCCAGATAGAACACTAAAAAATTTTGTGTGTCTATTAACACACTTATGTTTGCCTATGAAATCAGAAACCACTTTCCACTAAAAGAACATGTGCAAGTACATACCGTATAGCGCTTTATTTTTGTGGAACTAAAATTTAGAGGATTGCTGTAACTGAATTATTTCACGGAACAAATTTTGAGGTTACTGCAATTATTAAACTCCGCCCCTAGCCGGCAAGAGTAATGCACGTGATTATACCATATAATTCGAGGGCACAATTTTCACGTCTAAGACCAAATCCGCGAAAACCTCGAAATTTAAGCTCCTCGAAAATAAAGCACTATACAGTATACACATATCTCTGGAGAACTTACAAGTGTTATGTTTTTCACAAATTAACATTACGACTATGTGTGGCAACATTTCAACATGTCATAGCATAACTCACAGCAAATGTAGGTATTTCTTTTTGTTCTGGTGTACCCCCTTCAGCATGTACTCTAATAGAATCATATACCTCTGGTTCTTCTACACTTCGAGGATATGGATACTTGAGTATAGTTAGAATACCTATAGGAAGAATAGTATAATTGTGTAAATTGTGTGTATTAAGTCTTAAGTTCCTTCTATGAATTAAGTTAACTAATATAACATAAATCTAAATGACAGAGCATACACAGGTGGTGGACTGATTAATTCAAGACATCTAATATACTACAAGTCTACATAAATTCATTGTTGTGTTATAAACTGTTCTTTAATTCCATGATTCGAATTAAATGATAACACTCGAGTAATTTCCAGTCTCTGGGAATACTAGAATCTATAAACTTGTTATTTAAGTACAGAAAAGATCAGAATTTATACTTGTGAACTCAAAATCCATTGACACACAGTAATACAAACAGTGAAAGTGATTGTGATTATATCAAACATAGTTTCTGCATTATGGGTACATTCGTGTCTGCATATTTATCACATAGTTATGGTGTGAGCCCCCCCCCCCCCCAAAATATAAGTGCCTCATCCGCCTATGAAACAGTGAAAGTGAAAGCACGATGACATATAACTGGATGTGGCATAATGTGGCTCTGGCTACAGCATGAGTGAGTGTCACTACACTATTTATACAACTGTAAGTATGGTCATATATACCTGAGTCTCCTCCAATAACTGGTTTACTCTCAAAATGACTGATGAGTTCATGCACATTAGAAAATCTCCCAAAGCCAAACACAAAATATTGTCCATCCCATCTCACAGGAAAATGCTTCACAGCATCTTTAGATCTGTGAACAAAAAAGTATTAGGAAGTGCAAAATTTTATAACATTTATGTACATGTAAATATTGTATGTGTATGATATAAATAATATATTTGGTACACAGAAAGCTCTTACAGAGGACACACTAGACATTTGTTTTAGTCCTATAACAACATTCAGTTATCATTGATTGTAGTATATAGTTTCAAAACTACTAGCAGTACCATAAATCAATAGTACAGTGGAACCTCAATAGAGAGAATGATAACAATAGAGGTAGGACATGGAATAGATATAATAAAAAAATCTACAGTGTGTCATGAAAAGTATCATTACATTTCCTTGTCAATGTTGACCTAATGTCAACAAACTGGGTACTAGAGCCATTTCAGAGTGAAGTGTTTACAACTGTAAAGACAGTATTTTTCAATCATTATCAGCTCCTATTCCTATGAAAGCATCCAGTTTTAGCATTGTTAATGTTTCACTGACAAGAGTATACTCTACTGTACCTGACAGAGAGAGTGAACTCTCCAGGATTAGCTCCACTATCTCTTAATAGATAGCTACCATCCTCTCCAGTTGATATCAATAAACTCTCAGCAACATGACGACTGATATTGAAATGATACCATCTAGTATGAAGAAAAGCCAGTCATATCATTAATAATATCACAACTTATTATTATAAAGTGCAGTAAGGACACCAGATATTTGTATTATAAATACTATTTATAGTACTACATATACCTGGTGTCCATATTATGGTCATATTACGGCTCTCTGAATAAACAAAAACATACTACAAAAGAAGTGTTAAGGGCATCTATAGTGTGGGCCATTGCAAGTCAGAACATCTGTCCTACACTTCACAGGTCATTGTACATTAAAAACAGGACATTACATGTTCATACAAGTACATGTACATACACTGTACATGTATAAACATGTATATGGATATGATTGTACAGAGTGTTTAACAAGAATATAATGGGATAGACTTCAAGTCTGTCACAACAATAGTCAGGACATATAGGAACAAGGATACATAAACAATACCATGTAGAGAGTAGATATTTTAAAAATGACACCTAATAACTCATTTCTGCTACATCAATACATTTCTCTAGACTCATCTATCAATACAATATTTAACACGACATGTGGGAGAGACTCATACAGTCTGTGGACAAAAAGGTGACCAATAGGTATATGAGAAGTGACCTTGATAGACATGAGGCAATTTTGTTGTGAGCACCACATTGTATGCAACAAGTTATCTAGTGTATGATGTCCTTTAGGGAATATAGCAACAAACAGTAACTACATAGAGTATACTACAAATTCTGTAGATTTTAATAGAAATTCTAAAAGTAATAACAGAAAACATGTGGGACTGTTCTTTACATCACCTAATTAAAAGCACTAATGAATTTACAAACAAATTTGGTTACCACAACAAGACAAGCTTGTATGTGTACGTGCTTGCCACATAAAGAGCACTAACAGAATCATTCTAAATTTGACATTCTAATTTGGATCACATTTTTGTAATCCACACCACCTAACACTATGCAACTGAATATATAGTATAACAGGTTTTTTTTCAAAGGCAGCATATTTCACGAATTTCGCAGAATTTAGGACAATTCATGAAAATAACTGACACAAAAAAATTCCTACAAGGTTAAACTATAGATTATTGATACTATGTAATAATCTATGGTTAAATATAAACCTACTTGTGGCACGTGGATCAATACAAATATGGCGTTACTAAAGTATTTCAAGAAATCTAGCTTTTGCCTAATCCTAATGGACCCCTATCAGAACAAATGCCGTCTTCTAGTATACCCTTGGCTAATAGAGAAGTTCAGAACCTACTTAATGATGAAAACCTTAGATCTAAAAGATGCCAATACACAAAGTATTCTGAGTATGAAAGAGCTATTGTAGTGAAGCGAGTGTGATGGGAGTTACAAACTAAAAAAGAGTTTGCTGACCATCCTTTAAAAAAGAGTACTGTTTGCACCTGGAAAAAGTAATATGAACAGGAAATTAAGCTATAGTGTATAGTTCACACAGTCTCCTTATAATTAAATTTTAGGGGGCGTGACTATAGAATGTGTAACAAATTCGTGAAATTATCATTCGTGAATGCAAATTTTAGCTTCATTTGTGAAATATTCTGTCCTCAAAAAAACCCTGTTACAAGATAAATGGGACATAGGCTCTTTACTTACTAAAGAATGGTATCATGAGGGCTCCTCTTTATTAATTAAACTCTTAGCTTAAATGACAGAACAAGTACCAGTTCCAGCAAAATCATATTTTATGTTTAATATCTAAACACAAAGAACTTGTCCCTTCTTCTAAACTAACAAGGCCAGTCTAAACTTGGTTGCCCAGACTAACATCAGCATTATGGTACATAGAGGAAGCTCAACATTAATCCTAGAGTACTAAATAGTAAAATATTAAAATCAAACAATTTGACAGATTTTCTCATTCTTCTGTCTTATACAAAATTAACATTAACTGATAATTTTAATTTGTTTAAAAATGTCAATAAATTAAATCATTATATTCATTGTTGAAGACAAACATTATGCTTATCAATGAAACCTAGAAACACAAATTCCCAGAACAATTAAGACCATGCTATGGTATTTCAGACTTGTTGTCACTACAATAATGATACATAATACACCACCTGTTAACTCCATACATGAAGTATACACAGATCTCGAAAATTGGTGGTCTTAATTAACTCTTAAACCACAAAATTACACAAAATATTCATCAAGTAAAAATTAATACACAAAAATTGCCAGATTTATATATAGTACAACCCTCAAATGGAGCTGTGTTGTTAATACTGATGTCCTTCCAAAGGCTAGAGATACAACATAAACTCGATAATTAATACCATGCATCATTAGATAATACCTTTTAAGTAATTCGTAGTACAACTACAATTACTTAATAGTCATTACAAATATGATTAGATAACATTATCTGTTTAAATATATGTCACACCTGTATTCAACCCATTAATGCCTAAACAGGAGTTTGTAAACGACTACCTTTAAATATAATTAACAGTACACATACATACGTGTATGTAAACATAGCACTATCCATTACGTCTTTCAACCCACATACTTTACTCTTCTTAAATGAATATGTAAGTATGGTACAATATCATAAAGTACCATACCTATGACATTGGTATAGATCTTACATATGACATCATATATTTGTTTTACAATGTAGATACATGTATGTATACATGTACAAGGAATCCCTTGTCTTTATGAATTGTAAAGACATTATATCATAGTAGTATCTATGATTTTATTAGTATTGATATATGCACTAAGGTACTTGGTTTATACCTACAAGTAATGCCTACCACAAAGGTATTAAGTGAGATCTGTCCCTAAAGAATTGAAGATACTCTATTCCGGATACACTGAATCTGCCTATGCAATAAAAGACTACATTACAGAATTAGTGTTTCTTTGGTCTCTTAATCTGCTTCACTTGTCTTAATGTAAACATTATCGCTATTAGAATAATTTCCGTAAACATAGCCTTTATTTAGTCTATGATCTATCATTGTTCTTAATATCTAGAGAAAAACATTATTCAAAAGCTTTCAGATTCCTCTGCTCATTCCTGTCTTGCATTGCCAAATATACTTCCCTATAAATACAAGCTCTCACCTACTTATGGTCGCATGTAATAACAAAGCAATTATTGAATTCCTAAACATGACCAAACCACATATAAATTTATAAAGAAACTACTACTACACTGCCAAGTATCTTCAATAATACATGTAGTAGTGTCTACCAACCTGTGAATGCCAGAGAAACTACTAAATACATATTGGGGGTTTTTCTTAGATAGTTATCTCTCTCATGATTGATATTCTTACTGAAGCTGCTTTATACTAACAATAACTTTCTACAATTTAAGGAAAATAGTCTGTACTATAACTCACGGTATCTCGTCTATATCTGGTGGCCTTTTTGTCGTAACATTATAATCTGATATAGAGTCTAATACACCCGGGGAAGTTCCTGACACCGGTAAACAATCGTTTCTGTCCGCTACAGCATTCCACTTATTCGGCATTCCAGGAGTTGAGGATAGAATACCAGAGACAGGTCGTGGCTCTGACATTACAAAACGTAAACGTTGATGTTCTCGTTGAACTGCCATTACTGCTTACTGTCACCACGCCTCTTGTGAGTATATAATTACCATTACGTCTTATGACGTCATCAATTGTCATTGCAACTCACTATGCCACTAACATGTCAATGCAAATTTGCAGGGGGTTGCAAAGGGTGCTGTAGCACCCCTACTTTTTATGCCTGACATTAATTTGTGACTTTAAATCATAGAAAGTATATGACTATCATCATAGCACACCCAAAAATTGCACATTCATTCTTGCATTCATGACATATTATTAACTAAACATTAACAAGTATTTCAAAGATGACATTGACCCTACGGGAAGAATTACAACATATCTTAGAAGTACGATGACCAATTGTAGGTTAAATAATCTATTTCTGTTTTAATTCACAATGACAGAACCAATCAATTGACCTACATAAAGTGGCTAAGACATTCGTTTCCAGCAATCAAAGAAGAGTAAATTACTTTGGAAATTTTACTGAATAAAAAAGTCATGAACACTTACAAATATAATGAGTTTTCTTTAACAAAATTAAGTAATCTTAAATTAAAATGGGACACATGAATCATTGTAGCACCCCTACTTGAAATTATCTTCCTACCATCTGATTTGAAAGTCTCTAGAGGCTCGTCAATAAACTATAATCCCACCAGCTACATTATGAGTCCATTGTAGTCACTCTTTAGAATGGAAAGGATAATGCATCCTTTATTTCTTCTTTTATCATTGATGATTTGTCTGATCTCGACCGTGATCATTGTGAGACACATTGAATAAATTAATATTGAAGATAAATTTATTAACTACATCAGACAGTTTGCAAGAGTGATTATACATTATTACATTCACATGTTTGTCTGATAAAAGTTAGTAAACAACTTAATCCTATGTTCAGTTCTAATAAAAACAAAATCTTTTCAAAAATTTTGGAATGGATGAGCTAGACTTTATTGTAATTATTCTAATTCAGCTAGTTTGTAATGGCACTTCATTTTGTAAGCTAGCAGAAGACAATGTTTGTGTATTCCGTCAACACCAGTTCCTGTTATAGTAATGAGAGTTTTGCTAAACATGAATATGACTGCTTTATGTGTTAAGCAACTGTTAATATTCTTAAAAGTAATATTTTGTTTAAAAAAACACAATCTATTTTAATGCTTTCTACTAACCAATGTTTGATTACTTTGTGAACTAACATACTAGTGCTTTTATTTCTTGAGTCTGCTAGGATTCTCTAGAGATAATGCTGTCCTTAGTTCTATAGTCTACTATTGTTCAGCATTAAATCAATGAGCTATATCTGTTAATGTTTATACTACTTAACAGTATTTACTGTATCATCTGGACAATATGATCAATCATCCATGTACCAAGAACAAATTAAATGTTAATACTCTTCAGTATTACCTCTGTGGCAATGGTTATCATCTCTTTCATGACTTAAATGCTGTCTTTGTTCTCTCATCCTCTATACATACATGAAAGCACACTAAACATTGCTATTGAGACTGTTTTGCCCTGGGTCAACTCCAAACTAACTAACAGCATTTGACTGTTCTTGGAAAGTCAATTTACTTGATCATTCATATTGTTTGCCCAATTGGTTTTTCCCATACTCTTGAAACTTGTGTATGTGACGCCTTTTTACAATAGTAAGTACATGTTACATTGTTACAACAAACAACGATTTCAAGTGAGTGTGGTTTGGATGTATTTAAGACCAGATTTGTGGTTTGCTTCTGTTTATCCTACAGTAGGATACTGTATTTAGTAGTGATATCACAGATATGGTACATGCAAAGACAAACTATATGTTATCCAAATCTTTTCCTTACTAAATTTCCAATTGGGATTTGGGATAAGTTACTTTAAAGGAATGACAGCTCTATTACAAGACAGTTCTCCAGTTGTTTTCCCCAACCAATTGTAGTACTTTTTGTTCTGTTGAACAGATTCTCTATTCAATTTACAAACTTAATTTCCCACTATTTGTCCAAGTTCTTACCATAGTTATTTTTTTACATTTTATTTGCTAAGTTATTACTTATAGTTATAGGTATATTCATCCAAACACCACAATTGCAAGGTGACTATACTGAATATGAGACGTTAATATTATAAGTTCTGTTCATGAGTATTTCAAGTTAGTATTTACTGTATTTTACTAATTAATTTAAAAGATTTGCACATGGCAAATAAAACACGCATATGATAACTGAAACTTCTCCTTTGTTGATATGATGAGTTTTTTAAAACACTGATCTGAACAAGATCATAGTAAGAATGGCAGTATGTGGAAATTCCTACATAGTAATCACTCAGTAGTAACCTTCTATTGGCATATTGGTAAAGATATGACAATTATTGTTTATACGACAGAACAAGTTTTTTCAAAAAAATGTAGCTAATTATTATAAGATGTGGCAAGCTAGTTTGAAATCCTATGAGATCTGAAATTAAATATCATTATGACTATTGAAAAATTGCTTTTTACCAATTTCCATTCAAACAGATCGGGAGCATTGCCAGAAAATATTGTGTTTGACTCTTGAGGGCTTATAGACTGAATAACAAGTAGTGTGTTATAGAAAATATCATTTTGTACTCATACTTGATCTGCGCATGCTCAAAGGTAACTTAGTGTATCATGGCGTCACATGTAATCAGTGTTTCAGAAGGTCCTACTGTCTCCTGTCTTCTCTGCAAAACCATAGTTTGTGACCTCCCTCGCTCCAAGATGAATTTTCTATCTATTATTCAAGAGAAGAATTTGGTAGTACGTTGTGTTATGTATAAATCAGGATGCAAGTGGTTTGGCAAGCTGGACAAACTCTACAAACACGTGGTAAAGTGTCCTCACTACACGACCACTTGCCCTAATGGTTGTAGTAACATTCCAAAGCGTGATTTGAACAAACATGTAATGAACGAGTGTCCGAAAGAAATAGTTGACTGTAAGTATTCCTGGGCAGGATGTACAGCTAAAGTCCAAAGATGTAAGCTGCAGGAACATGATGACGAGTATGCTCGTAAACATGCTGATTTATTGGATCTCCATATTAAATCAATAAAGACATGTGATGTGTCAGATGATATTGTAGATCATTCTATGGATGTTAATTTTCCTCAACACAAACCAGAATTGTTTTCGTTAAAGCTGTCAGAAAGCGATGAATCAGAAAGTTAGTTTGATCATAATTGTAATACATTGTTTTAATTTAGTATACCTTTTTAGGTAGGATAATTTTAATTTTGATGTAATGGGCTAATGCTCATTTGTATCACTTATTACATGTAGTTCTTACGACTATCTACGATGTTATTATAACCTTCTGAAGCCTCACAACAATACTTGTACAATAGAATGCCTTAATTCTTTATATACAATAGATGTATAAAAATTTTTAAGTATATGTTAATATGGTAGACATCGTTTTGTGTCCAACAAGTTTACTCTCTTTCAGTAAAAGTTTTATAGCTAGCTGACTCATATTAAACTGGTATAGGGTACAGTGATGTAAATATTCAGCCAATAGTTATTTTTTTTGCTAGTAGTGAACCCGATTATGCCTTTCAAGTTGATGGATTCCTTCTTTTCTATGAATGTCTAAAACATACAGTTATTTTCTCATCTTCGTACATTCTAGCAACCTGTAAAGACTTGTTTAACTTCTATAAGAGCATTTTTAACTGTAATAATGGTCAGAAAGTATTATGTAATAATACACACAAGTATAAGTGCTATATTCTAATGAACATACTTACTCAAGTGCTTATGAACATATAGACGTCAAGAAATGGTTCTTCAAGTGTCCATTGTATTATAAAAACCTAAATGATTTTACAGGACAAGTATAAAGCTTAGCATTGGAACAGAGATGAAAGCTTCTATGAAATATCCTCAGTCAATTATTAATTTAGTATTAACACCATGCCCATAATAATTAATTTTGCATATAAAGGTTAATTGACCAATCAGGTGGCTCTTTGTATTAATATGTACACAACTTTCTGAGAAGTGTCTAACTTTTTATATACTCTTTTCTGAGGCTATAATTTCTATAATTGTAGTAAGCAATTTGATAGTTAGTTTTTCTGTCCTGTACAATTATAATGCAAAATTTAAATCTTTAGTATTTAAGTTGGCATTTTTATAGAACTCATAAATGGTTCATATCTAGACTAAGGAACTATCAATGCAAGTTGAAATTTCATTGATATAGTTTAAATGATATGATACACTGCTAAATGCCAAAGTAAGTGGTAGAGTTAATAAAAATAGTTTCAGTCGTAGGTCTCAAAGCAAAGTAGTATATATAATAGACAAAAGTACAAGTAAGAAAACCCAGTTTTTCTACTACAAATAAAACAACAAGCGTTGCTATGTGGGCTGAAACTTATAAGTGGGTCTCAACACATGTATCCAATGTAATAGATACTACATGCTTACTGTAGCAGTCGAAACCAAGCAATTTGATTGGTCAACACGTTACAAGTCTGTTTTACACCTTGACCTCAGTGTATTGTGTTATTGCTTTCTAGTTAACACCAGTTATTAGTAGACATATAGTGTCGCCAATGAAATCAAATTAATTATCAGTTTTCAATTTTATTGGCAGTCTCAGATCTATAAATTTCTTCTACCTATTAAATATCATTGTCCTTTAGCTATCTTAGTATACTAAAATTTGCACTTTTTATATTTAGATGCTTTCAACATGTCAGATGACGACTATGTTCCTGTTGAAGTAAATACACCTGGTGATATCAATGTACCAGATAGCATCCCTGTTGCCAATATAACTAGTGCTTCTGAGGACATTAACATTTCAGAAAGTGTTGCTGCTCCTGATGACGGCAATATAGTAGATAATGTTCCAATTCCAGATAAAATCGATGTTTTAGGCAATGCTCCTGTTCCTGATGATATTGATATGATTGTCGGTGTTCCTATTAGTCATGAAATTAATATGACGGTCGGTGTTCCAGTCTCCGATCAAGTCAATACTCCCAATATTACCGATGCAGTGACCACAACATCTCTCTGTCAGTCTGATATACCAGCTGAAGCTACCCTTCTTCAAAATGATGTTAACACTCTTGTTGAAGCTGACAGCACCTCATATAATGACCATACCTCCCTGTTATCTACCATGAATAATGATATAGAGTCCCAAATGTCACCTGTGCATGTGACACGAAAAAGAAAGCGTAAGTTCTTTAAGTTTACTGATATGTTTGTTATTGTTAGAAAGAGTAGGATCTGTCCCAACAAAGATGGCCAATGATACATGGATGACAAACAAGCTTATCACATGCTAGTGCTAGAGAATGTGGTATAGATCTTTTGTTAAGTTACAATGACTGTCTTAACTTCTTATCACACTTTCAAAATAGTTCAAATTCCATGAGTCATTTTCATTTGGCTCTTCATGTAATGTGTGTGATGTTATATGTGGTTATAAATGGAGCTTAAACTTAAATAGACTCATACTATTGATCATTTATTGCTCTTGAATTACTAAAGTTATGTGCTTAAGATATTACTGTCTTAATTCTGCCAATGAAATAGTGGTATACAAATGGTCAGCCTTATTAACAAGATTGTAATTGAAAAAAAATCATGTTTAAGATTGATTTATTCTAGATAGTGTTTGACAGAAGCTACATGTATAGTGCTATAACAACTCAAATATCTAGTATTACTTTCAAAAGTCACCACACATGTACATATGATGTTGCAATATGTTTGTTACATAGTAAAAATGTCCTAAGATGTCCACACATGTCCTAGAGTGTCTCTTCATTGATGTATTTTCATTACTAGCATGTCCTAGGGTTAATACCATTTTTTAAAATATGTCTTATTATTTCCACATGTTTTAACATATTATATTCTACCATCATTAGTATTACTCCCATATCTGTCATATCCTAGCAAATATATCATCCCTAGCAAGGCATTAAAAATCTCACAATAACCACACTTGCCTATTAAAATTTTCAGCCTGACACACTGTTTGTGCTATGTGGTCCTAAGATTGTTTTGGAACATTTGTATGTATAAAAATTGTTTTCTACATTATTAATGTATTGTCGTATGCGACTATGAATGATATTAACATACATAGCAACCAATGTTATTACTTTACCATGAAAATTGGGCATGTCTGGTCAAACGTGAGCTCATATAAGTCAAGAAATGTCTTTGAACAGTTCCATAGCTTTTGGTAACTCACCAGTCCTAAAAGTACAATATATATATATCCAGTCCCTTACACTTCGAACAAGGTCATCAAAATATTCTTGAGGCAATTTTATAATCTTATTTATTTGCTATGCACATAATAGTGACAATCAAATACTGAGTATCATGATACACTACAATCTTTTGGCACTTTAATATCATTAATAACCAGTTATAATGAATGAGTTTATTATTAACACATCTCAGTGGTATAGTTTCATCTATTATTCATTCAGGTACTAACAAAAAAGCTGCAAATACCTCAACCTCTTTACCTAAAACAAAACGTACCTCTCAATTACCAGACATCAGTACACCAAGAGTAATTAGGAAATCACCTCGTATTAATCTTAAAACGATTAAAGAGAAAGAGGCGGTTCCTGAGCCTGTGGACGATGATCCTATAAGGAGGGAACCTAATAGACAAGACAGTAATAGTGAAGGAGAACTGGAACATGAGGAGGGTGCTGGTGAAGGTGATGACAACGAGGAAGGTGGAGATGAAGAAGAAGAGGGAGAGGATGACGAACATGAAGATGACAAGGATTATGATGACGATGAAGAAAGTGATGATGAGAAGGAACGGGATGATGATGAAGATTACAATGAGAGTCAAGAAGAAGATGAAGAGAGTAATTCAGATCAAAGTAGTGATGATAATGAAGGTATATTAGCTATAGTAGAATCTATTAGTAAATGTCTGACTAGGTAGGTCCCATTCTAGGACTTGCACTAAAAAAACTTGCTTCTCCACACAATTCAGAAACAATGCAATCTACACTGTAACACAGTATTCATTCATTTCTTTACAAGTGCTAAATTTACACATTCTTAACACTTAATATTTTTGGTAGATCCTTCTGTTGCATCTGTTAATGGCAATAATAGACAACCTCCAGCTAACCAAGATGACAACCTCCAACTTTGTCCAGGTGATGTGTGTATTGCTCGAAGACGAAATGCTAGGTTGCTATGGCGGCAATGTAATACTTGCAATCAGTGGTATCATGCTCAGTGTGCTGGACTGTCGAGATATTTGGCTATAAACTTACCACACTGGACTTGTTTCAAGTGTGAAGAAAATGAACCATGTAATAAGTAGATGGTTTATCATGCTGATATTAAAAGTAACAGTTTCCTCATTATCCTATTATTAATCTTGTCTTGAGTTATTTTATTAATTTTCTTTTGTCACTCAGTCATTTACTCTTGTTTCCACAGAAAGTTGCTATCATTAATTGTCATTATATTCTATATTTAATTTGTAATACTCTAGTTGCTGTTGTCACAATGATACCAAGGTCAGACATAAGATAGGAGTGGATACACACAATACTTGTATTCAGTGATCCTGGCTTGTGTTGTTGTATATTTGACGTAATATATGCACCTGCAAAATCAATTAAATTATATAAAGACATTAATAGTAAAAACGATTAATAATTAGTATAATATATGATTGCTTAAAGAAATTGTGCTGCACAATTTCATTAATATTCTGATTGACAATGGTAATTGCATACTTGTATAGTGACAGTCATGGATGGATGCATAGATCTCAGTCATGACACAACAAAAGTAACCAGAGAAAATAAAGCATTTTAGAGATGATTTAGTGTACTGGTTTTAATGTTAACGACATAACTAGCCCTATATTGGTAGAACTATATCACCAGGAATTGGAACACTGTTGAGATAATCTGAGAGTTGAAGACAACTAAAACTGTTAGCATTTGAGTGAGTTTTGCTAATATTATAACATCTATGTCCTGACAGACTGCTGAAGTTAGCCTCACATTCTTGAGAACAAGTACATCACATTATTGTCGTTGCTGTTACGTGGGTGTTACTATATCAACAGGTGGGGCTGTCATAATATTTTGAGCTTTTTTATTAATTTAAAAATTAATATATATACACGTAATATCTACATTGAATTTAAAAAACCCTAAGGTGTCTGAGTAACTACACTAACAATACCAATTGTTGTGTATAGTATGAGAATTCATACTATTACTATATTAGTTATAATAAAAACAACACTGAAATAAAAAAAATCACAATATATGAAACAAAAACATTGCAAGCAAGCCTACTAGTACATCAACAGAAACTTAATAAATTAAATAAACATATATTATATCTTCAAATTTATTGCTGCAGACCTCATTAATTAGGCTGAGACATTATATATTATACTTAGTTCTGGTTGGAAAAACAATGATCAATCAGATATGGTAAAAGTATGTTTATGTTTTAATATAAAAAAATCAAATATTCTATTCAACTATACAATATACTGGACATCTACTCTCACAATGGTCTTGACTGTATTCTTACATACATGTGAATATGATTAATAAAAATAACCACAAAACTTAGTAGCCCACCAATAATAATTTTTGAAACATTTACGTTTTTGTCAGGAGGAGAAACGACACCTACTCTCACAAAGGTCCTGGCTGTATATGTACATATAAAATACACATGAATATGATCAATACTATCAACTACACACCTTAGTAGGCCAGCAACATTGTCAGGTTTTACTGGGTAGAGGCACCACACCTACTACTCTTGCAATGGTTTCAACTGTATTCGTACATACAAAATACAAAATACAATTAATAAAGGATGATCAGATATGTCACATGATAGGTACATTACAAAAGATAAACGCTAACCATACCCAGTTTGCCAATCAATGATAATAATACATTTGTCATACCAGTCTCAAATGCACAGATTCTTTGGACTTCATCTGCAATTTTAATGTCAGTATTAAGGTTAATTAAAAGAATAGCAAAACCGTAATAGTTGTTAATATTGAAAATACCGATCAACTACCTTGGTTATCACATTGGTGATGGACATTTATCAACAGTTCCCAAAATGTACAGGCTCTAAAAACCTCTACAATAAACATGGTGCTAGAATTGATGGAGTATACCAGAAATTTATTCAAATCTATGCAAGTTGCACCTTCTCTCACAGGTCTTGACAGTATGAAAATAGTATGCTGTGCTTCAAATATCGCTGTCATTCAAAAGGAGTTATTATAAATTATCTATGCAGTTCTAGCCTTATCTATTTGGTCAAAACTTCATATTGATGATTGACCACAGGTCCCTATTGTTATTGGCATAATTAAAGATCTTAATGCAATGAAATGGGCTGTCTTTCTCCATCACATTCATATACACTACAACATAGTTCAGGATCAAACAATGGCAGTCTAGTAGTAATTGTTCTCTCATGAGGATCACCTGAATCTAGAAGTATTAAACAAGAAAGTCATTAAAGCCTTAAGCACACCTGTTTTATATATTCAATAGAGATGTTGGACCTACCATTATATATAGCATATAACACAAATGTTTAAACTGATCCAACTCCTCATGAAATACTTAATATAACTTAGAAGAACGTTAAATGAATCCTCTATAAATCATGACATTTTTTAGTGTTGACTGGTAACATAACTTTTAACATTTTCTTCCTGAAGTTTGATTTTTTTTTCAGTACTCTTAAATGATTATATATATATATATATATATATATATATACAGAGCGAGGACGGAGAGAGAGAGAGACTCAGGCATGGAGACAAAGAGACAATGTCACAGATATCCAATTGGACAGTGAGAGAGACAGAACAAGCCCAAAGCAACTACTAGCCTTTGGGAATGATAAAAGATCTACTTCTCCCAGATTGATATAGATATAGATGATATTTTGTATGATATTTTGTATGTTGAAAGTCTCATAAAATTTGTGAAATATCAAAATTTATAATTATGATCAAATCAAATTACAGAAGTAACAACTTCTGTATCTATGCACATAACAATTTAATTTATCTGCATTTAAAAATATATTGAAATTATAAACTACAAAACTATTATAACATGATAACTTGTTTAGCCTTTTCTAGATCTACTGAACAGTTGGAAATATACATGTATTTATTATTGAGTTCACTGCATGTTGTCTGGCTACCATTCTTCATACTCAAAAGAATCATGATCTCTTAGTAATGGTAAAAGAGCTTCATTACTTCCATCACTCTTCACTAGTTTCTTGATCCTTTTGCATACAATACAGTTAGCAATTTTGAGATAATGTAAACACTTCCTAATACAATCCAAACGACTCATTGAAATGTATCCGTGATATAACAAAATGATACAATAGGTAACAAAGCAAAGAACAATTTCAACTGTGGTCACAATGTTGGTCGAAGTATGATAATTTGATGCATTGTGAGGAAGAAATACAATAAAATTGACCAGAAGAAGTACCATAAACCATAATTCAAGTGCATTCAATATCTTGTTCTTGTATGGTAAGACAAACGCTTGTGCAATAGTATAAAATCCCAGAACAAATATAATCAGTAAAAGCTGTAATGTCATATTGCTGCCTTGAAATATAGCAGTGATAATGTAGACAAGAGACAGGACTATCAACCTCAAACCAAACCAGTATCTCAAGTTGTCTTTGTAAGGTCCATAAATAGCATCAATAAATGGACGAAAGTATTTTGAAATACAACCAAATCTCAACATCTTAACTCCAAACAATCCAACTAATGTAAAAGGTACAATGAAGAAAGATAGTGCTGCAATACTAACACATAGTAAAACAATATGGAAAGGATTCTGGCCATAAAGGACACTGCCATCTCTAAACCAAACCAGTAACTTACCAGAACTATTAGTTCCATTTAAATGTATATGAGCTGGTGTGAGAACAAGTAATGAGATGGATAACAGATCTGAGTAGGAGATATACATCAATGTTACAAGTACTTGTACAGAGGACCCAACAATAAGGTTAGCAATTCTGGAAGAGCATCGACTTAAGAGGACAATAACAGCAACTATTAACCAAAAATAAAGTGGGAAAAAGTACAACACAGCAGCTTTACCAAACATATCAAAGTCACTCTTTATGCAAACTGGTATGTTCCATTGATATTTGATGGAAGAAAGGAAATGCACTATATATTTCAAACTTCTATATTTAAAAGCCTCATCAGATGATGGCATGACAAGTGGCCAGAAAATATTTAGCCATAAGATGAAGCCTCCAAGTGTACCCAAATCTATGGTCAATCTCAAACTAAACAACACTAATACATACACAAAACCACCTAGTATGCAAAATGTTACATTGAGTGCAATTTGCAGTGTATCAGAACACTTGTAACAGTCATCACTTCCTAAGACATTACTGAAGCCATCCTTACATTGACCACACAACCATCCCATATGATTCCCTCTACACATAATGTCAGGTTGTGTTATGTTAACAATTACACTTTGTACACAGTAACCAGGAGGACAGTGTTCAGTGTAACAAATAACACTTCCATTATCCACAACTCCAAGCCATGATTGAGGTGGAACAATGACAGATGTAGTATCAATGTTACATTGCGTAATAGCAAACCCTTTTAGAAATACACTACATACACATGCTTTGGCCTCACTGTCATATTCAAATCCTAAAGGGCATGTCAGTTGAAGCAGTTTAACAGAAGTTGTAGGAACATATCCTAAAACTTCAAAATGTAATTCTAACTCAGCACTTGTATTCTGAGACATTATGGTAAAATTCAATGGAGTACAACCGTTACTGTAAACAGTTTGAATTTTTTGCCTAGCAGGTAACTCATATATGATGTAAGCCTTTTCATATCGTGTACTATACCACTTTTTTCCAGTTTTGGTCAACCTTGTCAAAATTTGAGCATATGTTGAATTTCCATTCAGATCATTTGCCCTTAAACCAATTGTTATTGTTTCACCAGGATACACTTTGATTTGGCTATGGTTACTTGTGCCACTTATATTGCAAAGTTTAGTTCTTACAGCTACTGAAGAGATTTCTCCAATCTTATTGTCTCCATTAAAGTGAATTACCTTGTTAAGTAAGTCATTAAAGTTTACGTTTGTCAAATACAACTGTTGACATTCATACAATGGAGAAACGTAGATAGAGTTCCCAGCCAGTGTGGCAGTATTATTATTAAAACTTAATGTGATATTTAATTGGGAAATGTTCTGAGTTACTATTTGAATGCCACATAATGGATTTATGATAGGGAGATTTCTATCCATACGTGAGTAAATTGCACCACCATAAAAGGAAGCATGGTTGTTAACAAAAGATACATTACTTGATTCATGAACATAGAGATGCGATGATGAATCAAGTCGAATAGCAGCTCCATGACTAGCGCTGTTGTTATGGAATGTTGCTGAACAATTCAAATGTATATCACTGTTGTATGCTTGTATTACTGAGCCTGTTATTCCAGCAAAGTAATTGATTCCCTTGATATAAACAGATGCTGTGTTCATAAAAACCAATTTGCCAGTATTCAGTGTTGTCTCGATGGGCAGGGTAAGAAATTTTTGTCTTAAATGTATAGATTCTAAAATAATTTGAACATTTTTGTGTCCTTTGGTTGTTTCTGAGAATATAAATGGATTACGAATCCCAGTATAACTTTGAGCATATTTTAAATTAGATATACGAATGCTGATATTACTAGACACATTAGAAGCAGTAATAACATGAAAAGCAGAGTGATTGTATTGGTTTAATTTGAAGGAAAAACTGAATTCATTACCTGTATAATGCATATAATGCCTGTCATATATAGTACAATCTGAAATTGTTATTATGTTCCATGGCACATTGAGTGTATGGTCATTACTAGACTTCACATTAGTTACCATAATACCAATTCCAAAAAATGCCTGTTTACCACTACTCATTACATTGTGGTTAAATATAGAGTTTTTAATTGCAATGGAAGTCCTTCCAACTGGTGCATCACTAAAGATAAATGCTATACCATCAAAGACACCACCTGCAGTGTAATTCCCATAGAAATTTGTCAAATCTACATTAGCACTGTAGTTACCTTGACTAAATATTATTGTCAAACCAGCTGCAAATGCACTAATTGCTTTAGGTTTTATAGTATAGACTTTTGCTGCATTTGACACTTTGTTATATGGTTCTAAGTTCATATTCCAATGCATAGCAATCTTGTTTAAAAGTATATGTGATTGCAACAACTCAGTTCTCTTGTTCAAGCTACTAAAATATATTACAAGACCTGATCCACCTTGTGGTGAATTACTAATGATCACAGAAGAACTATTGACAAAGATGTTGGTAAGATTTACGTTGTTGTTAGGATTGATAAGAAGAATGGCGAAACCATAATAATTGATAACAGTCATTCTAAACAACATGATATTGGAGGAGTAACTGATAAGTAACGTGACTAACTGACCCTCAACAAAGTAGAAAATTGAATCATCAGGATACAAAGTGTTAGTTTGATTGGGAGACGGCATAGGTCCCCCACACTTTGTTATATATATATTATGAATGGATAACCCACTAACATTATAGAAACCAAAGCCAACAGATACAGTATTTTGTTGTCTACAAGTTATGTTTGCAGGATATTCTGATGTACTACTTAAGGTGATATTTGATGTGTTACTAACCAGACAAAAAGACTTTGATGACAGGATGTGATCTACATTAGATGAGAGTAGTAGCTGAGTGTTTGGTAGAAGAGAAGGATCAGCGCCACAAAGGAATTTGTTCAGATCATCAGATTTGTTCAAGAAGTGAGTGTGAGACAGAGTTGATGGTAGATAGGACACCCATATTAGCAAATACAGCATGGAAATCATGCCCAATCTTTAAGGATCTGTATTCAGAGGCTAAAAACTTAGCTTGAACACTGATTGGTTGTGTTGCACTTTTAGCTACTTTTATAGTATTATAATTATGTTAGTGTATCCTGTCATCCTGTAAAAGTGTTTTGTAAACAACCTCTAATAGTGTTTTTTTAGCTAAAATGAGTAATTTTACATATTCTAATACAATGTTATAAAGTTATTAGCAACATCAACATTAACAGCTGTCAACAATTGATGTGTGTTGATTCTAATATAATGTTATCTATAATGTAAACTATAACAACAAGTAGATTTTTGTTATATGCTATACTGATTTTAGATATACATTTGTACTGAGTAGTTCATACAATAGTAATCTTATATTCTTAAGTTTATAAACATGTATTGTAACTTTAATAAAATTGTATGCAATCTCTATCATTGCTATGACTTCTTTAGTGACAATTAAGATACTTTAGAAAAAGCAGAATTTGTGAAACTTTATTTAAGATGTGTCAATGACTTAATTCTGTATAATAAGTATAAAGTTTTATGTTGTTGATAAAAAGCATTATCTGAAAGATAGCTAATCCGATAAATAGCTAATATAAAGCACTAATATCCATCATAACTTTATATTGTCAAGCTAAGCAGAGTATACACAATGGCAGCTGCTATATAGTGTGGAACCATGTGTGTCATTAATCTTGAAATGATAGATGTAATAAATTTCTTAATGTTAAAGATCTGAACATGTATCAATCTATAATGTTTGCAAACATAATGTTATTTATTGTACATGTAGAAACACTAACCTTGTCACATGATCCGTTATCAACTCGTGATCAGTTATAAACATGTTTGTTTTTGTTGTGTCTGCTCAGTGTTTATTAATACTATTTATAGTGGTCATACTCAAATAAGTTAGACTATTTTCTGGTAGAGCAAACATTATAGATCAATAACAAATTAACTATATATACAAGGTTGTATATACTTTGAAGAACATGATAGAATAAAAGTATAATACTCTAGCTCTAACAGTAATTTATAATGTAATCAAAGAGACTGTTATTATTACAGAATGGTCATAATATTATACAAGAATAATATCTATATCTTCACTGATAGCAGATGGCATATTGTGTATCCATTATTGCAAGTAATCTTGCTATGTTGTTTTGTACAAAGTGTCTAAAAAATCTAAACATATTAACAGCTGTCAACAGATCATGCATTTATGAACTACCACATTGTGTCAACATCAAAGTAGTAAACAGCTATATTAGCAGTAGATGATCATAATGTGTACTTTATGAATAGAAACAAATACATTGAAGAAATATCTTCTATAACTATTAACATATGAGAGAGGATGGTGGATAAGTCTAACATAATCATCCTCCCCAACCATCTGCAACAAACATGACAAACATGGAGAGGGTGAATATGCAATTTGTTAAGTTAGTACATTTTAGCTATGAATTACTTTACTCAATAACAAGATATGGTCGGAGTACTAATGTTTCTTCAAGGTTTTCATTTTACATGGCAAAAGTCAGGGGTGGGGAATAAGTGTTCTTATGTAAGTTAGGTGGAAGGAATGATAGACTCTGAGCCTTTATTTTCCATGTCTATATTTCATTTACTAATGTAGGATCAATGCTCACCATACAATTGAGGATCAGGAGTTAAACATATCAGCTATAATCACAGTACATTGTATGGTATTTGCAGAGTGAATGGTAGTCCTGAGATTGTTTTGGATCTCGTGCTCATGTTTTATACACTATATCCATTTCTATTGTATACTGTTTTGGGCAAAAATTGAATACACAATGCTAACATTACTTCTTAAACCCGAACATCTAAATCAAAGAACAGAACAAACAAATGAAGTAACAAAGTAACACTATTATACTAACATCATAAAAATTGATGTGTGTTAGGGAAAGGGACACAGAATCAGAACTGGATTTATTAAGAAATGTCTTCTCTAGCACTTCTTATGAAGGTCTTGAATCATTCAGACTCTCTTTTATATAACGGACTGTTCAAATAAGTTAACTTGTACCTATTGAATTTGAAATTTCCCATTAGCAGAATTGAAGCACAAAACCTGGTACAAAATGTAATATTATTTTAATCTCTTTATGGGACTGTTTGCCTCATATATACAATTGTTGCATAATGCCTTGATATTGTGGCTTCTCGTACTATATATAGAGGTATCTCCAAATTGTCTTTCCTACTTGGGCTTGTTTCATCAGATGTTTTTACATTTCTATATTTAATAAATTTTTTACTTTTATTTACTTCTACACTTAAGATGTTAACAATGTGTGTTGTTATCGTATTGAAATGTTGATACTACTTTAGCTGGCTTGCAAAAAAAACATATAGTAATATAACTATGTACATATTTAAAGTAAACACAAATAAATATGTCTGTTTTTATATGGTAAATGTCAAAGTTAGCTTTAGACTCTACATCTTGTAATAATGTTTCTCCTATAAATTGATAAAAGTACATATTGTAATACCCTTAATAATTCAATTATCTTGTAAAGTTTAGTATGAGAATATATGTCTGCTATAATGATATTTATAACAACAAATGACTAATACTATCAGAAATATCCAAATACTTCCTAGTTATTTTTCCTTTCTTATGTATCTAACAATAATGATAATGAACTACATTGTACATGCATAAATTGTGTAATCCATCTTGCCTTATCATCTTTAATCTTCCTTTCTACTCCTTTAGTTTCCTGTGTTTTTTTAATTGTAGGTATTTCTCACATTTAAGAGGAAATCATTTAGAATAATTGGGTCATTTAGCCTGTGAGGATGTTTTATTGTGGTCATAAGGCTCAATTTGAGTTTAAAAATTTTCATATTTCCTCTTTTGTGTCTGATAGACACACTAACTTTATCTGGCATTGCTGATTTGGTTAGCTTTACTATAGATTTACATTGAGCAGCCCTTAAACTCGTGAATATTGTGCTGTCTGTTAAGACAAACAATTTGATTCCATAAGAGAGAATAACAAAAACACACCTGAGAATAATAACAGAGAAGACAGCCAATAAAATTTCTTAAGAGACCATCTGCCAGCAGTCCATACACAAAGACACGTCTCCTCTATATTAAATCCCTAAAGTGCTAGTCTATGCATACTTATACATATCAATCACCCTTAAAAATATCTAATTAAACTTACAATATAAAATTGGTAGCTTTAAATGCAACTGAGGTAACAACAGATTTACTTTTTTATTAACTTTTGAAAATAACATATTTGTTCTTTCAACCAAAAAATCCTGTTTAATAAACCAAAAATTATATGTTTGACCAAAAAAAATCAACTTATAATTCTTTGAAGAAAAAAGATGAAATCAATATAATTACTCGAAATATACACATTATTACATCAAATAATTTGTTTGTTAATCTCAGAACACATAATGCACAAATTTACATTGGAATACGGAATCGATTAATTCTCTTGGAATCAAAAGGATACAGTTTTAGAAATCATTTTGGAATCTCTCAATCTTAATGGCATATATTCAAGCACATGTTTAAAAAGAGCTCTTAACTAAGACAAATGGTTTATGCTCTGAATGGTAATCCAACTTATGCTCAAATTTTCACCTGGTTGACAAAATTTGGGAAATTTTGGAATCATAATCATAGTCATAAATTCTCAGAGGACATAATCCATCTGCTACAGTTAGATAAGAAATTCAAACTGTATACTGCAATAGTTGTACATTTTTACATTTTATGCATGTCTTTCTTACAGAGCACCAAATTATCATACTTCAACCAACATTGTTACCACATTTGAAATTATACTTTGCAATAGTCATCAGCACAATAATACAATAATGATTATGTATTCTTAAATTTTTTTGATTAAAAATAACATTCGTCTAAGTAGATAGACATTATTTTCAAGTCAGCACAATTCTTATTCTGAAAGCTTTTCTTTGAAAAAGCAACGTTAGTTTAAGTCCATCTATAATCAAATATTCATAGTTGTAATTTTATTGGGTATCACTAAGAAATTTTTCTCATCACAAAAACGTTGATCTCAACACTACAAGAAAAACAGAACTGTATGTCTGTTTGTATAGAATTACCTGTCACTCCATTTCCAATCAGTTCTTATCTGTTCATAGTATTGCTGATTAAGAACAATAAATGTGCACTGGATGATGTATAACACTTTAAAATGACATAAAAATTAAACACCATGTTACAAATTTACTGTAACAAAGTGGACACTAGTAAAACACTAATCACTCTTTGATAGATTAGATTATGAAAAAATTGTGATGCTTTCCCACTTACTATCAAATTGTTTATACTTGCTATCTCAGCTATCAATGTCTTTCGATAATAAACTTTACTAATAAGTATACTGATATCAGTATTAATGAAACATTTCCAGAAACTGTCAACGAGACACTCATTTATGTTCATCTCATATAAAGAGTTTGATGGAGTTATGACAGTGCACCCTAGTCGACATTCTTTAAGTTTCCTAAAGGTAGGGTTAGTGTACTGGCTCACCATAGAAAAGTACAATGTAATGGATGCTGTCAAGTGCTCATATAATGCAAGGGTTGGTTGTAATCATTTTTACACAGAGATTCCATACAGAGATCAAATATGTAGACAGAATGGTGATATACATTGTCAAAAAATATTGTGGTTATCAGTCAAAGACGTATGTATATTTTATATCCATAGTGACTTTGTCTATATTATAGTGTTGACATTTGTAGGCTACAGATGACAATGAGCTGTACACATCATCAGTTGAATTAAATTACCAGTTACATATTTTTTGTAGCATTAAGATATAACATTGTTATAGTTTACCACTAGTTTACATGGATTATCTAGGATGAGACAATCTGGTATGCAACATGTATACGTATGTGTGTGTGTAGTAGAGTAATAAAGAGCGAGACAATCTGGTATGTAGCAACATGTATATATATATATATATATATGTATCTGTGTGTGTGGACTATCTAGGATGTCTAGGATGAGACAGTCTTGTATGTAGCAACATGTACAGTACATGTATGTGTGTGTGTGTAGTAGAGTAATAAAGACCGAGACAATCAGGTATGCAGCATCACATATATGTGTGTGTGTGTGTGTGCGTGTGTGGACTATCTAGGATGCATAGGATAAGACAATCTGTTATGTAGCAACATGTAAATGGATGTGTGTGTGTATAGGAGAGAGAGAGAGACACACACACACATTCTTAAACTTTCCTAAAACCTAAAGGTAGTGTTAGTGAACTGGCACACCATAGAAAAGTACAATCTAATGGATGCTGCCAAGTGCTTATATAATGCAAGGGCTAGTTGATCATTTTTACACAGAGATTCCATACAGAGATCAAAAATGTAGACAGAATGGGGTAGGGGGAGAGGGAGAGAAGGGAAGAGGGGAGAGGGAGAGAGAGAGAGAGATTCTAAGTAAATTCAAGTTGCTAACACAATTTCAAAGTCAGCAGCTATGTGTAGGTTGTCAGTATCTTTTGTAGTCGGTCATTTTCTCTGAGATGGCACATGGTATTGCTGGGAATGATGTCATCATTTCTGTACAGAGCAATCAACCAGACATTGACTTAATGCTTGTGAGTTAACAGGTTAGTTTGTCTCTTTATCTACTTTCCTTTACTTAGCCGTATGTATCACTTAGTAACGTCGCGAAGTTAACTATCTCTCTGTTAAATAAACAATCTCCAGTTACAGCTATTTGGATGGATAAACGAAGACGCTGTTCTTCCAATAATGGGCAATGACGTCTTTCCTCATACTGGAGCTACTGGCAACCTCACACAGCTTCAGAGTAAGTGCTAATTTGATTTTAATGTAATATTTAAAGATAAGGCTTACTCTGTCCAATTTTAGTTGGACTATTCTGAAGGGCTAGCACTCAATGTTTTACCTATTTTAAACTGAGTTGCAAGATGTGTTGAATAGCACAAACCTTTCTCTCTAACTTATTCCTAGCCTAAGATATAACACTTGAGTCAGGCCTCAATTTGAACTGAGTGTAGGTATAATTTTATTAGACCAGTTGTGAAGGAGACGACTTGTGACTCAACACTCTGCACACATTATAATCTACGAGACATTCAGCTTTTATGTTCTGAGCTAACTATGGTCTCTCAATTTGTAGTCAATCCATTTTCTCTCAAAACAGCAGGAATATTATCCCTTAGAGAACAGTTTTCGTGAAGTCATAACTTCATTTTTTTAATTGACAGAAGTCACAAATCTGTGATATTGGCTAAGAGATAAGTGTTGTGTAATTAATTTGCCTAGTTTCAAATTTTCATCATTTATTAAACTAATCCATGGTACTCTAACCTTATGAAACTCATTGCATTTGATATTAGAAATTTTGCCTAAATGTCCCTTACAATATTGAGCTGCTTTGACATCATGTCATTTTTTTGTTTCAGAGAAAAGTTTAAAACTTGCAGAAATAGCTTAGCTATGATGCATAAAGCTGCATGACAACTTTGTGTTTGTCAAACAAAGTACTCTGTTGAGGCAAGCAAGTTTTCAGTAGTACAAGATTTTGTGGTTGTGCCAAAGTTTTGATGCAGATTCCACAAATGATTTTTGATCTTACATAAAAATAGATCTGGAAACTACAAAAGAAGGATTCACTAATATTTTAAAAGAATGTATTCATTGCTGTTTTTAATAATTTTTAATTAGAGTGGGTGTCATCTTCTAAGGGTTATAATTAATGTGTAACAATTAGTTTGAGTGATGAATTACACTTGTCTTGTTTTAAGTGCTATATGCCACTTATAACCTTGCCTCTTATTCAACTTTATGCTTACCATGGAATTAAGAAATCTTATCCATTAACTTGTGTATGATGTGAGTGCCTTATGATTAACTTGTGATAATTGTAAGTTTAAATTGCTATTTATTGGAAATTCTTTAGTGTACTGTTACGATGGCTTTATATTTTTTACATTCTTTTCTAAATCTTGACCATCTGATAGACCTTTTTGGTAAGCAAACATTTAATATTAAGCCTTTTGAAGTGTTTTAGCTAGAACAGATTTCATTGTAGGAATGATGATTCTACAGAGAGAAAGATGCTATATTTACTGTAAGCTTTCTTTGTTCAAGGTCAAATAGGGTTGAGGTCACAATTATACTTGGAAAAGAGATAAACAATATGCTTCTTCAAGACAGAAGTGCTCAACTCTATTTTTTGGAAGTTGGGATGGCTGCCAAAACCAAAATCTTTCGTTTGTCTGTGGTCATTCCTTTAGGAACACCAAGGAGTGGTGATCCATCCTTTGCACTTTTTCATTCTACCAGATATTTTGTCATACACCTTGCTTTCCAAATAATCATCAGTTTGTTTACATCATGGTATCTATTGTGGTTGAAGATCCAAGCATGTTTAAACCCTTTTTCATTGTTCAATGATTTCAGTTTTGCATTGCAGTATATGGAAATATCAAAATATTGACAAGATTGACTAAGGCAATTTTGCAAAAAAAGTTTTTGTTGAAAAAATAAGAAATAAGTCCATCAGTTTTTACATTTTTATTAATCAAACAGTCTCTGCATCTATGATTATATGAGTGTATGCTAGTTAAATAAATAAATATGATGTAGTTTATGATATACCAGTGACACTAGCTTGAGCTGTGATATTTACAAATCATTTATGTTTATATTTACAAATATTGTATTTGCATTTTGTGCTATGTTTATCTGGAGGTGTCCAAGCACTTTGCTGGAAGAGCTCACCAAACAAGTAGTAATTATTTTCTTAAAAATTGATTAAATGTAGGGATGACTAGTGTCAGTTCTTTTCAAAGAATACAAACAAAATAGTAGGTATGCCAGCAGCATCTTTGCATATTAGAATGAGCTGACACAGCACATTAATAGTCTATTACAGACTATTCAAATTAATAGTTGTAATGAATAAGTGCATTCTGTCTTTATACCATTATGTAGGGATGATACAACTGCCATCCTTACTGTCTTGTTTATATTCTTTTTAACAAACCAACATTAACAACACCTAAATTTATTCCTTTTTAGAATTGCTTGCTACCATGTGTTGTTGATGGCTATCCTTGTTGTTTTCATGAGGTATATCATAAATTGGAAAATGTTCGCATTACAAAATTTCATGTAACAAATGAACATGTTAAAAAAATTTCAGACACAGAGGTGTGTACAAAAATTTATTAACTCCTAAATCTTGCAACTTGCAATAGATTGAGCAGTATAAAAGAGTACGGTATGTATTGTTTTATTCAAGGCTATCAACTATATCATTCTATAAAAGAAAAGCGAGGCTGCTAACAAATTTGCCAATTTTAGCTCAGATGTCTGAACTGTATAGTTGACAAGGTCCACATTTTCTCGACATGCTTTTCATGGCCTTCGAAACTCTTTCATTTGCCTAAGTAATTGCCTGTAGTTGTATGGAGGATAAAAGAACCTTTTGGATCATCTATAAGTTTCAGATATATCAAAGAGCCATCTACAAATAAATCATTAAGGGACTGCAAATTTTTCATGAAAATAAATTTGACGAATTTTGCTTATTAGCTTACATTATGTATGTTTATTGCATACTAGCAATACTAGCAGATATATCACATACTAGCTAGCTTACATTACGTCTGTATGCTAGCAGGCATATTGCATACAAAATACTAAAAGCAAAAAGCAAAATACTAAAGCTAAAAGTCTGGAAGCATTTTGGACCACAGCTGGGTAAAAATGGCATGGCTGTAGTGTTGTAAAAGTATTGAATTTGTATTTAGTTACTGTTATTGTTATTGTACAAAATTTGTTAGAATTTTAGTTTTTGTTATTGATTGTTCACAAAATTGATGTATTTGCTTTAGTTATTGTTAGTGAATCAATTTTTTGCTATTGTTATTGATGAAAGTCTATTTTAAAAGATAACATTTAAGTGCCAAATGTACAATGTCAAATGTTTAAGTAAAATTACATTGGGACCTTTTTGACTTTGCCAAAGCTGACTCTTTTTCCTTTATAATGTTCTTTTCCTTTTGAACGAAACAAATAAATCCTCATATAAACAGCCAAGTCAGGTGATGACCCGTGGTATAGTAAAAGTTCTTTGACCATTCAATAGGTCTATGCACCTTGTTTATACATCAACGTGTTAATAATTTTTTCTTATTTTACTAGTATAGAGCTGCAATTTTTGTTTTAGTTATTGTTTGTTAATGATTTCTAACTAATTTTAGTTATAGTTTTGTTATTATTAACAATAATGATTTCCCTTTTACAAAAATGGTTTTAGTTATAGTTATTGTTAAACAATTACAACACTACATGGCTGATGATCTTACATTATTATGTCTGGATACTAGTAGGTATATTGTATACTAGTTTAAATTATACCACAGACTGATGATCTTAAGGAGCTCATGTGTTCTCTGTGTGCAATACCAGATATAATGTTAACAAGTCAGAAGATTTGAAAAGCAAGAAGCTAATTGTAGAAGCTTACAATTAAATAAAAATATATACCCATGCACTAACCAATATTTAGTAATGTCATGATGTTTCTACTAATCTAATACAATATACCTGCTAGTATCCAGACATAATAATGTAAGATCATCAGCCATGCCATTTTTACCAAGCTGTGATCCAAAATGCTTCCAGACTTTTAGCTTTAGTATTTTGCTTTTTGCTTTTAGTATTTTGTATGCAATATGCCTGCTAGCATACAGACATAATGTAAGCTAGCTAGTATGTGATATACCTATAGTTGCACCTCTAAGAGGTTTCCATGTAGTTAGGTGGTTTCTTAGCTTGTTCCATAATGACTGCTGCAAGTGAAGTTTTACCTGCACCAGTGTTACCACAGAAAGACTTTGCTATAGGATTCCATAGGGAAATCTTTTCGACATTGCTCAAATGGCTCAAACATCTTCAAAATGCTGAAATAAGTGCAAAATGTATGCATTTAATGTTGCTCCTTCTATTTCATTTGTCCTTTTGCTTCTCCTTCCCCTTTCTCTATTTGGACTACTTCCCTCTTCCTGACTAACAGGCATAGGTTCATGTGATTTCCATTCACATCCTCCACAAAAGAACTTGTATCTCATAGATACTTCTTCAGGGTTATTTACAGAAATAAAATGCAACATCGATCCCTCCAGTCCCTACAATCATTGATTGTTCTCACCCTAACAACTGAACACAATTGTTCAGCTTGTGATTCAACTGTACCCCATTAATTTAACACTTTAGCTTGTAGTTTTGTGTGCCATTTTTTTATTTGGCTTCATTAAAAGCATCCTCTCGAGCTCGTTGCAACTCTGCAATTGCATAAATTATATTATGGATCTTCTACTGTTGAGTGGGCCAGACCCATGGGTGCAGTCGAGCAGATAGTGAGCTGACTATTTACGATGTGTTCTTTTCTTGGCTTTTTTTCTTTTTCAATGCAAGGAGCTTGGCTTTTTCAATGTAAGGAGCTTTTTCTTTATTGACAAGACATTTCCATTGTGGCCCTAGAATTCTATTGATCAGTATAGGTAGTAAATTTACGACTGTACCAATATGAGTGAAACTTCTTTATTCTAAAAATTAGTTACATGTCTTTTTTATCCAATTAAGCATAATTCTGTTCACTACTTCATAATATGCATGAGGTATAAGCAATAAGTTGTTCTGATTCATCTTGATACACATGTGGTACTATTGCTCTAACTCCATAAGCAGTTTGCGTAACTTATTTGTAGATTGCACAATTTTTTCGTTGGCTGCGTTAAGTACAGCCTCGTGAGGTCATTACAACTCTGCTTTGGCTGCACTTAATTAACACAATCTCATATTCATCGCGCAATGCCTGTATTTCACTATTAACAATCTTTTAATACCTTCAGAGGTGATTGATTCTTACTATTGTAACGGTATCACAGGTTGAGGTTGGTGTATGTTAATAATGGATGTGTGTGGTGTTTGTGTTGGGGCAAAGGCTGTGTGTAGCAATGTGTATGAGGAGATAAGACATGTGTATGTGGAGGTGGGAGATGTGTGTGAGGAGATAGGAAATGTGTGTGTGGAGGTGGTGATGGTACTTGAGGGGATGGATATGTGTGATGTATAAATGGGAACTGTTGTGGTAGTAACAGTAGTAATACTAGTACTATTAAGGCTAACTGGTCGAGTTACTACACCCATGTAAGTTGTTGAATGTGAAGGTGTCTGTCGTGACTCTACAGTTGTTTTCTCCTTATTCCACTTGTTGATTTTATCAATCAGACTCAGCACCAACCTTGTGTTGACCTGCAAACAACAAATGCTGTAATTAATACGGCATGAATTATTAATACTGAGTTCAGCCACCTAAGTTGATATAATGTCTTCGTAATTATATAGTATTATTTTCGTATTTCACTACTTTTGACCAATCAAAAATTGCAATTATACTTTTCTTCATTGTCTATTGGCTTTTGTCATTGGCAACATTACTCAACATTACATTTGTGTTAGTAACAACTACAAAAGAGCAATGAAGATGCACAATATTTCACCCTTACCACTGGAACTAACTAGGCTCAATAAAAAATTCTGTTAAAAGCTGATCGTCACCATGCCTTTTAGTTTCTTTACATTAAACAGTTGTGTCAGACGCTTAATGATTGGTTCAACAACAATTAAGATTGCTTGTTGTTAACATTTGTTTTCAATTAGCTATAGATTAAATTTGCAAGCTGCAACAATGCTACTGTATTGAAACCAATATTTTAAGTTTGCTGGCCCAACATAAACATTACCTGGTGCTAGACTACAGATAGCACAGCACACCCATTCATGCTTTTACATATACTTATTGTATAGCAAAGTGCTTTGAAAGTGTTACCACCACTATATATATAATTAAAGCAGCACTTTATACTGAACACAATGGTCCATTTCAATCACTCATGAAAGTATGTAAACAGACTAGAGTACATCAAATAATATAATAGTTATATACCTTTTTTGTATAAACAAAATAATATATTCTAGAGAGAATTCCAAATCTTCATCACGATAGTTTTTATAATTTCGTTCTATTTCATCCAAACATGTTGGTATTTTTAGGATTGCTTGTGTCTACATCCTAAACGAAAAATGTACAAGTCATAATATATAGTAACTACATAGCAAAGTAAATTCAAAATGCTATGTAAATTAAGTACAAACTCTTACCAGTTTTTAATGTGCTCCACAATATCAGCTGATGCTAGATCCTCTCTCTGTACTAAAGAGAAAATAATTAATATAACACAATTCCAATAAAATGTGTATAATTTCAGTGAAGTACACATGTAATTACATGAAATATTGTAGTGCGGAGACAACTTTATTGAGCTATTCACATACTATAATTGTAAAGAAGGCACTATATATATAGTCTCACATAGCCAGACTCCACCCCAATTTGATTGTATTTGAGGTCAATCATCATTAAGGGAGAAAGAATGCAGGGACATAGAGAAGTCCTGTCATAGTCACATTAAATATGTAGCTCTACAACACACTTGTTCTCCTTTTTTTGGAAGATGCTTCAATGAAGGATCTTGGATTACAAGCCTGTGTTTTATCATCAGTTGGACCAGTGATTTGAAAATGATATACCATACTAAGAGGTAAAATTCCTTGCCCCAAGTTTGTTCAATAGTATTACTGGTTCAAATGTAAATGATGGAAGTAGTATGTCATTGTCCTCTAAATCTTCTACTAACTATCAAGAACATAGAATTTATAGAACATTATGCTTATGATCTACAATGAACTTAATTGTCTCCACCACAGCATAAAGTTAACAATGTTAGAGGTTACAATCATTCAGTATTCATGTAGTTTACAGTTTACCTGAGTTGACATAAGACTTGATAGCTTCCCCATATCTGGTGGAACAGTTTCCATATGTACTACTACTAATGAACAGCTAGGTATTAATAGACATTGTATTAATGTATATTGAATGTACTTATTTCATGGACCAGCTACCTTATTTTAAGGATCAATTTCTTGTAAGTTGCTAACTGTTTTTGTAAATAATGTCAACATGTAATAAAAAGTCTTTACAACAAATCATCTTCATTATATAGTATTCTGAGATAACTTGCCAGGTACTGCTAAATTTAATTAAGTCATTTAAATGATAAAACTAAGCTATGTTTTTCATATACCTTACATATATATATATATATATATATATATATATACATTTGTGTAGACTTTGAGATGTGTGTCCTATAATTAAAAATGTTAGGGTGCCCAATTTTAATTAAACTGTTTATTAACCTTTGCTACATTAATTTTCTAATTGTTATATCATCTTGCTTCCTCATTACTGTTGTCCTCCACATGTAGCAACTGTTTTCCTTCAAGTTTGCCTTAATCATGTGTAGTATCTCATGTAAATATACCTGAAAGTATGGATGAGTTCATTAGCCTTATCAATTATTTCGTCACAATTAGTACATACTAATACATCCTTATTCTCATGATTTTGCATGTGTTTTATTAGTTTTTCACTCACTAGTACCATATTCACTGTAAAAATTAATATGTTATTTACCAACTAAAATTTGTTCCTTATATGGGTGGATTTCTATGGAATCTAGAATACATATGAGTTATTCACTGTATAATTTATTGCTATGTGAAAACACGACAAGTGACTAAACCATCCATGTAAGCTACAAATTAGTTGTTGAAATGACATATTAATTTTTATAATGTTCTCTTCCAAAATAGTCCACTCTTCCAAAATAGTCCACTCTTCCAAAATAGTCCAAACTTTTGGATATTCAATATGTTCATTTTTACTACTTTTTTATATTGTTGGCCAATTGAATCTTTGAATATAAACAATAATGTCATACTCAAGTGCATCAAATGAGTGAAGTATTATTGTCAGTTGTTTTGATGTGGGTGTGTCTTCCCCTTCCTTTTTTCTTATTGCTGGCTATTGAGTCCATTTATTGTAAACTGTAGTAATGATGTATATTCAGAGGTTACACATATTGAATGACATTGCTTTTGTATGTGGCAAGCCATTAAGGTTATGTATTTGCACATAAGAATGTGAAGCTTGTGATTGTTAAGTTAACTTAAGTTAGCTGTTTCAACTCAGAGATAAAATTCATGTTAATGCTCACAATAATCTAAGTTTATTTTGTTATTTTTAGACTGGTATACAATGATCTAGTGTAAGGAATTAAAGAAGAATTTTGTTGGAGGCCGGGGACTGCTAGTTTCTCAATTATTCATGCTAACAATTTCACGCTAAAATTGCTGGTTTTAATAAAATTTGAAATGTGATATAATTAAAACAAAGTTTTTTGAAGTGAATTGGCCATCATTTATAATATATCAACTGATGGAATGTTCTGTCCTACACACACATAATGTTGTTTTAAAGTTTCAGTATACTGCAACTGCAGCTCCACCCTACAAAAAATACTTGAATCCCAAATATTTATTAAGGTGTGGTTATCTAGTACCTGAGGAATGTGCTACTAGTAGCTAATTTCAACAAGACTATTCTTTAAATGAGTTGTTAGTTAGATGGACACTAATGTATCTTCAGGTAATATCATGCAATGTCTATACTTGATGTAGTTGTATATTACCATATCGTTATATCTGATCTGTACATATCATTCTCTATAGGACAACACAAACTTGATAAAAGAGCTGCTCGTCACACACACGTAATTGGTGAAAGTCTATATTTGTGGGATGAGAATCACATATTCTGTACAGGACGATACAAACTTGATAGAAGAGCTGCTCATCACACTCAAATTATTGGTGATAGTCTATATTTGTGGGGTGGAAATCAACCAAACTTACCTCAAGTACACAACAATGATCAGAAAAAAAGACTCACATCTCAAGTTCAAATTTTCAATATTACCTCTGGTAAATGGGACACTAAACCTACCAGAGGTAATTCACCACTAGGAGTGTACAGTTATTCCTGTACTACATTAAACAACAAGATCTATTACTTTGGAGGATATTGTGGTCATGATATCTGTTTCCATAACAGTCTCAATGAACTAGATACTTCCACTCTAACCTGGAGATATATATCACCAACAGATGATAGGAGATCAGTTATGAAGAGAGGTGCTAGTGGTATGACGTTGACTGTGTATGGAGGAGTACATCGTCTTCTTGTTATAGGAGGTATTGGATCCCCACCCTCTACAACACTACCACAAGCTCAGTATATTCAGTTAACCAGTGGTAGAGTACGAACTAATGAACAAAACCTATATAACATATCCACAAGTAAGTACATTAATATATCATATTATACTTTTTGACATCATATCATTATCATAGAGTACTGCTATTGTGTTGTGTCATCTAATATAATTTTACCACCTATATTTTGATATATGTGACCTGATTTGCAAAAAGGGACCACTTCTTTCAAATGATTTGTGGGCTGTTTTGTGAACAAACCACTGTTAAAACATCTCAAACATCTCAGTTTTGTATACATACAGTTGCTATACTATATGTATACAAAACAGTTATTGATATGTTTTAACAGTGGTTTTGTTTACAAATCAGGTTAAAAATATTCTGACAGAAGTGGTCCCTTTTTGCAAATCCAGTCACATATATATATTATATATATATATATATATTATATATAAATATTACTACTCACTATTCCATCTCATAACTATTTTAATGTTTTCTGACTTATTAAATGTGGATGAACACTAAAGTAGTACTTTATTGTTCATGTAAGTATGTTAAGTGGATGTATGAAAGTAATTGATCACCAGTAGTCATGTGACCTTTGATTATTGTGAAACTAATCATTGATTCTATATAACAACTTATATTGTATATGCCTGTTACCTACATCACTTATATATAAGTGATTTAGCACTGTAAAAATTGATTGGTTGATTTAACTAATACATGGTTATACAGGTTGCATACGTAAAATGTAAACATAATACTATTTTGATTACTGATATACTGCTATACTATGAGATTGATGGTTTTGTAGCTACATAAACAGTAATACATTAGTAATGAAAACAGTATTCTGATTACTTTTCGACAAAAATCAGTTTGCAGTTGTAACTTGTATAACCAAATGATGGTTAAATCAACCATCATTTTTTACAGTGAAATAATTTTAGTGGAGTATTTACAATAATACTTAAATGATCACTTGATGTTGACATTAGTATTATAGTTACGCTAACAAACAGTCACTTTACTGATTGAATTACTACTATGATACAAGTATGATAATGAGTGCTTTCTTTGTTCTACTATAGATGAATGGACAATACCTGATATCAGTGGACAGTGTATGCTACCTAATAATAGCTTTGTTATGGAAATGATACATAATACCAGAGCAATTATCTTTGGTGGTTTAGTTGATGGTGGCACAGCAAGTAATACTATATATACAGTGGACATCATTGATAATACATTGGTACGTTGTATTATCATTTATACACTGACTGATAACATGTTATAATGAGTGTTAGTTGCATTCATTTGTCTATATCTAGCACTGGCAGACTATCAATAAACCTGACCCAGTAGTACAGTGGCCAGAAGGAAGGGTCAATCACGCTACCAGTATTATCACTGGATCAATATCACCTGTACTAGTGGTGATAGGTGGAGTGGATGATCATAACAAAACACTAAAAGATTGCTGGATACTGGATATTAGTAAGAAGTCGTGGACAAAGGTATATCATGATGTGTCACTCTAACCAGTTCTATGATAATATGTATCTGTTATCTGTTAAGTAGAAGTATTAATTGTAAATGACATAAGGAGTTAGTTAGAATTATAGACTGTATTACTATAATATAACAATGTGTTGTAATGTCTTGATGATTTGGGTATATGTTTTATTTATAATTTGCTAACATTCAGTTACTATAATTATTATAGTTTAGCTTGTATTTAATATTTACACATAATGATATAATGACATTTATATCTCTACATACTACAGATTGATCTACCTGACTCTGTCACTACGAGATATGGTCACAGTCTATCAACCTACTTGATGGGACCACACTGTGTGTGGTTAGTTATTGTAGGAGGTAAAGTCAAGTTTAGTGGTTCATATGTTACAGCTCCCAATATAACTATGATAATAGAACTAGGTAAGTAAGTTATCACACACATTATTGTCACACATTATTGCTATTATTGTTACTGTTATTTTTGTTAGTATTTTATTTAGCATTGTTTTTATTTATCTGAGAAAGATAGAATTAATGTCATTGTACTATAGAAGATGTAGTATTAAACAGTTTTGATAAACTACTGATGCGTATGCATTCATCATAAGAAATAATACTTTATGTATTATCAGTACTATAACTCTTGTTACTGTTCATTTAGTATATGTACTATTGTATAGGTGACTTTGTTATGTACTACAACTTAGTAGAGTTTTATTACTTCCATACATGTTATACTAGTACTATAGACTACCACATTGTGTACTGATATTAATATTCTTGTGTTCTCTTATATAGTCCTTAATAATGATCAGTGGTCAGTAGAGTTTGTACTAGACTCTAATGAACTAACTTCAATGGGTAACTACCAACAAAGAGTACTAAAACAACTCACAAAGGTAAGGAGAGAATGGATAGAACAACAACAAACAAAACCAAGTCAAGACAACTTGTTTCTTGAAGCTAACTACCGAGATGATCTTTTAGTTTCCCAACAAAACATACAAAGTCTTCAAGAAACATTACTAGAACTAGAATCTCAACATGATAGACAACAAGGTAACCTAACTAATTTGATATAGGTAGTTATATCGTTAAGTATATGTATGAATAATAGACAGATAGTCAATTTTATGACATTCAATTTATGTGTGACCACATTTCATCTACTGTTTTAATGTCTTTGTCTGTTTGTCCATTGTTTTCACCATCTTTTAATAACCATCCATCCTTGGACTATTAATCCACCAGTATATTAGCTTGTCTATTTTTCTATGTATTAAATTAAATTGTGAATGGATAAAATGATTGAAAGACAGATAAATTAATGGATGTTGCTTCCTCTGTCTGTCCATCTATCCATCAGTTCATCACTCCTTCTATTTTATGTGAATTGACACATCGATGAATTCATATACATGTTTTTATAAACCCCCATATATTCAGATAGACATTTATTATTTGATAGATGGATAAAATGGCAGACAGATAATAAATAGTAAATTGACAGATTGGTTGACAGATTGATGGATGGACAGATAAATGATAGAATGCAAATTATGATGTTTTAGTCTACTACTGACAAGAAACTGTATATTAATTATGTCGTATTAACTGTATATGTCTCTAATCTGTTTTAGATGAACTACAAGTGTTAAGGTCTGAAAGAGATCAATATCAACAGAGTAATCTCCATCTACTACAACAGCTGCAGCAAAATGAACAAGCTAGACAAGATATTATACAACAGTTTCAAAATAGTCAGCAACAATTGCAAGAGTCTCAAGAAACAGTTCATAGTCAACATCAACAGTTAGAACAGCTTCGTTTTCAACAGGGACAACCTCATTGGGTTGTGGGTAGAGAAGAGGTGACTATGACACAGGAGATCTTAAGTGATGGGTCATATGGTAAAGTTCAAGTGGCTCTGTTCCGAGGTCTGAGAGTAGCTGCTGAGTCTATTTATGGTATCATTATCTCAGACTATACACAAGATCTGTTTTCCAGAGAAATGGACATTGCTTCTAGAGTACGTCATCCTAATCTTGTCCAGTTTATTGGAGCTACTAGAGTGGGTACACCCATTATCCTTAGAGAGATGATGGCCACTAGTCTTTACAAAGAGCTCCAAAAGAATGTGTTGACACAACCTCAAATACTTGGTATCAGTCAAGATGTTGCTTCAGCTCTTAACTACCTCCATCTATGGAAACCAAACCCTATTATACATCGAGATATTAGTAGCCTTAATGTCCTGTTAGAACCATCAGTAGGTGATAGTTTCAAAGCTAAAGTAGCTTACTATGGAGCAGCTAACCTCCAAAAACAAGCAAAGACAGAAATGCCAGGAAACCCAGCCTATGCTGCCCCTGAATCGCATTACCCAGATAATCATACACCAGCGATAGATGTATACAGTTACTCTGTTCTCCTAATGGAGATGATCTTACATTCTCCACCTGCTATGACAGTTATAGAGAGAGAAGAACAAGCTAGTACAGTGTTATGGCCTCCTATGTCTTCTCTAATACAAAGCTGTCTTAACCAAGATTGTCAACATCGTCCAAATATGACTCAAATCTTAGACCAACTCAAACAACTAAAAGTGTGACATATTGAAGTTACTGGTATATGGTACAATTTTTTAATAATTTATCTTTTTGTTTGGACTTCTATACATTTAGTGTGTGAGATATATTGTCAGTTTTTATATATAAATGTTCTATGTTGCTATTTTGTTATGAGTATATTTTGTAGCATTTATTTTGATTTAGTTAACAATGTATATGACAATTAATGGTAGACAGTATCCAATGATGCAGTCACCATTTAGAGAAGGAAAGCAGCAGGTACTTATGACAATACCTCCATTTCTCATCCATATTTCAGTAAAGTAATATAACATCAATCTAATATTACAATTAGACGAAACAATTGAAGATAACTTTCTTTGGATAACAATAGAGCATATGTAAAACTGTTTATTCTTTATTTTATAGATCCATTCTTTAATTAGTTTAATTAATTATATTGATAAAATATGAAGTAGTTGTGCATTGTCTTTAATTAGCAAATGAAATTTGTCATAGTAACTGTAAAATTACAGTATTCCTCTCATTTATATCATTTTGGTCAAGACATGTAACATTTTATGATATCACATCAATGTAGTGAGAATAGTAAATAAAATAGAAATTTTTAACCAACTTAAAATCAAATGCTAAAGACTTCACAAAACAGAACTTGTAAGAGCATGTGGTTAGATTATGTCCAATGAAAAACGTACTTTGCTGTCCCATCATTTTCTGCAGAGAAGGGGATTAATATACTTGTATTATAGCTGCAACAAATAGATGGACTGATTGATGGATGGATGGACTGACAGACAGACAATAATATGGAGGATGAATAAATGGATTGAGAAATTGATAAATGGTGGATGGATGAAACTCAAATCCTTTAAATGTACTTAGCTGTAATATTGATAATTGATAGTTGCTTTGTATTCAAATAATAATGTGTATGTACACTATATATAGAGTATGCAGCCCAGTACAGACTCAACCTCTTATAGAGCCCACATTGCTCAGTCGAACTGCACTTTTAAAAAAATAGTACTTCAATTTTTTGTACAAATAGCCACGCCTGTATAATTCAAATCCCTGTAAGAGGTAGGAAAGCAGACTTGCAACACAATTAAATCAGCAGTCCATATTTTAGAAGCGTTACGTTAGCACTTTGTGGTACTGTTACATCCATCACCATAATACATCCTTAATTTCATTCATCTATCTATAACTTTATACAATTATTTATTCCTTTTTCTGTCTTTTATATAATTATTTACCACTACAAAAATATATTTATGAAATACATGTAAGTATATAATGTTTATTAAAAGCAATTCAAATGTTTTACCCAATACTAAGTGACATTATCAATATAATGACTGTTAATATATCAAACATTCAATTGGTTTTATTCCAGTCAACACATTTGCCTTTGCTGCAATCTATTTTCTAGTATCATGGTGTGAAATGAATTATACATTGTTTATGATTTGTGTTTATTTAGTTAAAATAATAACTTAATATTGATGATGCATATATGTACATAAAGACCTTATAGGAGAACACAACACAATTAGCTATTCCACAACAAATGAGCTGAACTCAATGTTCTGTTAGTCCACTATAAGAGAAATATTTAGAGATGTGCTTTCAATTTTCCATTTCACTTGTTTATAAAAGATAAATGTAAATGTAATTTGTTTTATTCAATAGGAACAAATTAAAATAAAAAAGTTACAAGTCATGACACATAAAATATGAAGAAAGACAGTAAATGCTTAAGAATGAAGTAGTAAAGTGTATGTAAATAATGTTAAACAAAAGACAACACATAAGTGACACTAGCTATCATACTTCATATCATTATATCTCATATAACCAGAATATTTTATCATCTTATCATTATTTACATAAACTGGCATATCTCCTGTAGGTCTGGGAAGATGATAGATGTCCATTGATGTCAGATCATGCTGACTGTTAGGATCTAGTTGAGAGTTTTGCCAAATACATCATGGACCATCTATCTATCTGGGTTCGTATTTCCACTACTCATTCTTACCAGGCTGGTTTTCAGTTACAACATAAAGCTACTTTTACGATACTAAATTGATGAATGACGTAGTATATATAGACAACACAAATATGCCAAAAGAACTATACACTCAGTATATGGAATTAGTACATGTACACTGTACTAAGAGGTGTGATACTGTAGTGCAGGCTCTAATGCATTGACTTACATGTATAGTGGACAAAATAACAGGGAGAATTTGACTGTATGCCATGTGACTATCAGATGACACAGATCCTCACCACCCTGGTAAGAATGAGTAGTGAGAGTAGTGGAAATAAGAACCCAGATAGATGTTAATTACAGGAAATACCGAAGAGGATGAACTAGAAAACAGTTTGGTTAAAATACCAGTTAAAATAACCACTGATGTTTACAAAACTAAAGAACAAGTAATTTAGTTACATAAATATCAGTTAATTTTATAAGTTAATTTGATGTCTGATTATAAAACAGTCTTGTTAAAAGAATATTTATAGTGACTCTTACCTAAATCTGACTGTACTAATAGTACTAGACAATCTTGTGTAGAGGATCTGCTACAATAATCTAACTGAACACAGTGAGTACAACATAACTCACTTAATGCAGTATCTAGACATCCTAGTACTGTATGAGAGTAAACACTAGCTATCTGTATACAATATAAACAAATATAATAGATCATATAGAGTTATCCATTTACTAATATGTCACTTATAATGATCAACAACTTATTATAACAGTTAAAGTTTAAATGTTTAAGATTAGTTAAGACTGAAGGTCCATAACTATACTGAGTTAAGTTCTCTTTGTTGTGACCAAGTTATTAATACTTCTGTGATTGGCTGACTTATTAATAGATCAGACCATATTCCTCCCAATTTAATAAGCATGTGCATTCTCCTTGGATTATGAAAAGTATCCTACCACTATATGAACACCAGTATGATCAAGGTACTTCAACTTGTTTAATAAAATAATATCAATACATGAGAATATACTAGTGACTTACCAAGACAAGGGATGAGATAGTTAAACTGATATTCAACATCTTTGGTTACTACTTCATGTTGAACATTTGAATTTTCTTCAGTTCTTAATATTTTATTTGGAAACAAATATGATAACATACAATAACATGAACTTTAGAATATATATTAGTAATGACCTGATACTTTATTTAAGACTATCATAAGCTGTAATGTTCATTGTTACTGGTTTGCCTGGTACAGCAAAGAGAGTCAAATTTGTAGATATAACAGAAACCTCTGTATTGATAACATCTGTTTGAAGTGGAGAATTAAACTAATTTCGCATTTTGTTAAAACATCAGCATCATGTGAATTAGGATTTAACCATTTATGTTCGCCCAGTGTAGAGCCATAAATGGCATTACCTAATGGACCTGTATTGTCTGTAAGCTATGAACTTATGTTAAAGTTCTTAAAGTCAACGGGTGTTGTGTTATGAATGTTATCAATGATGGTGCTCAAAACCTGATAAAGCATTGCATTTATTTGTGTAAGTTCATTTGACATTATAACTACATATATTTCACCTCCAGCATTGTATTGCATAAACCTTAATCTTGTACTATTGTATATCACTCATATACCATATTATTACATATATTGTTTTCTACATGAACTAGATAGATATCTCCACTAATAGTGGCTCAGTTGTTTTTGAAAGTAATAGTCCCAACAATGTTAATGATGCAATTGAAACTAACACTTAAAGATACTAAGCTACACATCTCTCCTTAGCTCTTATGATAACCAATATATTGTAGAAACATAGTACTACTAGTAGAGAGCCAATCAAAAGAATGGTTTCAATGAAATTTGATATCTTCAACTCAGTAGGTTTATTTAGATTAACAGCTAGCATATAAAAACCTGATGCATTAACAACAAGCATTTCTTTCATTTCAAAATTGAAAATATCAATGAACAAAGTCCCTACTCTTTAACCAGGTGGAATGTTATTAAGTATATCTAACCTAACCTAAGTTTAACTTGTTATTGTTAGACTGGTACACAATGATCTAGTGTAAGGAATTAAGAATGAGTCTTGCTGGAGGCCAGGGACTGTTAATTTCTTAATTATTTATGCTAACAATTTTAAGCTAAAATTGGTGTTTTTAATATAATTTGAAATGTGATATAATACATTTATAAAACAAAGTTTTTTTAAATGAATTGGGTATCATTTATGATATATCAACCAAACTGATGGAATGTTCTGTCCTGCACACACACAGTGTTGTTTTAGATTTTCAGTATACAGCAACTACAGCTTCACCCTATCAAAAAATACTTGAGCTCCAAATATTCAATAAGACATGGTTATCTAGTACGTAAGGAATTTGCTGCTGGTGAATGTCCTGCTAGCTTCAACAGAGTTCATTAAGACTATTCTTTATTAGTGTTTACAAAATTAGTGTTATTGTACTTAGATCTATAGAAGATGTATTATTAAGCAGTTTTGATAAACCACTGATACCTAAACATTCATCATAACAGATAATACTTTATGTATTATCAGTACTATAACTCTTCTTACTGTTCATTTAGTACATGTACTATTATTATATAGGCTTTGTTATGTACTAAGAGTTTTATTATATCCATACATGTTATACTAGTAGTACACTACCACATTGTGTACTGACATTAACATTGTTGACAAACTGGGAACAGATCATCCTTAACCAGGATTCTTTCACTTCTACATTAATTGAAGGCTCTGTGATTTGATAGACAATAATCACAGCATTTGTGCCTTTTAAGTTTAGTGTAGATGGAATGCAGTATGTCTCTAATCCTAGACAAAAAAATGAAAGTTACAAAATAAACATGGCCATTGTAGTGATGTTACCACATACCATCTGTGTCTCAAAGTTCAAGATCAATTCATTGAATTCATTGTAGAGGTACTTGTATAACAGTAATGTCTTTCCTACTCCACAATGACCAACGATCATCACTTTGTACAGATGATGAAAGCTGGAATTGGGAATGATATCGTTATCATTATCTCCTACATTCATCTTTCTCTTAAGCTTTCTCACTTCTCAGGGGAAATAGTAAACAATTTGACATTGCAATACAACCAGCTGTACCTAGTTATTAGTTATACTTAAAATTAAAAGTAAACAAAAAACATAACCAATCTGTCACTAACTTATCACACTGAAAATAAAGCTGTCATTTCATGTTGGCAAGATATCATTTGATTATGACATATGTACACATATATGTTTATCTTAGTTTTTAGAATCAAAATGTTCTTATTCAAAGCATCCAAGAGCAAAGACACACAGAATTGCCTACAAGTTCAAACTGTTAAGACATGATATGTATTAATGTAACTCAGGAAAGTATAAACAAAACAGTTTACACAGTTAAAATGATTGTTGTTGTTTCCAATTGTCAAAGCGTACACATATTATTGTATGAAATGAAATATAGCATACAGCATATAATTATTCAGCAAGTACATGGTCCTTGTGTATCTGTCCTGACAAGTTTAGGATGGCCACCCTTATGAATAAGCAATGAACCTTCCATGTCACGGCGAACTATTTCCTCTGCCAAAACTTGAAAAACTTTGTTCACATTTTTACCAGTTTTAGAACTACATTCAATTGGTCCTAACAACTGAGAGTGGCGATGTTTGAGATCTTCCTTAACTTCTCTACACCTAACACAAATTTGAAAATCATCATACTTATCAACTAAATCACTTTTACTCCCAACCAAAAGAATTGGAATATGTTGATCAGCATCTTCACCAAACTGGGCGCAGATCAACCCTAACCAGAAATCTTTCACTTCTACATAAGATGCAGAGTCTGTGATTTGATAGACAATGATCACAGCATCTGCCTTTCTTGGATAGTGTGCAGGTGATGAAGTATACTTTTCTTGTCCTGAATAAGACAAATAATATTAATCTAGATATAGGATAACTTACCAGCTGTATCCCAAAACTCAAGCTCAAGGCTCCTCCCATTGACACTAACTGTTTTATTTTTTATGTCAACAGGAGTTACTCTAAACTCTTTAAATTCATCATAGATGTACCTACATAACAGTGTAGTCTTTCCTACTCCACAACGGCCAAGGATCATCACTTTGTACGCATAAGGAAAGATTGAAGCAGGAACTGTGTCATCATCATCCATTACATTCATTGTTTTCTCTCTTTACTCTCAGAGTTCTTTATCACACAAAATATTACCAGTATAATATTTAATCAACATGCTATTACTGTATATAGTGGAGTACTGTGCATTAAAAAAGTGAAAGTAAAACAATAATCAAACATAAACTGTTATCACTCACAACAGATATGACTTCAAATCCCAAATGCTTATATGAGCTATAGCCATCTATTCACAGAATGCAATTGTTTGGAAAATAGATAACTATAGTCTCAAAATATAATATCTCATGATCATAATTGTAAAGACTTATTGAATTAGAAATATATATGAAGTTTGAAACTGAAAGTGATAACTATTTTTAGGAAAGTAGGTCCAACAGACAACGAACATTGTGTATCAGTGCTGAATATGGACTAACACACCTTTCTATCATAAAGTCATTTATGTAGTCTCATTAAAAACTTTTAGTGATATAACAAGACAGACATGCATATGCATTTTCAATAATAATTGAATTCAGAAAGTTTGTTGTATTCAAGGACCAACAATTATTGTAATAACCCAAAGCAATAACACTTAACAATTGTGTTTCTGTATTAACTGTTATTAAACTTTCAAATATGAATACAACACATCAGACTTCCATGTCACAACAAACTATCTCCTCAGCTAATTAATTGTATAAATTTGAAAAACTTTATAATATTATAACACTCCAAATCAAGATTTTGCCTTTAATATTACAATTGTCTTGGTTTTGGTGTCAATTGGACTATAGGAGAGGTATGCCTAAACCAGGAATCAAAATCAAACTTATTATAAATATATATTATTAACTATTGAGTCTTTCCTACATGATTATGTCCATGATCATCACTTTGTGCACATAAATCATATCGTCACCATAAACTGTGTTACATTTCTCATTTCTCCTGTTACAGCTGTAATGATCTGCTATATTATTTGAATTCACTACTTTCAAATGTTAATGAAATAAATATAGCACACATAATTGAACATATGAAGTCTAAATTGAATCATCATACAATTGATGTAAGTTTTATGCTCATCTTATTGACTTTCAATCTCCAGTTAATACTTTTCATATATATAATCTTAGTTGATGATAAAAGACAAGTTAACATCAACAGTGTAATGTAAAGCATTAACCTTCATATCCTGCTTACATTGTAGTGTCATTCTATCTTTAAGTATGTAAGGGTCACTCATGTTCAAGTATACAAATATCTTCACTAACTGGTTCATTTTATGTACATCTGCTTTCAGTTAACAAGCTAGACTCTCCTCTTTGCTTAAACACAAGAAGAAGCAAAGAAGAAGGTCAACTACTTTTCAGATAATTTAAGCCCTTCACTCCCTTCTCTTTGTTTATACAAAGCATAATATGTATACTTATTACATGCATTTGTTCATGTATTTTAAATCAAAGTTAACACATCTAATAATAGTAAAATGAACATATAAGCAGTGTATTTATCACAATACTGAGATGTTCAGCAGTTCTATGATCCTTATGAGTTTGTTTTGGTAACTTGAGATTGATCCTTTTTGTTTTTATCATGTACAGAACCTTTCATGTTTTGATGAATTATCTTTTCAGCTAAGACTTGAAAAACATTGTTGACATTTTTACCAGTTTTAGAACTACATTTAATTGGTCTTAACAACTGAGAGTGGTGATGTTTGAGATCTTCATTAACATCTTTAGATGTAACACAAACTTGTAAGTCATCATACTTATCAACTAAATCACTTTTACTTCCAACCAAAAGAATTGGAATACGTTGATCAGTGTCCTCACCAAACTGGGAATAAATCATCCTTAACCAGGATTCTTTCACTTCTACATAAGTTGAAGGCTCTGTGATTTGATAAACAATAATCACAGCATTTGTGCCTTTTAAGTTTAGTGTAAATGGAATGCAGTATGTCTCTAATCCTAGACAAAGAAATGAAAGTTACAAAATAAACATGGCAATCATAGTGATGTCACCACATGCCAACTGTGTCTCAAAGTTCAAGATCAATTCATTGGATTCATTGTAGAGGTACCTGTATAACAGTCATGTCTTTCCTACTCCACAATGACCAAAGATCATCACTTTGTACAGATGATGAAAGCTGGAATTGGGAATGATATCGTTATCATTATCTGCTACATTCATCTTTCTCTTATAGGCTTTCTCATTTCTCAGGGGAAATAGTAAACAATTTGGCATTGCAATAAAACCAGCTGTACCTAGTTATTAGTTATACTTAAAATTGAAAGTAAACAAAGAAAATATAACATAACCAATCTGTCACTAACTTATCACACTGAAAATAATATGATTATGACATAAACATAATGTACACATATATGTTTATTCTAGCTTTTATAATCAAAATGCTCTTATTCGGAGCATCCAAGAACAAAGACACACAGAATTGCATACAAGTTCACACTTTTAAGACATGATATGTACTAATGTAACTCAGGAAAGTATAAACAAAAGAGTTTACACAGTTAAAAATGATTGTTGTTGTTTCCAATAATCAAAGAGTATATACATATTATTGTATGAAATGAAATATAGCATACAGCATATAATTATTCAGCAAGTACATGGTCCTTGTGTATCTGTCCTGACAAGTTTAGGATGGCCACTCTTATGAATAGGCAATGAACCTTTCACATCACAATGAACTATTTCCTCTGCCAAAACTTGAAAAACTTTGTCAACATTTTTACCAGTTTTAGAACTATATTCAATTGGCCCTAACAACTGAGAGTAGTGATGTTTGAGATCTTCTTCAACATCTCTACATCTAACACGAATTTGTAAGTCATCATACTTATCAACTAAATCACTTTTACTCCCAACCAAAAGAATTGAAATTTTTTGATCAGCATCCTCACCAAACTGATTAAAAACAATATTAAGCCACAAATCTTTCACTTTCACGTAAGTTGAAGGCTCTGTGATTTGATAGACTACAATCACAGCATCTGCATTTCGTAGATGCTGTGTGGGTAATGAAGGAATATAGGCCTCTTGTCCTGAATAAGACAAATAATATTAATCTAGATATAGGATAACTCACCAGCTGTATCCCAAAACTCAAGCTCAAGGCTCCTCCTATTGACACTAACTGTTTTATTTTCTTTATCAACAATAGTTCCTCTCAAAGTTTTAAATTCATTGTAGAGGTATCTCCCCAAGAGAGTAGTCTTTCCTACTCCACAACTGCCAAGGATCATTACTTTGTACACATAAGGAAAGATTGAACAGGAACTGTGTCATCATCACCCATTACATTCAATGTTTTTCTTAGTAGCACATTTCTCAGGTATTAGATAACCACGCCTTATTAATATTTGTGGTTTCAAGTATTTTAGATAGGGTAGAGCTGCTGTTGCTGTTGCTGTTTTGCTGTATACTGAAAACTTACAATAGCATTGTGTGTAGGATAGAACATTCCATCCGTTTAGTTAATATATTACAAATGATAGCCAATTAATTCCTTTCAAAATACTTTGTTTAATTAATTTTTAATAAATTACTTTTTATATTTTAAGAACAGAATTTTTAACATGAAATTGTTAGCATAAATAATGATCAAAAAACTAGCACTACAGTCACTGGCCTCCAGCTAAACTTGTCCTTAATTCCTTTTACTAGATTGTTTTGCATACAAGTCTAAAAAAATTAGGTTATTATAAGCATTTACATGAATTTTATTACTGAGTTGAAACAGGTAGTTTAAGTTCACCTTACAGTGACAAGTCTAACATTCTTATATGCAAATGTAAAATCATAATGGTTTGTCATATACAAACGTGACAACATCATTCAATGTGATTTCTTATATACATTATTACAACAGTTTACATCTAAAGTCTCAATAACCAGCAATATGAGGAAAAGTCCTAAGAAATGAACAAATGGTCTTATTGCTGGGCGAGAAAGACACACTCACATCAAAACAACTGACAATAGTATTTGTACTAACTTTTTCTAAGATTTTGGTGGCCAGAATGATGTAATAGAGGGAATACAATTACCTGTTGATGTTGTTAGTGCTCAATCGATGCAGGTAGTGGAGATTTAAGCAATGTACAACTGTAATCTACTAAGAATGTTTGCCTAATGAACAGAAACTGTTTAACGTACATACAATCACTGAGAAACAATGTCCTATCTGCAAAAGGAGGTCTGTTATTGTGATGATGACAGTGTTGTTTATATTAACAATTAGACATATGTTGGAGAAGTGTACACAAAAATATTATTAATTTTAGTAGTTGGACAAAAAGAAGACCGTATATCAGAATTGTGGCGAAAGAAAATATCTTCCTACTCAGATGAAACATTTCATCATCATTTTTAAGCTATATATTGTGGACAATAATGCCATAATAAAGCTTACAGATAGATTCCTTGTAATGAACATCTAATGACTACTGTTAGCACAAATGTTGCTTCACTACCTGATGTACAGATACTAGGCATTTCTCAGAACACAAATTCAAGCAAAAACCAAAACAAGCCATTATTGCTACAAGAGTAAGCTATAAGCAATGTAATCAATCTGATATTATATCTGATAGGATAATTACAATTGAAAATACTACCAGACATGATTACACCTCAAGAACTTACAGATTACTTGAAATAGCTGTTAGTACTGATTACAATTAAAGTTTCCATTTAATCCTGTTGCTGTGTAGGTTCATCATGGACATCCAACATCTGTAGATACAGGTCACTGTAAGTTATTATACAGCTATACGCATCACCTACATTAAAACAAAATAATAGACATTGCGTTAGTGAAAACACCAGGTGGAGAGTGGATTGAATATGATGACAATAATGTAATCACTAACTACGATTACAACAGAAATATAGAGTACATTTCAGTGTGTAAAGCTAATGAAAACAATACATCATTATAGTTGCATCTTAGAGAAATGTGTGTCTAGAGAGCTATATATATATATTATCTATATAGTAGTCACATATATGAATAGTGTACTGATTGTATTTATCATGTCTAATGTTTGTGGTGGAGCATTTTGCATTTGCACTACTGCCAATGAACAGCTAGGTATTAATAGACATTGTATTAATGTATATTGAGTGTACTTATTTCATGGACCAGTTACCTTATTTTAAGGATCAAATTCTTGTAAGTTGTTAGCTATTTTTGTATATAATTTCAACAAGTAATAAACAGTCTCTACCTCAAAACCATCTTCTTTATATGGTATTCTGAGATAACTTGCCACATAGCACTAAATTTAATTAAGTAATTTAAATGATAAAACTAAGCTATGCTTTTCACATACCTTACATATATATATATATATACACATTTGTGTAGACTTTGAGATGTCTGTCCTACAATTAAAAATGTTAGGGTACCCATTTTAATTAAACTGTTTTATCAACATTTGCCGCATTAATTTTCCAATTGTTATATCATCTTGCTTCCTCGTTACTGTTGTCCTTCACATGTAGCAACTGTTTTCCTCAAAGCTTGCCTTAATCATGTGTAGTATCTCGTGTAAATATTGTTGCTATGTGAAAGTACAACAAATGAGTAATTCATAACAAGTCTATATTTCATAGTAAACCATCCATGTAAGCTACAAATAAGTTGTTAAAAATGACATATTAAATTTTTATAATGTTCTATTACAAAGTAGACCAAACTTTTACATATTCAATATGTTCATTTTTACTACTTTTTTATATTGCTGGCTATTGAATCTTTGAATGTAAAATGTCATACTCAAGTGTATCAAATCAGTGCAAAGATTATTGTCAGTTGTTTTAATGTTGGTATGTCTTCCTCATCCAGCAATAAGGACAATTGTTCCTTTTTCTCTTATTGCTGGCTATTGAGTCCATTTATTGTGAGGTGTAGTAATGATGTATATTCAGAGGTTACACATATTGAATGATGTTGCTTTTGTATGTGACAAGCCATTAAGGTTATGTATTTGTACATAAGAATATGAAGCTTGTGACTGTTAAGTTAAGTTAAGCTAGCTCTTTCAACTCAGCAATGAAATGCATATAAATGCTCACAAAAACCTAAGTTTAACTTGATATTTTTAGACTGGTACACAATGATCTAGTGTAAGGAATTAAGAATGAATTTTGCTAGAGGCCAGGGACTGCTAGTTTCTTAATTATTTATGCTAACAATTTCAAGCTAAAATTTGTGTTTTTAATAAAATTTGAAATGTGATATAATACATTTACAAAACAAAGTTTTTTGAAATGAATTGGCCATCATTTATAATATATCAACTAAACTGATGGAATGTTCTGTCTTACACATTCACAGTGTTGTTTTAGATTTTCAGTATAGAGCAACTGCAGCTTCACTTTATCAAAAATACTTGAAACCACTATGTTTAATAAGGCGTGGTTATCTTGTATCTGAGGAATGTGCCACTGGTGAATATCTTGCTAATTTCAAGAAGGCTATTCTTTAACTGAGTTGTTAGTTAGATGGACATTGACGTATCTTCAGGTAACATCATGCAATATTTACACTTGATGTAGTTGTATATTACCATATGATTATATCTGATCTCAAGATATGGTATACATATCATTCTCTAAAGGCCAATACAAACTTGATAGAAGAGCTGCTCATCACACACACGTGATTGGTGATAGTCTATATTTGTGGGATGGGAATCACTTATCATTCTGTACAGGACAATACAAACTTGATAGAAGAGCTGCTCACCACACTCAAATTATTGGTGATAGTCTATATTTGTGGGGTGGAAATCAACCAAACTTACCTCAAGTACACAACAATGATCAGAAAAAAAGACTCACATCTCAAGTTCAAATTTTCAATATTACCTCTGGTAAATGGGACACTAAACCTACCAGAGGTAATTCACCACTAGGAGTGTACAGTTATTCCTGTACTACATTGAACAACAAGATCACTGACATATAAAGATATACATCTAAGTACAATGACATTATTTCTGTCTTTCTCAGATAAATAAAAACAATACTAAAATAATAACAATTACACATGGAGTACACAGCCCAGTACAGCCTTAACCTCTTTTATTTCTGACGTATAAACAGAGAGATGATGAGGAGAAGGGGCTAATAGAACCCACATTGCTCAGTCCAACTGCACTTTTAAAAATAGTACTTCAGTTTGTTGTACAAATAGCCACTGCCTATATAATTCAAATCTCTATAAGAGGTAGGAAAGCAGGCCTGCAACACAATTAAATTAACAGTCCATATTTTAGAAGCGTTATGTTAGCACTTCGTGGTGCTGTTGCATCCATCACCATAATCTATCCTTAACTTCATTCATCTATCTATAATAATATTTTGTGCAATTTATTCCTTTTTCTGTTCTTTATATTTATTCATCACTACAATAATACATGTATGAATACATGTAAGTACATAATGATTATTAAAATCAATTCATATGTTTTACCCAATACTAAGTGACATTATCGATGTAATGATTGTTAGTACACAATATGTCAAAAATTAAATGCCATTTGTTTTATTCCAGTCAATACATTTTGTTGCAGTCTATTTTCTTGTGTCATGGTGTGAAATAAATTATACATTGTTTGTAATTGGTATCTATTAGGTTAAAATGATAACTTAATACATTGATGATGTATACATGTACATAAAGACCTTATAAGAGAACACAACACAGTCAGCTCTTCCACAACAAATGAGCTGAACTCAATCTTCTGTTAGTCCACTATAAGAGAAATATTTAGAGATGTGCTTTCAATTGTCCAACAATGTTTATTATCCAGTAATGTTTTAAAATAGACATTTCAGATTAAAGAATGAAAACATTAATTGTATAAATGTAAAAGATAAACTTAAATGTAATTTGTTTTATTCAATAGGAACAAATTGATGTTAAATGAAAAATCACAAATCATTACATATAAAATGTGAAGGAAGACAGTAAATGGTCAAAAATGGTCACTGACTGAAGTAGTGAAGTGTGTGTAAATAATATTAAAAAAGACAACACATAAGTGAAATTAGCTATCATACTTCATACCATTATATTTTATCCTCTTATCATTATTTAGATAAACTGGCGTATCTCCAATAGGTCTGGGAAGATGATAGATGTCCATTGATGTCAGATCATATGAACTGGTAGGATCTAGTTGAGATTTTTGCCAAATACGTCAAGGATAGTTACAACATAAAGCTATTTTTACCATAACAAATTGATGAGTGACCTAGTATATATATAGACAACACAGACATGCCAAAGAACTATACACTCAGTATATGGAATAAGTACATGTACACTGTACTAAGAGGTGTAATACTGTAGCACAGGCTCGAATGCATTGACTTACATGTATAGTGGACAAAATAACAGGGAGAATTTGACTGTATGCCATGTGACTATCAGATGACACAGATCCTCACCAGCCTGGTAAGAATGAGTAGTGAGAGTAGTGGAAATAAGAACCCAGATAGATGTTAATTACAGGAAATATTGAAGAGGATGAACTTGAAAACAGTTTGGTTAAAATACCAGTTAAAATAACCACTGATATTTACAAAACTGGAGAACAAGTGATTTAGTTACATAAAATATCAGTTAATTTTATAAGTTAATTTGATGTCTGATTATAAAACAGTCTTGTTAAAAGAATATTTATAATGACTCTTACCTACATCTGACTGTACTAATAGTACTAGACAATCATGTGTAGAGGATCTGCTACACTGAACACAGTGAGTACATAACTCACTCAACGCAGTATCTAGACATCCTGGTACTGTATGAGAGTAAAACACTAGCTATCTGTATACAATATAAACAAATATAATAGATCTTATAGAGTTATCCATTTACTAATATGTCACTATATATAATGATCAACAACTTATTACAACAGTTAAAGTTTAAATGTTTAAGATTAGTTAAGACTGATGGTCCATAACTATACTGAGTTAAGTTCTCTTTGTTGTGACCAACTTGTTAATACATCTGTTGTTGGCTGACTTATTAATAGATCAGACCATATTCCTTCCAATTTAATAAGCAAATGCATTCTCCTTGGATTATGAAAAGTATCCTACCACTATATGAACACCAGTATGATCAAGATACTTCAACTTGTTTAATAAAATAATATCAATACATGAGAATATACTAGTGACTTACCAAGACAAGGGATGAAATAGTTAAACTGATATTCAATATCTTTGGTTACTACTTCATGTTGAACATTTGAATCTTCTTCATGGACTGATTCTCTCTTCTTGTTAGTTCATGTAATTCTTCATATTTGAAAACAAATATGATAACATACAGTAATATGAACTTTAGAATATATATTAGTAATGACCTGATACTTTATTTAAGACTATAATAAGCTGTAATGTTCATTGTTACTGGTTTACCTGGTACAGCAAAGAGAGTCAAATTTGTAGATATAACAGAAACCTCTGTATTGATAACATCTCCTGTCTGAAGTGGAGAATTGAACTAATTTCGCATTTTGTTAAAAACATTTGCATCATTTGAATTAGGATTTAACCATGGATGTTCTCCCAGTATAGATCCATAAATGCTATTACCTAATGGACCTGTATTGTCTGTAAGCTATGGACTTATGTTAAGGTTCTTAAAGTCAACGGGTGTTGTGTTATGAATGTTATCAATGATGGTGCTCAAAACCTGATAAAGCATTGCATTTATTTGTGTAAGTTCATTTACATATATTTCACCTCCAGCATTGTTTTGCATAAACCTCAATCTTGTAGTATTATATATCACACTATATTGTTGTCTACATTAACAAGATAGTACCTCCACTAATAGTGGCTGAATTGTTTTTGAAAGAAATAGTCCCAAGAATGTTAATAATGCAATTGAAACTAACACTTAAAGATACTAAGCTATACATCTCTCCTTAGATCTTACGATAACCAGTATATACTAGTAGAGAGCCAATCAAAAAATGGTTTAAATGAAATTTGATATCTTCTAACTCAGTAGATCTATTAGATTAACAGCTAGCATATCAAAACCTAGTGCATTAACAATGACCACTTCTTTTATTGCAAAATTGAAAATATCAATGAACAAAGTCCCTACTCTTTAACCAGGTGGAATGTTATAAAGTATATCTAACCTAACCTAAGTTTAACTTATTTTTAGACTGGTACACAATGATCTAGTGTAAGGAATTAAGAATGAGTTTTGCTGGAGGCCAGGGACTGTTAATTTCTCAATTATATATGCTAACAATTTTAAGCTAAAATTGGTGTTTTTAATAAAATTTGAAATGTGATATATAATTAATACATTTATAGAACAAAGTTTTTAAAAAATGATTCGTCCATCATTTATAATATATCAACCAAACTGATGGAATGTTCTGTCCTACACGCACACAGTGTTGTTTTTGATTTTCAGTATACAGCAACTGCAGCTCCACCCTATCAAAAAATACTTGAGCTCCAAATATTTAATAAGGCGTGGTTATCTAGTACGTAAGGAATTTGCTGCTCGTGGATGTCCTGCTATATAGCTTCAACAGAATTCGCTAACACTATTCTTTAACTGAATTGTTAATTAGATGGACACTGACGTATCTTTAGGTAATATCATGCAATGTCTACACTTGATGTAGTTGTATATTACCATATAATTATATCTAATCTCAAGATATGGTATACATATCATTCTCTATAGGACAATACAAACTTGATAGAAGAGCTGCTCATCACACACACGTGATTGGTGATAGTCTATATTTGTGGGATGGGAATCACATATCACTCTGTACAGGACAATACAAACTTGATAGAAGAGCTGCTCACCACACTCAAATTATTGGTGATAGTCTATATTTGTGGGGTGGAAATCAACCAAACTTACCTCAAGTACACAACAATGATCAGAAAAAAAGACTCACATCTCAAGTTCAAATTTTCAATATTACCTCTGGTAAATGGGACACTAAACCTACCAGAGGTAATTCACCACTAGGAGTGTACAGTTATTCCTGTACTACATTGAACAACAAGATCTATTACTTTGGAGGATATTGCGGTCATGATATCTGTTTCCATAACAGTCTCAACGAACTAGATACTTCCACTCTAACCTGGAGATATATATCATCAACAGATGATAAGAGACCAGTTATGAAGAGAGGTGCTTGTGGTATGATGTTGACTGTGTATGGAGGAGTACATTGTCTTCTTGTTATAGGAGGTATTGGATCCCCACCCTCTAAAAAACTACCACAAGCTCAGTATATTCAGTTAACCAGTGGTAGAGTACGTACTAATGAACAGAACATATATAACATATCCACAAGTAAGTACATTAATATATCATATTATACTATTTGACATCATAGGATCATTGAGTACTGCTGTTGTGTTGTGTCATCTAAATATAATTTTACCACCTATATTTTGATATATATATATAAATATTACTACTCACTATTCCATCTCATAACTATTTTAACGTTTTCTGACTTATTAAATGTGGATGAACACTAAAGTAGTACTTTGTAGTACATATAAGTAATTATCGTATGTTAAGTGGATTTATGAAAGTAATTGATCACCAGTAGTCATGTGACCTTTGATTATTGTGAAACTAATCATTGATTACTATATAACAACTTATATTGTATATACTTGTTACCTACATCACTTATATGAAATAATTTTAGTGGAGTATTATAATTATGCTAACAAACAATCACTTTACTGATTGAAATACTACTATGATACAAGTATGATAATGAGTGCTTTCTTTGTTCTACTTTAGATGAATGGACAATACCTGATATCAGTGGACAGTGTATGCTACCTAATAATAGCTTTGTTATGGAAATGATACATAATACCAGAGCAATTATCTTTGGTGGTTTAGTTGATGGTGGCACAGCAAGTAATACTATATATATAGTGGACATCATTGATAATACATTGGTATGTTATATTATCATTTATACACTGACTAATAACATGTTATAATGAGTGTTGGTTGAGTTCATTTGTCTATATCTAGCACTGGCAGACTATCAATAAACCTGACCCAGTAGTACAGTGGCCAGAAGGAAGGGTCAATCACGCTACCAGTATTATCACTGGATCAATATCACCTGTACTAGTGGTGATAGGTGGAGTGGATAATCATAACAAAACACTAAAGGATTGCTGGATACTGGATATTAGTAAGAAGTCATGGACAAAGGTATATCATGATATGTCACTCTAACCAGTTCTATGATAATATGTATCTGTTATCTGTTAAGTAGAAGTATTAATTGTGAATGACATAAGGAGTTAGTTAGAATTATGGACTGTATTACTTTATTATAATCGATGTGTTATAATGTTTTGATGATTTGTGTATATATTTACACATAATGATGTAAAGGAATTTATATTTCTACATACTACAGATTGATCTACCTGACTCTGTCACTGAGAGATATGGTCACTCTCTATCAACCTACATGATGGGACCACACTGTGTGTGGTTAGTTATTGTAGGAGGTAAAGTCAAGTTTAGTGGTTCATATGTTACAGCGTCCAATATGACTATGATAATAGAAATAGGTAAGTAAGTTATCACACACATTATTGTGACATATTATTATTATTATTATTATTATTATTATTATTATTATTATTATTATAGTTATTATAATTACTGTTATAATTGTTATTATTTTAATATTGTTTTTATTTATCTGAGAAAGACAGAAATAATGTCATTGTACTTAGATGTATATTTTTATATGTATAACAGAAGATATAGTAGTAAACAGTTTTGATAAACTTCTGATATCATTAACATTCATCATAACAGTATTATCAGTACTATAGCTATTTTTAGTATTCATTTAGTATATATACTATTATATTATAGGTGACCTTGTTGTATACTACAACTTAGTATAGTCTTATGTCTTCTATATATATATGTTATACTAGTAGTAGACTACCACATTGTACTAACAGTAGTACTCTTGTGTTCTCTTATATATACAGTCCTCAATGATGATCAATGGTCACTGGAGTTTGTACTAGACTCTAATGAACTAACTTCAATGGGTAACTACAAACAAAGTGTACTAAAACAACTGATTAAACTAAAGAGAGAATGGATAGAACAACATCAAATAAAACCAAGTCAAGACAACATGTTTCTTGAAGCTAACTACCGAGAAAATCTTTTAGTTGCTCAACAAAACATACAAAGTCTTCAAGAAAGATTACTAGAACTAGAATCTCAACATGATAGACAACGAGGTAACCTAACTAATTTGATGTAGGTAGTTATATAGTTAAGTATGTGTATGGATAATAGACAGATAGTCCATACATCCTCTATATTTTAGACTTTGTTTATGACTTCCATTCATGTATCCATCCAAACCAATCCATCATTTTGCCTATCTATCCATCTATTAAATTAAATGGTGAATGGATGATGTGATTGAGAGACAAACAAATCAATGGATGTTGTCATATCTACGTTTGTCCATTCCTCTGTCTGTCCATCACTACTTCTATTCATTTGTCTACGTAGATTGATACATTGATGAATTCATGTTTTATAAACTCCTATTCATATAGATGATGAATGGATAAAATGACAAACAGGTAGATAAATAATAAATTGACAGATTGGTTGATAGATTGTGGATAGACAGATAAATGGGTAGAAGGCAAATTAGAATGCTAGTCTACTTTGGACTATAAACTGTATATTAACTATATTATATTAACTCTAATCTGTTTTAGATGAACTACAAGCATTAAAGTCTGAGAGAGATCAATATCAACAGAGTAATCTCCATCTACTACAGCAACTACAACGAAAGGAGCGAGCTAGACAAGATATTGTACAACAATATCAACAAAAGTTACGAGATACTATACAACAGTTGCAAAATAGTCAGCAACAATTGCAAGAGTCTCAAGAAATGGTTCGTAGTCAACATCAACAGTTAGAACAACTTCGTTCTCAACAGGGACAACCTCATTGGGTTGTGGGTAGAGAAGAAGTGACTATGACACAGGAGATCTTAGGTGATGGGTCATACGGTAAAGTTCAAGTGGCTATGTTCCGAGGTATAAGAGTAGCTGCTAAGTCTCTTCATTGTATCATTATCTCAGACTATACACAAGATCTGTTTTCCAGAGAAATGGACATTGCTTCTAGAGTACGTCATCCTAATCTTGTCCAATTTATTGGAGCTACTAGAGTGGGTACACCCATTATCCTCACAGAGATGATGACCACTAGTCTTTACAAAGAGCTCCAAAAGAATGTGTTGACACAACCTCAAATACTTGGTATCAGTCAAGATGTTGCTTCAGCTTTGAACTACCTCCATCTATGGAAACCAAACCCTATTATACATCGAGATATTAGTAGCCCTAATGTCCTGTTAGAACCATCAGTAGGTGATAGTTTCAAAGCTAAAGTAGCTGATTATGGAGCAGCTAACCTTCAACGACAAGCTAAGACCGACATGCCAGGAAACCCAGCCTATGCTGCCCCTGAGTCACGTTATCCAGATGATCACACACCAGCAATGGATGTATACAGTTACTCTGTTCTCCTAATGGAGATGATCTTACATTGTCCACCTGCTATGACAGTTATAGAGAGAGAAGAACAAGCTAGTAGAGTGTCATGGTCTCCTATGTCCTCTCTAATACAAAGGTGTCTTAACCGAGATCGTCGATGTCGTCCAAAGATGACTCAAATCTTGGACCAACTCAAACAACTAAAAGTGTGACATTAAGTTACCAGTATGTAGTACAATAATTTTAAAGATTTTATTGTTGGTACTTCTATACGTTTAGTGTGTAAATATTACATACTGCTATTTTGTTAAGAGTATATTTTGTAGTGTTTATTTTGATTTATTTAACAAATTATATGACATTTAATGGTAAACAGTATCCAATGATAAAGTCTCATTTGAACTGTGAGTTGGGTATATAGAGAAGGAAAGCAGCAGGGACTTATGACAATACCTCTAAAATAATATTTAGTATTACATGTTCATCATTGTCTGGCCAATAATGAATCCATTTCTCATCCATCCATATTTCAGTAAATTAATATAACATCCATCTAATGTTACAATTAGACAAAACAATTGTATAGAAATTCCTTCGAATAACAATAGAGCATATGTACAACTGTCTAGTCTTTATTTATAGATCTATTCTTTAATTATTCAATTAATTATATTGATAACACTATGAAGTACTTGTGCATTTCTCTAATTAGCAATCAAAGTTATCATAGTAACTGTAGAATTACACTATTCCTCTCATTTATATTATTTATTGGTCAAGACTTGTAACACTATGATATCACATCAACGTAGTGACAGTAAAAAATAAAAATGAAATTTTTATTTTACTGTCACTAAACACTAAAAACTTCACAGAAAAGACCTTATAAGAACAATTAGATTATGTCCACTGAAAAACGTTTGTTGTCCCTATGTACATGATCTGTGGAGAATGGCAGTAATATACTTGTATTTATAGCTGCAACAAATAGGTGACTTATTGATGGATGACTGGATGGATGGATGGATTGACAGACAATAACAGAGAGGATGAATAAATGGATGGAGATATTGATGAATGGATGGATGGATGAGTTCACAATTCCTTTGAATGTACTTAGCTGTAATATTGACAATTGGTAGTCACTTTGTAATTTAAGGGAAGCAATTTATGTCAATTCAAATCTACTTGTAAATATTTCATGTGCATCTTTCCTATGGTGTCTACCATTTATATAATCTACTAAATATTAATTCTTATCCCAACCACATGTCAGTTGACATAGTAGTAGTGAGATATTTGTCATGAGACTATTAGACAATATTAGTAGTTGTAGGAGTATATGTACATCATAACTGTTATTATATGAGTTATAAACTCAAACAGCAATAGTAACTAACATTTGTGGTATTTTAATGTATAAAGTAATATTATTTAATATTATTTTCTCATAATAATCAATTCTTTAAGAATTAGGTTTAAGTGAACAACATCACAGGTATTAGTTACTGTTAATCCAGTCATTCATTACAATAGCTGGACTTCAGAATTTGGACAATTAATAGGAAAGACCTAAAGATGCATTCTGTGTTACTACTATATAATTTATGCATTTATTTAAATGATTATGCATTTATTTATTTATCCATATTATACTGTATATTTATCCATTATTTTAGTAACACAGTAGATGATATTATTCAAGTACTGACATTGTAAGTTCTATAATATCGTCACATACATTACATATAATAACATTTAGACTTATCATCAATGATAGTATTGATACACAAGGATATGGTAAGTTATTATATTAAATGTATCATTTCACTATTTTATATGTAAATGAGAGAAATGACTCCGAACAATTGACCAGAAATGACAATTTTCAACTATTATATAATTGTTGCTATTTAATTTCTTTTCTACCAGTCTAAGAAAAATGTTAAATGAACACTAGATTTTTATTACACTTATTCAAATGATTGATAATATAATGATAATTTAAAATATACTCTTACTAACAAACATTGCGTTTTTGCATTAACAATCAATTCTACATTGTAAAATGGATTGAGTGATCTAATAAATTCATGATCATTTAAGTTACTTATAATATAGGATAAGATGCTGCAATGTTGTAAACATGTCACCACCATTATTACTAAATGTTCTGATAACATTCACGTAGTCAATTGTCAAAACATACAACTCACAGCTTCAATACATTCTGAGTGTTAAACAAATATAGTCTATAGTACTATTGACAGTTTGCATTTCTTCTTGAATTAAGTCTATTTAATAACTAAGTTTATTGAATATTCTGCCTAATATTTTATCTTTTATTATGTACAATTTGCTGAGTTTAAAATTAAGTATTTGGAATGAAGTTACACCGCTGTATGTACAAAGTAGCTAGTTGAGATTTTAAAGTGCATAAATGTAGTATCACAATGATACTGTATATAATATAATATAATATAATACAATATATTATATTATATGTTGATATTATATATTATATCATGATGATACTCTTTAGGTATGTAAGTATTCATTATGCTTCTAACTGTAAGTAAATGACTTTATGTGTCATTTGTATTATGAGTACATGTACATGTATATAACTAGATGGAAGAGTATATTGACTTGTACTATCATATGAGATATGTGAATGAAAGGACACAGTATATATTATAAATGGTTTACTCTTTTGTTAAGGTGTGATGATACAATATTTAAAAGCTTAAAGACTTGTGAAATTATAAATATGATTAACACACTATGAGCATAATCAGATATATCTATATGGTGATGTGTTTCCTTAACGCTGTCTTGGATCATCCTTTGTGTGGGTATTGGTTCTTGGACCAGATCATATTATTTATTGCTCGCTGTGTGTACAGTCTATTTCTTGTTACTTCATATTATTTAGCTAATAATATGATAACATTACTCATTGAGGTATAAATTAAATATATAACATCTTATTTTATATGTACATGTATAATTGTTATATTACATATTAATATTATATCATTTATCATTATAGTCATATACATGTAAGTACACATGTATCAGTATATATGCGTGTATAATGATTGTACTATTGATATATTGATGAATAATTATACTATTACTTTTATCAGTATACATGTGAAACAAGACAACCAGTATATGGTGTGCTTGTATTGATATACAGTGTGAACTCTCTATACGTCAGACACCTTACAAACTTGTATTTATAGTATGAAAGTGTGTTTTTAATGCTTTACCAATGTAAATGTGCATGTGCATTACTGTATCATAACAAAGTTAATTTGGTAGTCACAAAAAGTAGTGAAGTTTGTGTAGCATTCTACGTTGGACAAGTGAATTGTTTACGTAGGTTCTATGAGGTTGTCAGTTTCAAAAACTGTTCATTGTGCAAAAAAGAAGAAAAATCTCAACCACAAATCATTTCTGTACTGCTATAATTACTTTGTGTGTGTTTAGAATTTTATACTTCACCTTTCATTGCTATAAGTCTCCATTAGTTGATACTTTAAAACATCTTATTCGTCAAATTCATCATCACTATACTCACGGATATTTTGTACTGCTACATTCCACTAATCATTTATTATCATTTTGATCACATTGTTAGCTTTGAAACTCATAATGAGGTCACCTTTACACAATAATTAAAAATTTCAAAATGTAGGGATCACAGTAATTAACATACAAGCTGGAAGCATCACAAAGCCTTGTGGGAAATGAATACTGAAACATTTGGACACACCTAAGTAGGAATTTACGACAGTGTTTTAGTACATTTAATAGCCAGACCAAGCTGGAATCTGTAATATTTCAAATGATATTAAGAAATATATCAGGGTGCATTTTGGTTGCAGATTTGTAACTTTCCTCATTAACCCCTATGTAAAAAAAGCTCATTAAAAGTTTAATTCATAATATCTTTTAAGAGGGTTTCCACTATAACAGTATCAATAAAATGTGATTGTAATAATTATTACTATATTTGGTTTTGTTTTTGTTATACTTTGTATGTGACATAATTCATATCTATGATATGACTATTGTGTCATTTGGTTTTATTACTAGTTAGTAACTACTTACATATTGTACATGGATATAACAATACATAACTACTATATTGGTACTATAGATAAAATAATATACATGTTACATATTAAGACACACACTCTTACTTCACTCCTTTTAGTACACCAAATGTATATGCTATCTTGTCTATTGTATATTTACATGTTTATATAGAATTTTATAAAATAACATTTTTTTGTTTGTCATTAGTGTTACATTGCATATACTGACAAACACTAGTGTACAATATTTGAATTGTACTACTAATACAATAGTAAATTAAGGACAGGGTCAAGAAAAAGTTGTTTTATGAAACAACCAATATTGTTGATTAATACTAATTTATTAACACTAGTTATTATTTACATATTATGAAATAGTAACATTATTATCAGAATTTTTAAGACATCATAAACTGATCATGTGACAATTTAAACTCATATGATGGCTACTTTTGATAGTAGACAGTTTAAGTATAAAGCTACATTTCTTATGGAGATTTTCACTGAGGTTTGGTAATCTCATTACATATGACATACCTAGTAATTCATTCCTGATTGGAGGGAATTGAAGTCATTTACTATTGCCATTATGAGTAAATGATGTATGTCTGGCTAAAGTACAAATACCTATATTCTAGAAATACTTTCTTCGATCATTTCCCTCAGTCAGAGCTAACATATAACACTGTTTACTGTCTCTGATATATTGTGTCTTTAGAGTAACTTTAGTAAATGTGGAAAAACACATGTGTATTACATTTTGAGAATTGATTGATATAGTGCATGTACATTCATAATGAAATGTAAGAGGTCCGAAATAGTCATTCAACTTTAAAGAAAAAGTTTAAAAATTTCTTATTTTTAATGAAAGTTAATGATCATAATCTTTTCAAACATGTATTATATCATATTATATATAATCATTTAAATTCTTTTAAAAGTGAGTATATACCGAGTCCTTAATTGACCAGTATATCAAGTATATGTACATAATGTTATATATAGTAACATATATATAAAATCAGTACTTAATATACTTAATTATAATTTGTTCCTATTAATTGTAGTTAGGATGGACTCCAGTGATGATAGCTGCAAAATATTGTCATTTAAATGTTGCTGCTTTGTTACTTAAGAATAGTGCCAAGATCCACCATACTAATAAGGTATATGTGCATATTGATGTAACCTCTAATATATAGTCTGTTCTACTTAATGTATATTAAATGAACAATAAGAGTCTAGACCATATTATGTAAAATAAAAAGTGTCATCAAATAATCTTTCTTGACTTTTCTTTTCAAAACCATATTATTTCTTTGTAGTATCATAAGATGTTGTTATAACATCATGTTACATTGAGCTTATAAAGAGATAGAAACTGTCATTTCTGAGTAAATAGAAATATAGATATATTTACATATTTTATGTTTCAAGTTCACAAACAATCCTATTTGTAAATTTATTAAGGGTTAGTTTTGTTTAAGTCTTGTAGTATACAAGTGAATAAACTTGAGACATATTATTATAGTATGTGAAATAAACATTTCAATTTAAAAGGTGAGGAGACAGATTCAAACAATATCAGATTTCTTATGTGATCACAGTCTACTAATTGAATGCTATGGCTAGCTACAGTCTATTGCTACTTAGAATAGACCTCCTACATCATAAGAACACAATTAATAAGAAATCATTATAACATACGTCTTCAAAAAGTGACCTCCCTGCCTTCCATTCTTATTAAATGAACCTCAAAAAACCTACAAATAATTAGTTTGGTCTCTTTTCAACCATAACCATTTTTTGACAAACCGTTAAACTTGATCTCTATATAATTTGTTGATATTGTAAATCACTAGTTTGTCAAAAAGCGTTAAAACAGATAGTTAACTAAAGCTCGCCACTTACTCATTTTAAGAATTACAACTCTATTATAATGTAAAGCATTGTTTTAACACTGGTCAGTACTGAATATGATTTGTTTCGATGGTAATGGAGTTACGATAGCAGCTCACAATAAAAAAGTAGGAAGAAGGAAGGAATGTGAACTTCTACATGATGCCAAGTAAAGCACTCGGAATCATGTTACTATATTTAGATCAATACATATATTGGGATTGTGGGAGAATACTATATATGAATGTCATCTAAATGATCTTGTTTCTACTATAATCATCATCATACTTCTTCTTGATTAAAAGACCTGTTCTGCCTTAAGACAGCCTTTACTATATATACTATCAAAGTCTATAACTGGAACTATTACGGCTGTTTTCACATTACATCATCATTATACTGGTAAGTCAGGTTCTTTACTTTATTGTATTCTAGTCTTAATATAGCAACAGAAGTCCTGAGAGTTTTCCTTACATTTTAATCACTCACAGAGGAGTTTCATTCTCCTCCTCCTTCCTCTCTTTTCTTATTATTCATTCCTTGTTAAGACAATATAAAGCAAAAATATATCTGTCCATAATATTGGCCAACAAATTCAATGACTGCATTTGAAATTGACAGTATTCCCAGAAACTCTCAATAAAATAAGTGGTTTTCTTTGATGCTATGGCATATAGCTATAGTTATGACCATCATAGATAGGATATGTAGATTGAGTGGTAGAGGTTTGATTTACAATATTCTAGTATACTGAGTAACTATATTTACCTAGATGTAAAGAATACTATTAACTGACCTTCAAAATAATAATAATAATGATATATTAGCTAATAACTAAAACATATAAACATATTCTTCATTTAATGACTATGCTGCTCCTATTGATTTAGGGTATAGAGATCCCTTGATGATATAATCTTGTATGTCGTTATTAACATTAAGTATAACAAAAGCAAAAAAAATGTCTCAGAAATTTAGGAGGTTCATTTTAGCCTTCAGAAATGGCTATTTAATTTAGCCATCACAAGGTGATAGTAAGTTTACTTTATGTATCATAATGTTTTATATACACAAATGGCAATAGTATACATAATTGGCACACACTTATCAATGTTAAGTTCAAAATCAAGTTGCTCTTTATCAGTTTGTAACATATTATATAAAGAATGTTTGCTAGAGATACGATACCAATTTTTTAATTTGATAGGCTACTAAATGTGCTTCAATAATACTTGATAAGAAACATATTCCAACTATAAATAACTAAGCAATAAAAACTTGATTCATACATCTTTACATACTATTATAAACATGCATATTAGATATAGTGTAAACTTTGTTGAATAGAAGAGCCTAAGATTTTAATAGTCAACTTTCAGCTATTGTATGTCACAAATATAAACAAGAATATTAGTTTTATAAATCTCTTTTAAACTATCCATAATAATTTTAATTAACGTTGTTCAAAAAAGATGCCAAATGTTTACTTGCCTCACTATAGTCTAGCAAGAGAAGATTGGTTTTATTATCACTGGAATAGTATAAATGCTTGTAATATATGCAGCACAATACTGGTAATATATAAAGTCTCATTTAAGCCAGAGGTATAGCATTAACTGAGCTGTACATAACATAATACACAATTTATAAACTATTACTATATTTGCATATGGTCAACTTAGTAGAGGTAAAACTCACATTATGATTGGTTGTGTTGAACTAGAAATCATTCCTTTATGTGTACTTAAGTTGTAGGAATTTATTGTAATGGTACATATATAGAATCCAATTATTGATCTGTTCCTTTCCCATTTACCAAAGTAATCAATTCTAATTGATTTGCATATCTTATATGGAAATATACAATGAAGTAGAGTAAGTATACCTTGCATAGTAAGAGTCTGTTTGTAGACTCTTATAAATGTTCAAGTCACCTCAAAAAAAGACTTAACAATCAGAGAAAGGATGATGTGAATCTGACATGTATCATTAGTATACATGCTAATCTATATTTGAATATGTTCATACAAAACATCACAGAAACAATTTGTACGTACAAGAAAGTGACCCTTTAGATCCTTTGCTCTTCCTGTCTAACTATTCACCCATTAGTGACATGATTACACTCTAGTATAAAAGTCTTTTATCTTGATAATAGGACAATTTGTTGTGATGTCATAGAAGTTGAAAACTAAGAAGCATGGCATACAGTGGGTCCATTTTGTAAAGAAACAGAGCAATTTCCAAGAGCTCTTTTCCATCATCTTCCTGTGCAACTAGCTCAGATTTGGAGCAATTCAATTAAAGACAAACAATAGGACCACTAGCACCTACAGATTGACTTATCATGTCTTTTAAGACATTTGAGCCTAAGGGGAAATGAAGCTAATGCTCCCATGAGATGGATGATAGGATATTTGCTAGTTTTCTAGCAGTGAAATGCAAAGAGGCCTAAGAAATTTAGTACTTACTACAGTGGCCAAGGATATATACCACTAGTAAGTTCAAGACTAGTGGACATCAATACTTACCACAGTGATCTAGAATAGCTACTATTAGTAAGCTCTAGGCTAGTGAATATCAATTCTTGTTACAGTGACGTAGGATAGCTATCATTAGTATGCTCTAAACTACACTGTAGTAAACATCCGTACTTACCGCAGTGACCTAGGATAGCTACTTTGTAGTAAACTCTAGACTAGTGAACATCAGTACGTAAACAGTGACCAAGGATACCTACCATTGGTAAGCTCTAGACTAGTGGACATCAGTCCTTTGTACTTTCCAAGTACTGATATAAACTTCTATAGTGTTCAGACCAAGAAGTGAAAATGGATTGGAAGGGTCCATAGTTTGAGCATTAGAAAGATCACTTGCTTGATCTATAAAGGACAAGATAGATCTACGACTGCCTGCCTAGGGAGAAGACTACCAGAACTTGCACAATGATTATTAACAGGACCATGGATTCTTAGAGAACCATCTTTCTACAGGGGCATGTAGTGGTGACAAATTTCACAGACAGCACAACCAGCAAGAGATGGACTGCTAAGAGCTACCATCAGCCATTTTTAATCATAATGTATTTACTATATAATATTAGTCAAGTTGATTTAAATGTCTTAATCGATAGCTCTTCTATTATTCAATCAAGTACACTAATAGAACATGGCATATACAATACATGCTATAATCACAATGCTTGAGCTCTAGTTAAAGATTGTTTGTTATATAATATTAAATATTCGTTTAGAATGAAATGTTTCTCTATATATTTGACAATGCAACAAAAATATTTTGAATCTTGAAACAAGTAATGTTACTACTAATAATATGATCATTTCATACAAATGAGTCCTTTCATGATATCAAAAGTATTACCATCAGGTTGTAAGAATAGAATGTCACCATTTGATGTACAAACTCGAAGGTAACCATATTCATTAATACCAGTGATAATAGCACTATCTATTCCAGGATAACCAGACAACTGAACAACAGAGCCTCTAACAAAAAGATATAAAAATGATTCATAACTTCATTATATGATATGATCATATCATTTCATAAGATAGTCTTTAGTATAATATAGTAAACAATAACGTTTTCAGGTACCTATAAGAATCTACCAGCTCTTGGTCTAGTTGAAACTTTTTGTAAAATATTATACAATGGAAACTTTGTATTTAGTCAAAGTACAGAGTTTTGAGACTAGCATTTTGAAAAAAGCAGTTTATAAAGACAAAGTTGTGTATCATACTTTACACGTTTTGGAGAGTGTGTAAACATTGGACTAGAATATGGGAGACTTCAATTTATGAAATATGGAATAGTATCTGATGAATTCTATGTTATGATTATTGTAGTTGGGTTGTGCTTGAAATAGCTAAAAGCAAACATTTTCAAAGATAAGGCTGATTATGCACCGAATAACAATTATAAATTTAATACAGCAACACTAAGCAACACTAGAACTGAGCTAAACTAAATATAAGGTTCTCAAAGAATGTAACAAGCTTATGTAAACAACAACATTTGCTGATTAAGCAATTACACTTGTATCTATACAGGAAGAATATAATCACTTTAATAATGATATGTGCCTAACAAATAAGTGAAGGTTATGGCTAATATGAGTACTTATTATGTGGCCACCAAGAAGTAAACAACAACCATTGTAATAAGCAAAATGATTTGTGGAACTGAGTTAATCCAATGCATGCATATATTTATACATGTCACACTTACTGATGCATCCAATAGTGGTAATACAAGCTTTCAATAGCACTTAAACCCCACTTTTCATAAAGTGACAAATACATCTCCAACTTGTTTAAAGTACCTGCTAGCAACTGTTCCAGCTTTAAAAATGGAAGTTGAGTCTGGTTCTCATTATTATATATTGTAATACAATCATTAACAGATACTGTAGGATAATGGTTACTGACATTAACCCCACAACCTAAAGAGAGGGATCACTAATATTAATGAACCTAAATGTAATTAACCATTTTCTTACACAAAAAATACATCAATGCTAATATATTCAGTGATTAAAAAATTTAACAAATTGTAATTATGATTTTCAGGTATAAATCAAGTGATAAACACTACATATGACAATTTACTCAATGCATACACAATTTATAGTGCTATTAAACATCTAAACATGGTAAAGTCAATGTTCATGTGTAAAAATTAATTTGTTGATTTAACCAATATATTGTTATACAGGTTGCATGTAGCAAACTTAGTATGATGTAACAGTAAATGTAACACTGTATTTATTAACCTCGCTGTGCATGGGCGCAAAGCGAGGGTACTGTAGTCTGTCAGTGTGTGTGTGTGTGTGTGTGTGTGTGTCTGCACTGCCTGTTACCTTTGAACTACTATAACTTGGCAAGCGAAGCCTTAGCAGCTACCAATGTTTAGCAACGAATAGAAAAACATGTGGACTTTACAACAGTAGTATCAAGAACATCGTCAAAGAAAATGAAAGCTTAAAACTCGCAAAAGAATTTTCAGGCTGCACAGTCAAAGTGCTGTTTCTCGAAAAGTAAAAAACTTAATGTGGAGATTTTTTAGTATGCTGTAGAGAATCTTAGATGAATACAAATCAGCAAAACAGAAAGCCGTTGGTCGAAGCAATTGTTAGAAAAGTTCTGAAAAGTGTTTTGTGGACTTGGAGCAAAGTAACACATTCAGGAAACGTCTCAAAGCACTGGAAAAACTGCTACTAATAGATAATATATTGATTTATATTTATACTACGGGATGTTTCCAAAGAATACTTCATTTTCAAGTTACAATAAATTTTGTATATAAAATATTGAAACTTTTTAAAGCGTCATGTAAAGGCTCAGAGAAACGTTCATCATGAATCTAGCACTTAATCTTGCTTGGAAATTGAATTATACTATTACTTAATCAGTTACAGCTTCACAGAAATGTCAATCAGAGTGCAAGGTACCCAGTAAACGACAAAGCTTTTTTTCCCTTTGATTGAAGAGAAATGCTGAGTCATCAAACAACAGTTTGTAATGTGCATCACATGATCCCATCAATAATTTGAATATTAATAATTTTTTTGTAATGCTACCTAGTAACATCATAGCTGGGCCTAGCTGGCATAGCATTTACAAATAACTTAGAAACTGCAGCGAGGTTCAGCACTTTAGTGCCTTTCATTGCTAATGTACTACTGTTTATGTAAGTAGTAGTACATTAGTAATAAAAACAGTATTATGTTTACTTTTACATCATACTACATTTGCTACATGTAACCTGAATAACAACATATTAGTTAGTTACATCAAAAAATCAATTTTTATAGTGGCACAGTCAGCATGCATTGTTAGTAATATACCTTCTTACCAATGATAGCAGTAGTCACTTTGTCTAAAGTATAAGATGTCACTAGAATCCCTCCTAACTTGACATCATGTTTATAGTATATATCATTAGGCCATTTGATGAGAAAAGGAATATTCTAAAGGTAAGAGATGATTATCTAACCTATGTTTCAAAGATTGTAAAGATGCATTTAGAACAGATTATAACAGTAATAAAAAATATAAATAAAGTATATTATTATCACAAACACACATAGCCTAGAGTAGATTATGTAAAATAAAAAGTATATTGCAGAACATATGAGGAGAAGGACATTGAAAACATTAGTATTTAACATGTAGGGATGCCACTATAAAAAATTGGTCACTGCATTTAATCTGTATAATATGATGCTTTCAAAACGATTCTGTAATAGTGTTATTAAGCAGTGTTGTTACAGAAAACTGCAGTCATTAGGTATACAAACTCATTATGTTGTACCATCTAGCTACTTATGTAAGCATTTTCATATAGATTTGGGTGTTCATCCCAATCTTGATTCCATCCTTTTTGGAATTGTCATGCCTACATCATCTTTCATTTTTGTGAAATTTTTGTTAACTATGTATTACCAATAGATAATAGATCCATTCAAAGCTAAGAAATAATGCCATAAAGAGAGGAAAGTATTTTCAAAGCAGATAATTAAATTATAAGTGTTATAATGAAATTAACGGACATGCTCAATATAATGAAACTCAATCTATTACATATTCTCTCACCTCATAACCAGGAGTAGATCTTATAGCTGAAACAACAGATAGTGCTACAATATGTTGAATTAGACTAGCTCCTTTACTAAGACGAGATTGGAGTGGATACTTAAGTGGACACGAGAACATCATGCAACCTTTGGGAGAAATCCATATGTTACTGCCTCGACCTACATAATCATGTACAGATAACAAATAAAGACATGTTTTCAAATAGTTGATAAGTGAGTCAAATCATTTTGACAAGAGACTACATGGATTTATCTTGACTTCAAGTAAATGACATTAATTATATAGAAATAAACTTTAGTAATAAATGTATAAAAGGAAAAAAAATGACCTTTTCCTTTAGTCTGTTGTCCAGGAGTACAAACCACACCCAATTCATTGCTAATACACTCTGTTAAATCGAAATTGCCAGTAAAGAGTGTTTGTGAAGATGTCATTACTGGACCAACTAGCAGGGATCGTCCCAAATATTTAGTAGTCAAGTAACTAAAAAATAGCTCACAATCAAATTCTAAACTGTTTAGTTGTCGTTGAGAAGGTCTAGCTAGTATAGTGACCTGTATATAAGAAAAAGGTTATTATTATATTTAAATTAAATCATTATGTACAAGTTACGGTAGATGCAGTGATGAATTTGGCACATTTGTACAAAATACTAACAGTTTTGCAATGGCTAATGGAGATATGCATGAGTAGCCTAATGTGACTGTACTGCTTACTTTAGCAATGGGACTAAATTAATTGTGTTATTGGTTTTACACATAATTATTTTTATATAAATATTACTTTTTTATAAGCAGTCAAGTTATTGCCAATAACTAATGTAAAGCTATATATATCCTTTGCATATAATAACATATTAGTCATATAAGTCAGGTCTATTAGACTGTATACCTGTTTATCTGTGGATGGTGTTGGAGGGTCAACTGGTGTTCCTATGTTGTAATCATCAATAACAATAAGTGAACTAGACTCTGCCCCTTTAATTAACACTGATGATTGAAGTGAAGTACTGTCATGAGGTTGAACAGATGAAATAAAAGCCTCTTGAAACTAAAGTAATGAATTAAGCCATTAAACGAGGATGATATATAATTACAAAATGATTATGATATTTGTATTAATAATACTCAACATATTACTTTCTTGGCTTGAAAATCATTAAAATAAACAAAACAGTGAAACTCATTTTCATAGATACATTGTAGTCATACAACAATGAGTAAATTTAAGAAAATTCAAAGTTAATATAAACAGTCAGAATACATACAATTTAGACAAGTTACCTTTGTATTTGCAGAGGCCAAGTAAACAGCAGATAAAGCAGGTATCTCAGATGAGCTACACTGTAAACCTAAGTCAGTAAAGATTGACCGTAGAAACTTGTGACGAGCTTCAGTAGTCTCTTTTATTTTAGAGATATTACTTATATCAGATTTAGCATAGCTAATAGGATCAAACAAGTGAATTGATGAACAAATATACTTGTATTCATTATAACTGATACATTGTACACATGGTACAATATTTGTATTGGATGACTCAGCAATATCAGTGTCGTCTTTAGTAGACATTTTGGCAAGTACAGTAGTGACTACATTGTCTGGTTGAAGTACAGGATTAATTACATGATCAGTATGTGGAATAGACACAGTATAAAATGTGTCTAAGGTAGAGTCAGAAGGGTTAACTTGTAACGCATTACCAATGTCATTATGTGCCTGACAATGTTGTTGAGTATGTAGTCTACTACTCACTAATTGATTAAGATTGTTATTATTAATTAGACAGTTTCCTCCTAAGTCAATAAAGGATACTAATTGCTTTAATTCATCATCAGTGGTTAGTTCGGTTGATGGTGGTATAATCAATAATAAACAGTTCTCTCTCCATGGTTTATGGGTGATGTCAGAGGCAGGTAGTGAGTACACAGCGTATCGTTCAATCCCGAGACATGTTTGCAATTCTGCCTTAATTTTTTGGAAGACAGAGCTGGTATCACATGAAGAAGAAGAAACTTGAGGTAATAATACGAGTATATTTGGGGGCTTTAATCTTGTCAGTGGAATATTCATTGCTGATAACAGCTGTGTTCTGAAGCATAAAGTGACGTGCTTCGACAACAACAAGCCAGTTGGGAACATAACATGTGACAAACTAGACCTCACCCTCTTTCAAAAGGGAGTGGCTAATACTTGACAAAATTACAGTAGGAGTTAGCAGTCAATTTTTTGCGGTTGTTCTAATTTTGTAATAGAGAGACAAAAATTAAATCAAGCTAAGTTACTATTTCAGATGCCAACTAAGATAAGCTGCCATTTTAGTAGCTATACACACAGATTATATGATGTAGACAAAACATGTATTTAGATCATTAGTATTATTATTACAACTGTGTTACTAGTATGTTGTAGATGTGTGGGATATGTCGCATATGTTGAAAGTGTGTAATAATATTAAGTATTATATCTGCCCCTCCCTCCGGTTCCTACCCCTATTAATATATATATATATATATATATATATATATATATATATATATAATAGTATTTGTAGTATTATGAGACTATGCAATATAGTTAACAGTAACTTAAGTTATAAGTACTCGTACTACTACTAGTATTGTCTATTAGTTTATGATAATAAAATATCACACTACTACTATATAATTTGACAAAGGATGTGGTTGATAATGTAATTGTGAATTAAATATGAATTATACATAATATGAATTTATTTTGGTTTGTCTATGTAGCTGGTCTAATAGTCATATACAGTACAAGTACATGTTGAGTTACTGTACTAACAAACTGATTGTCAAGATATTAGAACAATTTATTCTGGTGAACATATAATATTAATACTTTTATTTTTAACATTTTAAACTCTTCAATAATGAGAGAACTTAGAACTTAACTAGACAATGGATGTATATGTATTATGAATAATGTAATAGATGTACATACACAGTTATGATTTATTAACAATATAAGACATGGATAAATATACATCATACATGTAGTTTAACTTTCAAGGTCATGGCAATATGTTTGTTTATATTAGTAGAATATGATTTTATTATTGTTTGATCTTATGTTTGAGTTTCAAGGTGAAATACTATATTATTAAACATTTAGCAGACAATACATCATTAGGTAAAGACAAACAAATCATATCCATTAACCAATACATAGTAATATTGTTTCAATCAATCTTCTAGTTTTAAGCCTGTTTATTTATCACTTCATAAATCAATCATACATGATCATAATTACATTCCTATGTATCTACTTTATCCAATTATACTCCATACAAAGAGAGTACCTTTTTAAATAACAATTAACTCTAACTATAGGATAATATACACTGTCACTACTTCAACATCAAAATGACTGAACTAAGAGTTACAGGTTCTATTAAGAGTAGTGTATGTCAAGACTAACACAATGTTTAATTTCTCAAATTCAACATTCAGTTAGTTGGTACACCACTGTTTACAAATGTTTGCTTCTTTATCAATCAAAACCAAACACAGTTTTTATTATAAAAATGTGATACAGCTTTATTGTAGCTGAACAACATTTTAGATTTGTAAATTGCTATTACAGTTTTTTGTTATTCTATTATTGAAAAATGGCCAGCAAAATGAAACTGAATACTTTAACTGACAACACATATAGCAACCAACAAATTCATTAACTTAAATCATGAGTGTTACAATAAGGAGAATGAATAATAATGCTAAAACTCAGCAGTTTATGTAATTCTACTTTCTGTCATAGATAATATTACTTTATTATTTCTGTTTGTATGTGTGATCTACAGACATTAATGTCAATTCTTCAGCATTGTTTCTATAGTCAATGTTTTACTACAAAATCTACATCTATGGAAAATTTATGGGAAAAGTTTTTATGTTATAAATTTGTTACTAAATTTAATAATAACTCATTTAACTCTATTACTTACGTAGTGTTTTATACTATGTTGACAGTAATCATAGAATAGGGTGGAGCTAACTCAGCTAGAAACGAGTGTAACATATCAGAGTATTTACATAAAATTGACTTTCATCGTAAAATAATTCTAAGTTACATTATGATACAAATCTGTACTTAATATAAATGTGTATTCATGCAATGAGTTAAAGGAGATAATTAAAGGATTATTTTAGATGACAAGCCTTTATTATTTATGGCCCAAATTTTGAAGTCTGGCTATTGGAATTGTCAGAATAAATTGACACTTAATTACTTTATAGTTATTTAGTTACACATGCTTGTAGGTACACTATCTTCATGGCAAAAATGAAAGTGTGCTTCATTAATGAAAATTTGGGTTTGCTCCTCCCACACCAAAAATATCATGTGTAAGATCATATGTATATGTGATCTTTTGTCTCTCTAAATATCTTCTAATATGTCAATTCCAAAATGCCAAATTGTCAATGTGTAATTTAAGGAATGTGGTAGACTTTTTTTTCCCGATATTTATGGCAAAATGATAAGAATCAATAGGCTTATGTTAATGAATCTTAATACATAAAATTCAGACAGACTTGACACATTCAAAGTAATCGCCTGAAGTTGACTAAAAGCTAAAGATGAATCAAATGGTATCTCTACAACTTCAGGGAACTACTGTACTCAGATCATATATGGACTCACTTGTAGTCAGTATACATGATACAGTATTGTATTAGATATACATAATGCAACTACCACATGCCTGATACATAATAACAAGAACTTGATATTACACTGAAGAGATTAATTAAATCTTATATCTCAAAAACGGGGCTGTTTGTCTCAAAAGCCTATAATTGTTATGACAAATAAGCATTACACTTTTGATATTTAGGCAGTTATATAAAGATGTGTATACAACCATTCCACTTTACTCTTGTTTGAAATATTTTCACCTCGATCCCCATATTTAATGAATTTTAATAAACTGTTTGATGTTTTTATTAACTTATAAATACCTATATACCTCTAACATTAACCTTTGTTTTCAATCATGTGTGAATATTAAGTTGTCAGATAGTATGTCTAGAAGAGAGCTTGTATTACTGTTACTATATACATTATGTATATAGATGAACATTCTTCTGCTCTTTTTCAAGCTTTTCTTAAAATAGCTCCAATTACAATAATTGTCTTACTTGTGAATGTAATAATCACTATTTCTCTAAATTTAACTACAAGTCAATATTGAATAAACTAAATTTTATTATAGATAATAAGTAGATTATTTGCATGATGGCTACAAAAACATTATATGTTTAAAATACCATCTGCCTCTTCTGATGTTCAGTTACGACAATTTATACACTGTCTAATAATATAACCAAATCAGGATTGCCAAACAATGCAGCAAACTCTCACACATTAACTACACTACTAGTAAGAGTACATACATAACTACAAAAAGAGACTTTAATGTCTGATCATTTAAATGAAATCTGTATCATTTTATTGTTATTTACTTTTAAATTTTTTAATTACTCTATATCTTTACTTAGTGTTACTTTAACATAAGTAGAAGTATCAATCCTGTACGATAATCCAACGTGGATTATTAAAAATGTATATGTCTCATTAATCACTAACAGCATTCGTGAAATGATGAGTAGTTTATACCAATTATGATATCATTCTGTTTTGTTATACTATAATTGTTAGGATTTTAACTGTCAATGAGGGCATATTTATACAAATGAGTATCAACTGAATATTATTTTAATCACTGATAATATTTTGCAACAATAATAATTGCTGACAATTTTTTGCAATAACTACAAGTAATTTTACTATGTTGCTTTGCACATAAGAAGTCATTAATAGTTTTCAAAAAGGAAATGTTTGTAACAATCTGACATCATTCATTTGATCAATCATAATAACATGTGTGCTCTAATAATGACAAACATTAATTTGCATTAATTAAAATATTATACTACAAGTGAATATCACAATTATTAGCAAAAAGATACTAATTATTTGTCAGTCAAGTAAGAGAATGATGAATATAGTAATATTAATTAATATGTTTGCTCAACAAATAATACTTGTAATGAATGATACATGTACAAAGTACAACAATTAATAAAGTTTTATCTCCTTGATTAGCTCACTCTCAATTTTGTGACTACCATTCTTCATATTGAAATGAATCGTCATGTCGTAATAGTGGACGATCTTCACTACTTTCAAATCTGCTGCAGTCTCTTGGGAAAATTGCTTTGATTAGCTTCTTAAAAGTTCTCTTTATTAGAATTTGGTAACACAGTCTGATGCACCGAAAATGACTCATAGATATATACATATGATACATCATGATTAGAAGATAAGTAATGAAACATAAAACAATTTCCAATGCCATCACAGTATCGCTAACAGTAGGGTTTTCTGATGAGTTATAGGCGAGAGTAATGCTGAAATAAATTAAGAGAAGTACCATAAACCATATATCTAATGCATTTACTATGTTCTTCTTGTATGGCAGAACAACAGCCTGAACAATAGTAAATGATCCTAAGATAATCTGTATTAGTAAAAACTGCAGAGTCAAATTATTACCTTCAAGAACAGCTGTAGTAATATAAATGATAGAGAGCACAAGCAACCTCACACCAAACCAATACCTAAAGCTATCCTTGTAAGGTCCATGAATAGCATCAATAAATGGACGAAAGTATTTGGCAATGAAACGATTTCTCAACATTTTAACTCCAAACAATCCAACCTAATGTTGCTAATGCAACAAAAATTGGTGCTTACAGCTACTGATGATATCTCTCCAATATGGTTGTCTTCATAAAAATAAAGTATCTTGTCATATATATCACTTAAATTGACTTCATTTAATTGTGTTTGTTTACAGTCATACAATGGAGAAACATAAATAGAATTGCCAGCTAATTTGGCTGTGTTTTTCTTAAATGTTAACATGGCATTAGAATTGGAAATATTTTGAGTTATTATTTGAATAGCACATAATGGGTTGATTGTGGGGAGATTTCTATCCATATGTGAGTAAATAGCACCACCGTAAAAAGAAGCATGATTGTTAACAAAAGATGCATTACACGATTCATGAATAAAAAGATGTGATAAAGAATCAAGTCGAATAGCGGCTCCATGACTGGCATTGTTGTTTTTAAAAATTAGTGTACCATTTAAGTAAATGTCACTGTTATATGCTTGTATTACTGAACCTGTTATATTCATGAAAATATTACTTTCTCCAACGATTTTGTATTGACAATTTGACATTTGTAAACAGATTTTGTATTGACAAAAACCATTTTGCCAGAATTAAGAGATGTTATTAAAGAATCAGAAAATACTTGATTTACTTTTACAGATTCTAAAATGAAATGTACATTTTTGTGTCCCTTTGTTGTTTCTGAGAGAATAAATGGGTTACGTATTCCAATATAGACTTGAATATAATTGATATTGTTGAGATAAATTGTGAGTTTGCTGGACACATTAGAAGATGTTATAATTTGAAAAATTGAGTGTTTATATTGATTTGAAGTGTTGTAAGAATTAAAGTCATCATTAATATATATTCCTTCATGTGCATCATGAATTAAACTGTCAGAAATACTTATAATATTCCATTGTACATTGAACATTTTTTTATCAAATGTACTTGTAGTAACCATACAACCTAATCTAAATGTGTCAAATGCTAAACTATAAATGTTGTGGTTAAAATTAGAATTAGTAACTGTAATAGAAGTATTTCCAACTGGCGCATCACTAAAAATAAATGCTATACCATCAAACAGACCACCACTATTAAAGTTCCAATAGCCATGAGACATAACTATATTAGCACTGTAGTTCCCTCGACTAAATAAAACTGTCATACCAGCTGCAAAAGAACTGATTGCTTTAGATCTTTTATCATCAACATTAGCTGCATTTGAGATATCACCATATGGTACAATGTTCAAATTGCCTTCTATACTTGTGTTGTTTAGGAGAACACTAGCTTTTAAAACTTTATGCCATTTATACATATTACTAAAGTACAATATAAGTCTTGAACCACCATAAGATTTACTCCTGTTATCAGTAGTGATATTGACATTATTAAGGGTAACATTGTTATTTGGATTTATTAGAAGAATAGCAAAACCATAATAGTTGTTAATAGCAACTCTAAACAATTTGATGTCAGAACAATAACTGACAAACAATGTGACTGATTGACCCTCATTAAAATAGAAAGTGGTATCATTAGGATAGAGTTTGTTAGTTGATGGCATAAGCCCCCCACACTTTGTTACAATTACTTTTTTAATAAAAAGTCCACTAATATTATAAAACCCAAAGCCATTTGATGGATATTTGGTACTTTGTTGCCTGCAAGTGATAGTTGCAGGTGTTTCTGATATACTACTTAAGGTGATATTTGATGTGTTACTAACCAGACAAAAAGAACTTGAGGACAAGATGTGCTTTACATCAGAGGAGAGAAGTATTTCTGTGTCTGGTAGAAGAAGTTGAGTTGACTCACAAAGATATTTATTCAGAGAATCAGGTTTTGTTAATACAAGACAATTCGACAGAGAGGACAGTGATAATAGCAGTCATAGTACTGGATTCATATTGCTTGAATGCTATAGATTTTTGATTGATTTCAGAAAGACTTACTTCGCATCAACTTCCTAAGTAGTAATATGAGTATATATAGATTACTACAAATATCTTGTAATGAATCATGAAATTATCTTCATTTCTAACAATTATTTAAGTAATCAGTGATGCTGTTTTATGCAAAAATGTAAACTTTAACATCAGTAAAGAAATCATGCTTGTTACAATGACAACATTAATAACATTTTCAAACACAAGACAAAGAGAAGATCATGTGCTACTCCTACGTTATAGACATACATTATTACAAAGTTGTCTCATCATAATGTACTCATAATTTTATCATTTCTTAATCCTTTTATATTGTTATTTGACCTCTAGTTCCAACTTTAGGTTTAGAATCTATAACTATTCAGGTTATTGTATCCATTTTGTATATATAGTCAAAGAATAACAATAGAAGATTATTTTGTTAAAGGAATGTAACTATTTACGGGTGTCCATACATTGTATCAGAATGATAATGCTTTGGAGTTTGTATTCATGTTATTAATGACTCAATAATGTAAAGAATGTAAACAGTAAAAGTTGTCAAAAGTTCATCTTTGTTGTTGTTTGAGCCATTAAAAGTTTGGAAGAGAGGAGGTTGTGTTATATTCATAATTACTGTCATTGGTAGGATAGAGATTATTTCCTTTGGACCATAATTTCTATCTCTCTCTCTCTCTCTCTAGGATATAGATTATTTCCTTTGCAATTGGAGCATGTTATCTCTCTCTATCTCTCTCTGTTTGTTACTCTTTGTAGTAAGTTTAAATATAATATGATCACACAAAACCTGCTTACCTATAGTTAGAGCAAGTGATCCTTTATAAAAACCTGTAGACGTTTGTACATGTTTAAGCTCGCATAAAACTTAGGAAACGAAACTCCTTACAAATAAGAAAATAGGCGGGGCTTACTAGTGAAATCATTGAAGGTAGTGGATATAACAGTGATAGGAAATTCATATGAAAGTAAGAATCAGTTAATTTCATCTTTGGAATTGTATTTTATTGCATAAATATTAATAAAATCATACCAACAGCCTTAGTAAAGTTAAAATACTGAGTAGATGTAAGTGTTTAACAGTCAGTTAATGTGGCAGACTTGCTAGTAGAGACTTCTATAATGTTCCAGAACACTAGACTTTTTCCACTCAATCTTTTATGATTGTACACTTTCAATTATTAGGTTTAATCATAGCTAATTTTGTATGTTTTCTTGTCTTTTATTTGAGTCAATTAGTATAAATAATCTTCAACACATTATTGTGAGTGAAATTATTGACACATTATTTCATGACATTAAAGTCATTTCATGATGGTTGTCTAGATGAATGACGGTAATGACAGGTTTCTTTTAATGTTCTTTTTCTGTCTCCTGGTCCATGAGTTCTAACGGAAGTAGAGTGGCTCAGAACGAGATAGCTCTCCTCCAGATGTTTCCTTACATTTAAGGGAGGGGCTGACTATACGAGACTAGGCGTGGACGAGGCACCCCCCTTTGGCGGGTGGTTCCTGCGGAGTTTAAGCAATCACAAGATTCTCCTTCAACTTTTGAGACTACCTTGATATTTCAAAGGTGAGATGAGTAAAACATAGAAGGATATTTAAAACTCTGTTTAGATGTACTTTATTTTCGTTATAGCGCTACTTATTCTGTGTATAGCTATATGCTTTGGTTGTTCTCTCCTTTTCATTCCGGGAGCAGCATGTGTTCAGTTAATAACAGTGCTCACATATGGGATATTTAACTTTATTGTTGCAGCAGGAAGTAGATGTGTACCATGTCTTATCTTGATCATTGCTATAGTAGCTGTGTATGTGTACTTCTTTAACTAGTTCATACTAAAATATAACATTTAGTTTTATAAAAAAGGTAAAAGTTATAATACATTTTTGTTTTCTATTATAATTTTTAAATTAGCAACAATGTTGCACAAGTAAGTAGTCAATGAAAATCTATCAATTAATATAAATATATTACAATTATTATAATAATACAAGACAATTAGACAGAGAGGACAGTGATAATAGCAGACATAGTACTGGATCCATCATATTGCTTGAATGCTATAGATTCTTGACTGATTTCTGAAAGACTCACTTCACGTCAACTACCTAAGCAGTAATATGAGTATATATATAGATTACTACAAATATCTTGTAATGAATCATGAAATTATCTTCATTTCTAACGATGATGCTGTTTTATGCAAAAATGTAAATTTTAACTCCAGTAAAGGAATCATGCTTGTTACAATGACAACATTAATAACATTTTCAAACACAAGACAAAGAGAAGATCATGTGATACTCCTACTTTATAGACATACATTATTACAAAGTTGTCTCACCATAATGTACTCATAATTTTATCATTTCATAATCCTTTTATATTGTTATTTGACCTCTAGTTCCAACTTTAGGTTTAGAATCTACAACTATTCAGGTTATTGTATCCATTTTGTATATATAGTTCTAAAATAACAATAGAAGATTATTTTGTTAAAGGAATGTAACTGTTTACAGGTGTTCATACATTGTATCAGAATGATAATGCTTTGGATTTTGTATTCATATTATTAATGACTCAATAATGTAAAGGATGTAAACAGTAAAAGTTGTCAAAAGTTCACCTTTGTTGTTGTTTGAGCCATTAATAGTTTAGAATAGAGCAGGTTGTGTTATATTCATAATTACTGTCATTGGTAGGATATCAACTATTTCCTTTGGACCATGATTTCTATCTCTCTTTCTCTCTCTCTCTCTAGGATATAGATTATTTCCTTTGCAATTGGAGCATGTTATCTCTCTCTCTCTCTCACTCTTTGTTTGTTACTCTTTGTAGTAAGTTTAAAAATAATATGAGCACGTGCACATTACCTGTTTACCTATAGTTAGAGCAAGTGATCCTTTATAAAAACATGTATATGTTTGTACGTGTTTAGGTTCGAGGTTTATAAAGTAAATAAGTATTCAATCAAAGCAAGACTTGGGCATGCATTTATATCCAAGTAAAAACTTAAGGAATGAAACTCTTTCTACAAATAAGAAAATAAACCTGGCTTACACGTGAAATCATTGAAGGGAGTGTATATAACAAGGATGGGAAATTCATATGAAAGTAAGAATAAAGTAATTTCATTTTTGGAATTGTATTTTATTGCAAAAATATTAGTAAGATCATTCCAACAGCCTTAGTAAAGTTGAAATACTGAGTAGAAGTATAAGTGTTTATAGCCAATCAATGTGGCAGACATGTAAGTAGAGACCCTATAATGTTCCAGAACTCTAGACTTTTTTCCACTTAATCTTTTATGATTGTACACTTTGAATTATTAGGTTTAATTGTGTATGTTAGATTTAACTGTATAATTATGATGTGTATTGATATATGGCCTTAAAATTCCATGTCCTCATGTCACATATAATTCTATGCTATTCCATAACATTACAATGCTATTACATAGCGTAGAAGTATCACTAAAAACATATATTTACTGTTTTTTACACTTTTACACAAATTTTTCCAATGTTGTTTCACTATAAATAAGGCTGCTTCCTTGAGAAAGTGTTAAAGCTTACAAGTTATTAGGTCTGAAGTTATTTCTTCATAGTGGCATCAGCATTAAGCATAAGCTTACTTTGATAATATTGGATATTTTGGACCATCATTCTTAAATGTTACAGTATATTTGTTGTAACAATAAGTCATCTCTCTTTACTTTAGGTAACCTTGTTCTCATGTGTAAAACCATTCCTTTTATTATTTTTGTTTTCAATGTTTTTATTTCATAACACATGCTATCTCAAATGAATTCCTGTAATTTCATAACACATGCTATCTCAAATGAATTCCTGTAATTGTTTTGGAACATGTATTATGAATATGAATATAATATATGGGTATGATTGTTTTGATCATTATAATATATTCTTGTATGTAGCTTTTGAGAGTGACCAATAGTTTGTATATAGGTCAATGTACTATATTAGTAGTTACTGTACTCTTGTTACAGTATGTCTTCTATAATATTATGTCTACTGTATATGTTTTATATGATCTTGTCACACTTATCTCCTATTATATTGTAAAGGACAGATTCAGATCACAAGTAATTACAGCATCATAAATATGAAACGTTTAAATTTACAGTACCCGAGCTGTCTTTGTTAAGCTACATATAATTGCTATTAATGTGTATAGAGATGTAACAATTTAGTCATGGTAAACATAATGAAAAACTGAGGGGAGATGTATTTACAATAGCCACAACTTTTCCTTAAGCTAAACAACACAAACCCAACTACTGGAGCCCTTAAAGCATTTGTCTATCTAATAATATAAGGCTTATTGTTTTGACAATTGACTATGTGAATGTTATCAGAACATTTAGTAATAATGGTAGTGACATGTTTACAACATTGCAGAATCTTATTCTATATTATAAGTAACTTAAATGATCATGAATTTATTAGATCACTCAATCCATTTTACAATGTAGAATTGATTGTTAATGCAATAAGCAATGTTTGTTAGTAAGAGTATATTTTAAATTATCATTATATTATCAATCATTTGATTAAGTGTAATAAAAATCTAGTGTTCATTTAACATTTTCTTAGACAGGTAGAAGAGAAATTAAATAGCAACAATTATATAATAGTTGAAAATTGTCATTTCTGGTCAATTGTCCAGAGTTATTTCTCTCATCTACACATAAAATAGTGTAATGATACATTTAATATAATAATTTACCATATGATGTTGTTCATTTAAACCTAATTCTTAAAGAATTGATTATTATGAGAAAATAATATTAAATAATATTACTTTATACATTAAAATACCACAAATGTTAGTTACTATTGCTGTTTGAGTTCATAACTCATATAATAACAGTTATGATGTACATATACTCCTACAACTACTAATATTGTCTAATAGTCTCATGACAAATATCTCACTACTACTATGTCAACTGACATGTGGTTGGGATAATAATTAATATCTGGTAGATTATATAAATGGTAGACACCATAGGAAAGGTGCACATGAAATATTTACGAGTAGATTTGAATTGACATAAATTACTTCCCTTAAATTATAAGAGTTACTGAATCTCTTCTAATAACAAAATAAAATAGCACTTTATGAAACAATAAACTGTAAATATTAGGCTATTATGAGTACATTACATATACTCACTGTCTCAATAAAAAATATATTAGTAATAACAAGTTAGAATGAACTAGCACACTATTGTAAATGTCTATACTAAGGAGGTTCATTCAAGTATAACAACCATTGAGAAGGTTTCCTTTTTGATCTTAACATAGTTTATAAACATGAGTTCATTAAATGGCCATCCATATATGAAGGTCTACTATCATATCTTTTGACTGATGTAATTAGAATTATACATAACCATATATATATATATATATATATATATATATATATATATATATTATATATATATATATATATTATATATATATATATATATATATATATATATATATATACATATATATATATATATATACAGTGGGTAGGAATGATTCAAACGTTGGGGAGCTTTAAATCATGAAGAAGTAATTTGATCAGAAAAAAATAATTTCAAGCAGTTATAAATGTGTTTATTAGGTAATAATCAGAAGTACATGTACATGCTGATAATAACTAATCAAAAAATGCTATAACATACACGTGGACTGAATCTGCAAAGTTGGGGGGCTTTACCCCCTCCTGCCCCCCCCTGTTCCTACCCCTATTAATATATATATATATATATATATATATATATATATATATATATATAATAGTATTTGTAGTATTATGAAACTATGCAATATAGTTAACAATAGCTGAAGTTATAAGTACTCGTACTACTACTAGTATTGTCTATTAGTTTATGATAATTAAATATCACACTACTACTATATAAGTTGACAAACGATGTGGTTGACAATGTAATTGTGAATTAAATATGAATTATACATAATATGAATTTATTTTGGATGTTGCTGGTCCAATAGTCATATACAGTACAAGTACATGTTGAGTTACTGTACTAACAAACTGATTGTCAAGATATTAGAACAATTTATTCTGGTGAACATATAATATTAATATTTTTATTTTTAACATTTTAAACTCTTCAATGATGAAAGAACTTAGAACTTAACTAGACAATGGATATATATGTATTATGAATAACGTAATAGATGTACATACACAGTTATGATTCATTAACAATATAAGACATGGATGAAATATACATCATACATGTAGTTTAACTTTCAGGGTCATGGCAATATGTTTGTTTATATTAGTAGAATATGATTTTATTATTGTTTGATATTATGTTTGAGTTTCAAGGTGAAATACTATATTATTAAACATTTAGCAGACAATACATCATTAGGTAAAGACGAACAAATCATATCCATTAACCAATACATAGTAATATTGTTTCAATCAATCTTCTAGTTTTAGCCTGTTTATTCATCACTTCATAAATCAATCATACATGATCATAATTACATTCCTATGTATCTACTTTATCCAATTATACTCCATACAAATAGAGTACCTTTTTAAATAACGATTAACTCTAACTATAGGATAATATACACTGTCATTACTTCAACATCAAAATGACTGAACTAAGAGTTACAGGTTCTATTAAGAGTAGTGTATGTCAAGACTAACACAATGTTTAATTCCTCAAATTCAACATTCAGTTAGTTGGTACACCACTGTTTACAAATGTTTGCTTCTTTATCAATCAAAACCAAACACAGTTTTTATTATAAAAATGTGATACAGCTTTATTGTAGCTGAACAACATTTTAGATTTGTAAATTGCTATTACAGTTTTTTGTTATTTTATTATTGAAAAATGGCCAGCAAAATGAAACTGAATACTTTAACTGACAACACATATAGCAACCAACAAATTCATTAACTTAAATCATGAGTGTTACAATAAGGAGAATGAATAATAATGCTAAAACTCAGCAGTTTATGTAATTCTACTTTCTGTCATAGATAATATTACTTTATTATTTCTGTTTGTATGTGTGATCTACAGACATTAATGTCAATTCTTAAGCATTGTTTCTATAGTCAATGTTTTACTACAAAATCTACATCTATGGAAAATTTATGGGAAAAGTTTTTATGTTATAAATTTGTTACTAAATTTAATAATAACTTATTTAACTCTATTACTTACGTAGTGTTGTATACTATGTTGACAGTAATCATAGAATAGGGTGGAGCTAACTCAGCTAGAAATGGGTGTAACATATCAGAGTATTTACATAAAATTGACTTTCATCATAAAATAATTCTAAGTTACATTATGATACAAATCTGTACTTAATATAAATGTGTATTCAATGAGTTAAAGGAGATAAATATTATACTGTTATAACTGTGTAGATGAGGATTTATATTGTTATGTCTGATAACTAAACTTACATTCCAGTATATTATTTTAGATGGCAGGCCTTTATTATCTATGGCCCAAATTTTGAAGTCTGGCTATTGGAATTGTCAGAATAAATTGACACTTAATTACTTTATAGTTATTTAGTTACACATGCTTGTAGATACACTATCTTCATGGCAAAAATGAAAGTGTGCTTCGTTTATAAAAATTTGGATTTGCTCCTCCCACACCAAAAATATCATGTGTAAGATCATATGTATATGTGATCTTTTGTCTCTCTAAATATCTTCTAATATGTCAATTCCAAAATGCCAAATTGTCAATGTGTAATTTAAGGAATGTGGTAGATTTGTTTCTTTTCTCGATATTTATGGCAAAAAGATATGAATCAATAGGCTTATGTTAATGAATCTTAATACATAAAATTCAGACAGACTTGATACATTCAAAGTAATCACCTGAAGTTGACTAGAAGCTAAAGATGAATCAAATGGTATCTGTACAACTTCAGGGAACTTCTGTACTCAGATCATATATGGACTCACTTGTAGTCAGTATACATGATACAGTATTGTATTAAATATACATAATGCAACTACCACATGCCTGATACATAATAACAAGAACTTGATATTACACTGAAGAGATTAATTAAATCTTATATCTCAAAAACGGGACTGTTTGTCTCAAAAGCCTATAATTGTTATGACAAATAAGCATTACACTTTTGATATTTAGGTTGTTATATAAAGATGTGTATACAACCATTCCACTTTACTCTTGTTTGAAATATTTTCACCTCGATCCCCATATTTAATGAATTTTAATAAACTGTTTGATGTTTTTATTAACTTATAAATACCTATATACCTCTAACATTAACCTTTGTTTTCAATCATGTGTGAATATTAAGTTGTCAGATAGTATGTCTAGAAGAGAGCTTGCATTACTGTTACTATATACATTATGTCGGATGAACATTCTTTTGCTTTTTTTAAGCTTTTCTTAAAATAGCTCCAATTACAATAATTGTCTTACTTGTGAATGTAATAATCACTAATTTTTTAAAATTTAACTACAAGTCAATATTGAATAAACTAAATTTTTACTTTCTCAATTGCCAAACAATGCAGCAAACTCTCACACATTAACTACACTACTAGTAAGAGTACATGCATAACTAAAAAAAGAGACTTTAATGTCTGATCATTTAAATGAAGTCTGTATCATTTTATTGTTATTTACTTTTAAATTTTTTAATTACTCTATATCTTTACTTAGTGTTACTTTAACATAAGTAGAAGTATCAATCCTGTACGATAATCCAATGTGTATTATTAAAAATGTATATGTCTCATTAATCACTAATAGCATTCGTGAAATGATGAGTAGTTTATACCAATTATGATATCATTCTGTTTTGTTATACTATAATTGTTAGGATTCTAACTGTCAATGAGGGCATATTTATACAAATGAGTATCAACTGAATATTATTTTAATTACTGATAGTATTTTGCAACAATAATAATTGCTGACAATTTTTTGCAATAACTACAAGTAATTTTACTATGTTGCTTTGCACATAAGAAGTCATTAATAGTTTTCAAAAAGGAAATCTTTGTAACAATCTGACATCATTCATTTGATCAATCATAATAACATGTGTGCTCTAATTATGACAAACATTAATTTGCATTAATTAAAATATTATACTACAAGTGAATATCACAATTATTAGCAAAAAGATACTAATTATTTGTCAGTCAAGTAAGAGAATGATGAATATAGTAATATTAATTAATATGTTTGCTCAACAAATAATACTTGTAATGAATGATACATGTACAAAGTACAACAATTAATAAAGTTTTATCTCCTTGATTAGCTCACTCTCAATTTTGTGACTACCATTCTTCATATTGAAATGAATCGTCATGTCGTAATAGTGGACGATCTTCACTACTTTCAAATCTGCTGCAGTCTCTTGGGAAAATTGCTTTGATTAGCTTCTTAAAAGTTCTCTTTATTAGAATTTGGTAACACAGTCTGATGCACCGAAAATGACTCATAGATATATACATATGATACATCATGATTAGAAGATAAGTAATGAAACATAAAACAATTTCCAATGCCATCACAGTATCGCTAACAGTAGGGTTTTCTGATGAGTTATAGGCAAGAGTAATGCTGAAATAAATTAAGAGAAGTACCATAAACCATATATCTAATGCATTTACTATGTTCTTCTTGTATGGCAGAACAACAGCCTGAACAATAGTAAATGATCCTAAGATAATCTGTATTAGTAAAAACTGCAGAGTCAAATTATTACCTTCAAGAACAGCTGTAGTAATATAAATGATAGAGAGCACAAGCAACCTCACACCAAACCAATACCTAAAGCTATCCTTGTAAGGTCCATGAATAGCATCAATAAATGGACGAAAGTATTTGGCAATGAAACGATTTCTCAACATTTTAACTCCAAACAATCCAACCAATGTAAAAGGTACAATGAAAAACGATATCACTGCTATACTAACACATAGTAGAACAATGTGATAAGGATTTTGACTATAAAGGACACTGCCATCACTAAACCAAACCAGTGACTCACCAGAACTAGTGGAATTGTTATAATAGATACGTGCTGGTGTAAGAACAAACAGTGAGATGGATAAGAGATCTGAGTATGAAATGTACATCAATGTTACAAGTACTTGTACAGAGGACCCAACAATAAGGTTAGCAACTCTTGTTGAAAATTGACTTAAGAAGATAATGACAGCAACTATTAGCCAAAAATAAATTGGGCAAGTGTACAATATAGCAGCCTTTCCAAGCTCATTGAGATCACTCTTTATGCAAAATGGTATATTCCATTGATATTTTATGGAAGTAATCAAATACACTAAAAATTGTAGAATTGTATTTTCAAGTTCAATCCTAGACCAACCTATGACGTACCATTGCATAATATTAAGATAAAAGATAAAACCTCCAAGTGTACCCAAGTCAATTGTCAATCTCAAACTAAACAACACTAATACATATACTATACCACCTAGTATACCAAATGATATAGCAAGTGCAGAATGTAGTGTATTAGAACACTGATAACAATCAGTACTCCCTAAGACAATACTGTACCCTTCTTTACATTGACCACATAGCCATCCCATACGATTTCCTCTACACATAATGTCAGACTGTATTATATTTATAGTTGTATTTGGCAGACAGTATCCAGGAGGACAGTGTTTAGTGTAACCAACACTACTTCCATTGTCCATTAGTCCTAGCCATGATCGAGGTGGAGTAACAATAGTTGTGAAATCAATGTTACATTGTGTGATCCCAAACCTTTTAAGAAATGGACTACATATACATGTTTTGGTCTCATTACTGTGTATAAATCCTGGTGGACAGCTTTGTGGAATAAGTTTAACTGAAGTTGTAGAAAAATAACCTAAAACCTCAAAATGTAAATACATTGTATTGTTTATTTTCTCTGATAAATAGATAGTAAAATTTAAAAACGTACATTTACTACTGTGTACAGATTGAATTTGTTGCTCAATACGTAACAGATGTGTGATGTCAACTGTGTCTACCCTATGATGTTTCTTAGACCAACGCTTCCAAATTGTAGTCAGTCTGGTAAGAATTTGTGCATAAGTTGGATTAAAATTCAGGTCAAATGCTCTTAAGCCAATGCTAATATTTTCACCAGGATACACTTTGATCGGCTTGCTATGATTTCTAATGCAACAAAAATTGATGCTCACAGCTACTGATGATATCTCTCCAATATGGTTGTCTTCATAAAAATAAAGTATCTTGTCATATATATCACTTAAATTGACTTCATTTAATTGTGTTTGTTTACAGTCATACAATGGAGAAACATAAATAGAATTGCCAGCTAATTTGGCTGTGTTTTTCTCAAATGTTAACATGGCATTAGAATTGGAAATATTTTGAGTTATTATTTGAATAGCACATAATGGGTTGATTGTGGGGAGATTTCTATCCATATGTGAGTAAATAGCACCACCGTAAAAAGAAGCATGATTGTTAACAAAAGATGCATTACACGATTCATGAATAAAAAGATGTGATAAAGAATCAAGTCGAATAGCGGCTCCATGACTGGCATTGTTGTTTTTAAAAATTAGTGTACCATTTAAGTAAATGTCACTGTTATATGCTTGTATTACTGAACCTGTTATATTCATGAAAATATTACTTTCTCCAACGATTTTGTATTGACAATTTGACATTTGTAAACAGATTTTGTATTGACAAAAACCATTTTGCCAGAATTAAGAGATGTTATTAAAGAATCAGAAAATACTTGATTTACTTTTACAGATTCTAAAATGAAATGTACATTTTTGTGTCCCTTTGTTGTTTCTGAGAGAATAAATGGGTTACGTATTCCAATATAGACTTGAATATAATTGATATTGTTGAGATAAATTGTGAGTTTGCTGGACACATTAGAAGATGTTATAATTTGAAAAATTGAGTGTTTATATTGATTTGAAGTGTTGTAAGAATTAAAGTCATCATTAATATATATTCCTTCATGTGCATCATGAATTAAACTGTCAGAAATACTTATAATATTCCATTGTACATTGAACATTTTTTTATCAAATGTACTTGTAGTAACCATACAACCTAATCTAAATGTGTCAAATGCTAAACTATAAATGTTGTGGTTAAAATTAGAATTAGTAACTGTAATAGAAGTATTTCCAACTGGCGCATCACTAAAAATAAATGCTATACCATCAAACAGACCACCACTATTAAAGTTCCAATAGCCATGAGACATAACTATATTAGCACTGTAGTTCCCTCGACTAAATAAAACTGTCATACCAGCTGCAAAAGAACTGATTGCTTTAGATCTTTTATCATCAACATTAGCTGCATTTGAGATATCACCATATGGTACAATGTTCAAATTGCCTTCTATACTTGTGTTGTTTAGGAGAACACTAGCTTTTAAAACTTTATGCCATTTATACATATTACTAAAGTACAATATAAGTCCTGAACCACCACAAGATTTACTCCTGTTATCAGTAGTGATATTGACATTATTAAGGGTAACATTGTTATTTGGATTTATTAGAAGAATAGCAAAACCATAATAGTTGTTAATAGCAACTCTAAACAATTTGATGTCAGAACAATAACTGACAAACAATGTGACTGATTGACCCTCATTAAAATAGAAAGTGGTATCATTAGGATAGAGTTTGTTAGTTGATGGCATAAGCCCCCCACACTTTGTTACAATTACATTTTTAATAAAAAGTCCACTAATATTATAAAACCCAAAGCCATTTGATGGATATTTGGTACTTTGTTGCCTGCAAGTGATAGTTGCAGATGTTTCTGATATACTACTTAAGGTGATATTTGATGTGTTACTAACCAGACAAAAAGAACTTGAGGACAAGATGTGCTTTACATCAGAGGAGAGAAGTATTTCTGTGTCTGGTAGAAGAAGTTGAGTTGACTCACAAAGATATTTATTCAGAGAATCAGATTTTGTTAATACAAGACAATTCGACAGAGAGGACAGTGATAATAGCAGTCATAGTACTGGATTCATATTGCTTGAATGCTATAGATTTTTGATTGATTTCAGAAAGACTTACTTCGCATCAACTTCCTAAGTAGTAATATGAGTATATATAGATTACTACAAATATCTTGTAATGAATCATGAAATTATCTTCATTTCTAACAATTATTTAAGTAATCAGTGATGCTGTTTTATGCAAAAATGTAAACTTTAACATCAGTAAAGAAATCATGCTTGTTACAATGACAACATTAATAACATTTTCAAACACAAGACAAAGAGAAGATCATGTGCTACTCCTACGTTATAGACATACATTATTACAAAGTTGTCTCATCATAATGTACTCATAATTTTATCATTTCTTAATCCTTTTATATTGTTATTTGACCTCTAGTTCCAACTTTAGGTTTAGAATCTATAACTATTCAGGTTATTGTATCCATTTTGTATATATAGTCAAAGAATAACAATAGAAGATTATTTTGTTAAAGGAATGTAACTATTTACGGGTGTCCATACATTGTATCAGAATGATAATGCTTTGGATTTTGTATTCATGTTATTAATGACTCAATAATGTAAAGAATGTAAACAGTAAAAGTTGTCAAAAGTTCATCTTTGTTGTTGTTTGAGCCATTAAAAGTTTGGAAGAGAGGAGGTTGTGTTATATTCATAATTACTGTCATTGGTAGGATAGAGATTATTTCCTTTGGACCATAATTTCTATCTCTCTCTCTCTCTCTCTAGGATATAGATTATTTCCTTTGCAATTGGACCATGTTATCTCTCTCTATCTCTCTCTGTTTGTTACTCTTTGTAGTAAGTTTAAATATAATATGATCACACAAAACCTGCTTACCTATAGTTAGAGCAAGTGATCCTTTATAAAAACGTGTAGACGTTTGTACATGTTTAAGCTCGCATAAAACTTAGGAAACGAAACTCCTTACAAATAAGAAAATAGGCGGGGCTTACTAGTGAAATCATTGAAGGTAGTGGATATAACAGTGATGGGAAATTCATATGAAAATAAGAATCAGTTAATTTCATCTTTGGAATTGTATTTTATTGCATAAATATTAGTAAAATCATACCAACAGCCTTAGTAAAGTTAAAATACTGAGTAGATGTAAGTGTTTAACAGTCAGTCAATGTGGCAGACATGCTAGTAGAGACTTCTATAATGTTCCAGAACACTAGACTTTTTCCACTCAATCTTTTATGATTGTACACTTTGAATTATTAGGTTTAATCATAGCTGATTTTGTATGTTTTCTTGTCTTTTATTTGAGTCAATTAGTATAAATAATCTTCAACATATTATTGTGAGTGAAATTATTGACACATTATTTCATGACATTAAAGTCATTTCATGATGGTTGTCTAGATGAATGACGGTAATGACAGGTTTCTTTTAATGTTCTTTTTCTGTCTCCTGGTCCATGAGTTCTAACGGAAGTAGAGTGGCTCAGAACGAGATAGCTCTCCTCCAGATGTTTCCTTACATTTAAGGGAGGGGCTGACTATACGAGACTAGGCGTGGACGAGGCACCCCCCTTTGGCGGGTGGTTCCTGCGGAGTTTAAGCAATCACAAGATTCTCCTTCAACTTTTGAGACTACCTTGATATTTCAAAGGTGAGATGAGTAAAACATAGAAGGATATTTAAAACTCTGTTTAGATGTACTTTATTTTCGTTATAGCGCTACTTATTCTGTGTATAGCTATATGCTTTGGTTGTCCTCTCCTTTTCATTCCGGGAGCAGCATGTGTTCAGTTAATATCATTGCTCACATATGGGATATTTAACTTTATTGTTGCAGCAGGAAGTAGATGTGTACCATGTCTTATCTTGATCATTGCTATAGTAGCTGTGTATGTGTACTTCTTTAACTAGTTCATACTAAAATATAACATTTAGTTTTATAAAAAAGGTAAAAGTTATAATACATTTTTGTTTTCTATTATAATTTTTAAATTAGCAACAATGTTGCACAAGTAAGTAGTCAATGAAAATCTATCAATTAATATAAATATATTACAATTATTATAATAATACAAGACAATTAGACAGAGAGGACAGTGATAATAGCAGCCATAGTACTGGATCCATATTGCTTGAATGCTATAGATTTTTGACTGATTTCTGAAAGACTCACTTCACATCAACTACCTAAGCAGTAATATGAATATATATATAGATTACTACAAATATCCTGTAATGGATCATGAAATTATCTTCATTCTAACAATGATGCTGTTTTATGCAAAAATGTAAATTTTAACTCCAGTAAAGGAGTCATGCTTGTTACAATGACAACATTAATAACATTTCAAACACAAGACAAAGAGAAGATCATGTGATACTCCTACTTTATAGACATATATTATTACAAAGTTGTCTCATCATAATGTACCTATAATTTTATCATTTCTTAATTCTTTTATATTGTTATTTGACCTCTAGTTCCAACTTTAGGTTTATAATCTATAACTATTCAGGTTATTGTATCCATTTTGTATATATAGTTATAAAATAACAATAGAAGATTATTTTGTTAAAGAAATGTAACTGTTTACAGGTGTCCATACAATGTATCAGAATGATAATGCTTTGGATTTTGTATTCTTATTATTAGTGACTCAATAATGCAAAGCATGTAAACAGTAAAAGTTGTCAAAAGTTCATCTTTGTTGTTGTTTGAGCCATTAAAAGTTTAGAATAGAGCAGGTTGTGTTATATTCATAATTACTGTCATTGGTAGGATATTGACTATTTCCTTTGGACCATGATTTCTATCTCTCTCTCTCTCTCTAGGATATAGATTATTTCCTTTGCAATTGGAGCATGTTATCTCTCTCTCTAGGATATAGATTATTTCCTTTGCAATTGGAGCATGTTATCTCTCTCTCTCACTCTCTGTTTGTTACTCTTTGTAGTAAGTTTAAAAATAATATGATCACACATTACCTGTTTACCTATAGTTAGAGCAAGTGATCCTTTATAAAAACATGTATATGTTTGTACATGTTTAGGCTTGAGGTTTATAAAGTAAATAAGTATTCAATCAAAGCAAGACTTGGGCATGCAACTATATCCACGTAAAAACTTAAGGAATGAAACTCTTTCTACAAATAAGAAAATAAGTGTGGTTTACACGTGAAATCATTGAAGGGAGTGTATATAACAAGGATGGGAAATTTATATGAAAGTAAGAATAAAGTAATTTAATTTTGGAATTGTATTTTATTGCAAAAATATTAGTAAGATCATACCAACAGCCTTAGTAAAGTTGAAATACTGAGTAGACGTAAGTGTTTATAGCCAATCAATGTGGCAGACATGTAAGTAGAGACCCTATAATGTTCCAAAACTCTAGACTTTTTTCCACTCAATTTTTTATGATTGTACACTTTGAATTATTAGGTTCAATTGTGTATGTTTGATTTAACTGTATAATTATGATATGTATTGATATATGGCCTTAAAATTCCATGTCCACATGTCACATATAATTCTATGCTATTCCATAACACTCCAATGCTATTACATAGCATAGAAGTATCACTAAAACATATATCTACTGATTTTTACACTTTTACACAAATATTTCCAATGTTGTTTCACTATAAATAAGGCTGCTTCCTTGATAAAGTGTTAATACTTATAAGTTATTAGGTCTGAAGTTATTTCTTCATAGTGGCATCTGCATTAAGCATAAGCTTACTTTGATAATATTGGATATTTTGGACCATCATTCTTAAATATTACAGTATATTTGTTGTAACAATAAATTATCTCTCTTTACTTTAGGTAACCTTGTTCTCATGTGTAAACCATTCCTTTCATTATTTTTGTTTTCAATGTTTTTATTTCATAACACATGCTATCTCCAATGAATTCCTGTAATTGTTTTGGAACATGTGTTATGAATATGTATATAATATATGGGTATGGTTGTTTTGATCATTATAATATATTCTTGTATGTAGCTTTTGAGAGTGACCAAAAAATCCTTGAACAACCCATATATAGCAACCAATGAACTCAATTAACCCTAACCTGTATGATGTTAAGTCAAATTTACTGTTAAAGGTGTAAAAGGTGCTGAGGTAATAAGAAAGCATTCAATTCATGTACACTAACTTTGGTCTGACTATAACTATATATAAAGTGCAAGATCATTGAACTTGAGTAATATTTGGTTAAAATTGTCATTGGAAGAAATGAAAGGGGCTGCTGTTCCTCTTGCACCATTCACGAAGCCATTGTAGGCACTGACAGCTAAATTAAGAAGAGTTGGTGGTCCGACTATAGTTGATACATTGGTAGATATACTTTAAGAAGTCTAACGTTCTTGTCTGACCAGTACTATCATCAATAAAGTAAACAGCATATTGTTGAGAAGGTGATGGTAAATTTTGGAGCATTATTTGATGTCTTTGATCAACATATCATTTCTTCTGTGAACATACAAAGTGTTGTTAGGGTAGTTTTTGACATTATCTTGAACATCTTTTATAGCAGATGATGTAGGGAACATCAAGAGAGAGGTTACTGGATCAAATATTTTGTCTCAATAATTTTATGACATACATTGACAATATATAGGTAGAAGCATTTAATCTCAACACTGACAATACCTTGAGTCCTTTTTTCTGAAGGTTATCTTCTTATTCTACATAACGTACATTGTAAAAATGTAAACAGAATTTCTGATCAATTCTTTATGTGATTTTTTTAATAAAATAAAGTACTGTAAATTTTTAAGTAGTGATACTTAAAAACTTTTTCTTTCCAAAATTATGATGCTGTGATTATTTGTGATCTGAATATTTCCTTTAAAATATAATAGTCGGTAAGTGTGATATAATGTAATATATATTCAATGTGTATTTCAATCCAATGTTTTTATTTTGTATTTTATATTCTTTTTTCCATTTTTGTAATGCTGTGAATACTTGTGATCTGAATATGTCCTTGACAATATACTAGTTTGTTAATGTGATAGAATGTAGTATAAATTCTAAGTGTATTTCAATCCAAAGTTTTATCATATTTACTCTATTTTTTTCCATATTTGTGATTGTGGGAATACTTGTGATCTCAATGTGTCCTTTGCAATATAATAGTTGGTTAGTGTGATAGAATGTAGTATTTATTTTAACCATATTTCAATTAAATGTTTTTATTTTATTTACTCCATTGTTTTTCTTTCTATATTTCTGATGCTGTGATTACTTGTGATCTGAATGTACCCTCTACAATATAATAGGGGGTAAGTGTGATATAATGTAATAAAAATTCAAAGTGTATTTCAATCCAATCTTTTATTTTATTTACTCTAATGTTTTTCCCATATTTCTGATGCTGTGACTACTTGTGATCTGAACATATTCTTTTACAATATAATAGGAGGTAAGTGTGATATAATGTAGTATAAATTGTAAGCATATTTCGATCCAATGTTTTCATTTTATTTATTCTATTTATTTTTCTTTTCATGTTTATGATGCTGTCATAACTTGTGAGATGAATGTGTCCATTACTATATAACAGTTTGTAAGTGAAGTATAACAATCACACTTGTGTTTTTTTTATTGTGATAAAGATATTCATTGTGTTTGTTCTATATGAAATATGAATTCATAAATATTAAATTTTGTTGGAAGTGTTCTCTTATAAGGATGTTAGTTCATTTTCTTTGTATGGGATGCTAGATTATTCTCTAGACTACTAAGAATTTGCAATTTTTATGTCCTTTATGTCTCCTTTATAATATGATAGTCTGTAAGTGAGATGTAATGTAGTATAAATTCTAAGCATATTTCAATCCAATGTTTTCATTTTGTTTACTCTATTGTTTTTGTTTCCTTATTTATGATTCTGTAATTACTTGTGATCTGAATGTGTCCTTTAAAATATAATAGTATGTATTTGTGATATAATGTAGTATAATTTCCAAGAGTATTTCAATCCAATATTTTTTCATTTTATTTACTCCATTGTTTTTTCCCTATATTATGATCCTGTTATTACTTGTGATCTGAATCTGCCCTTTACAATGCAATAGTTTGTAAGTGTAACACAATGTAGTATAAAATATAAGTGTATTTCAATCCAATGTTTATATTTTATTTACTTTATTGTTTTTCTGTCCATATTCATGATGCTGTGGTTACTTATGATCTGAATGTGTTATTTTCTCTATAATAGTTTGTAAGTGTGATGTAATGTAGTATAAATTTTAAGCGTATTTCAATCCAATACCTTTATTTTATTTACTTCATTGCTTTCTTTCTATGTTTATGATGCTATGATTACTTGTGATCTGAATCTGCCCTTTACAATGCACTAGTAAGTGTGACACATTGTAGTATAAATTATAAGTATATTTCAATTCAATGTTTACATTTTATTTACTTTATTGTTTTTCCGTCCATATTCATTATATTGTGGTTACTTATGATCTGAATGTCTTATTTTCTCTATAATAGTTTGTAAGTGTGATGTAATATAGTATAAATCCTAAGCGTATTTCAATCCAGTGTTTTCATTTTGTTTACTCCATTGTTTTTTCCTATATTATGATGCTGCAATTACTTCTTATCTCGATGTGTCCTTTACAATATAATAGTTTGTAAGGGTGATGTAATGTAATATAAATTCTAAGTGTATATCAATCCAATGTGTTTATTTTATTTACTTCATTGTTTTTCTTTCTATATTTATGATGCTCTGATTACTTGTGATCTGAATCTGCCCTTTACAATGTAATAGTTTGTAAATGTGACACAATGTAGTATAAAATATAAATGTATTTCAATCCAATGTTTACATTTTATTAACTTTATTGTTTTTCTATCCATATTCATTATATTGTGGTTACTTAAGATCTGAATGTGTTATTTTCTCTATAATAGTTTGTAAGTGTGATGTAATATAGTATAAATCCTAAACGTATTTCAATCCAGTGTTTCCATTTTGTTTACTCCATTGTCTTTCAATATTATGATGATGCTGCAATTACTTCTTATCTTGATGTGCCCTTTACAATATAATAGTTTGTAAGGGTGATGTAATGTAGTATAAATTCTAAGCATATTTCAATCCAATGTGTTTATTTTATTTACTTCATTGTTTTTCTTTCTATATTTATGATGCTGTGATTACTTGTGATCTGAATCTGCCCTTTACAATGTAATAGTTTGTAAATGTGACACAATGTAGTATAAAATATAAGTGTATTTCAATCCAATGTTTACATTTTATTTACTTTATTGTTTTTCTGTCCATATTCATTATATTGTGGTTACTTATGATCTGAATATATTATTTTCTCTATATTAGTTTGTGAGTGATGTAATGTAGTATAAATTCTATAAGCGTATTTCAATCCAATGTTTACGTTTTGTTTACTCTATTTTTTTTGTTTCCTTATTTGTGATGCTGTAATTACTTGTGATCTGAATGTGTCCTTTACAATATAATAGTATGTATTTGTGATATAATGTAGTATAAATTCTAAGCATATTTCAATCCAATGTCATCATTTTGTTTACTCCATCCGTTTCTATCCATATATATGATGCTATGATTACTGGTTTTCTATATATGTTTTTAACAATATAATAGTTCGTAAGTGTAACACAATGTAATATAAAATATAAGTGTATTTCAATCCAATGTTTACATTTTATTTACTTTATTGTTTTTCTGTCCATATTCATGATACTGTGGTTACTCATATTCTGAATGTGTTATTTCTATATAATAGTTGTAATTGTGATGTAATGTAGTATAAATTGTAAGTGTATTTCAATCCAATGTTTTCATTTTGTTTACTCTATTGTTTTTGTTTCCTTATTTTTGATGTTGTAATTACTTGTGATCTGAATGTGTCCTTTACAATAAAATAGTATGTATTTGTGATATAATGTAGCATAAATTCTAAGCATATTTCAATCCAATGTTTCATTTTGTTTACTCTATTGTTTTTGTTGCCTTAATTATGATGCTGTAATTACATGTGATCTGAATGTGTCCTTTACAATGCAATAGTTTGTAAGTGTGACACAATGTAGTATAAAATATAAGTGTATTTTAATCCAATGTTTACATTTTATTTACTTTATTGTTTTTCTGTCCATATTCATGACACTGTGGTTACTTATGATCTGAATGTGTTATTTTCTCTATAATAGTATGTAGATCAGCTTAAAAAATCTCAAATGGTGACTGTGTGTCCTGCACTGCTCTAGTAGTGAGCGACCTGCTTTATAAGAAAAGGACAATTTTTAATGCACTAAAAACATTGTATAAATTAATTGTATTAGGACTTTTATAATTACCAATCTAAGTATAATTATATTGTCTGGTTTTTCAGAAACTCTCTAGTAAACATGAACATAACAGAGCAAAGTACACAAAATAATAAACAATATAGATAGATTAAACTAGATATTCTACATTTAGCAATTTAGATATTACATATTGACTAACATTGTACACATATACTGTATTGTTTTACAAGTTATTGACACACTTGATGGGTGGGGCATTTCCAAATATCAGATGCTTACAGGAGTCCACTTGTCTCATTTCAGCAAGCAGCTACATATCAGTATGTGATATTGTATGGTGTTAGAAGAGAAACAATAATGAAACAGACTTTGTTTATTCCATGTTTGAATGTTAATGTTATATTTTTAACATTTGATATAAGACAAAATTAATATTGTACATTTTGTCTTATCACTTTACTTTAAATGATACACATTTCATGTCACAAATTTAAGTAGTCAAATTAAAAAAGACAATCCACTTCTTTACACTAACAAGAGCATACTCATTGCTGATATATGCTGTCTACCTTATAGTTGTGTTTTCATTAGAGTATACACATAAAGTATTATTATGTTTTTAAAATTGTTGTTATTGTTATCTTAGATTTCATGATGGCTACTATCATTTTGATAATCTTATATAGTAGAGATTTGTCATCATTCTAAATACATATATAATTGTACGTTTGTAGGGTTTTATTTGCTATAATATGGATGCATTAAATAGACATTATCTACTTAGAAATGATTACAGTACATTTGTACTACAATCACTAGGTGAAACAGTACTATACACTCATTACTGTATATGACACTATAAAAATTTATATGTTTTATAATAAACTAAGTCCAAATATTGTATCTGTAATAGTAGCTTCTGCTTTCATAATAGAATTACTATTACTATAGAGGTAAAACACCTCATAGCCAGTCACTTCTGATACAGTTAACCAAGGAGAGTTACATGATGGAGACCTGTGTCAGTTCTGATGTGGTCAAAACAGTTTGATTACCAGCAACTAAAGAAAATGTACATGCAGTTATGTTGATTTCGTAGAAATTAACTACTTTTGCTTGTTGTATTTTGACCACTTTATCCAGGAGAAGAACCACTATTTACTATATGCACTGTACTATATACATTGGTCAGCCTGTCTTATTTTCAATATTGCTGTATCTGTGAAGCAAATCTTGTCTATTCACCACCACTATAAGACACAGGCCACTATCAGTTACAATAGCAATGGTCAGTGACTGAATACATGTATTAATATTTTCTACAGCTATGTAGATAGATAGTTGCAATGTAGGTTCTTCTATGTATTTTTCTCTGATCTACTCCATAAGAGATGCTATCCTCCATTTTTTCACTTTTACTTTCAATGTATCTGATGGAACATCTACTGTTGTCACCTATAGAAATGAAAATCATCTGTCCACTATTACATATACTGCTACAAGTGTTTGGTTCACTCGTTTCTAATCAGGAATGATATAATCTTCATAACCTTATAATCCAGTTCTTTAAACCAGTGCAGATTGACCTGAATACTTCTTGAAGAGTATTGAATGTGGTATATTTTTATAGCTTCTTGTTCTCACCTGACTTTGGTAGTTTTGTCATGGTGGTTGTAGTAACAGGTTTAACTTCATGCTTTATATATAGAGAAATTACATTGAGTTAGTGTATAGAAAACCAACTCATTATCTACATATACCTTATCATTATGAGACATAATATAACAATAACATAATGTACATATTACAAAAAGGAACTTGGTCTTGTTGCCAAAGCCTACTATCCAGTGCTGAAAGCTCTCAGTCAATTTCACTGAGAGTAAATCTTGTATTGTACAAGTAATTTTCACTTCCTTTCTTTATTAACAGTAACATGAGCTAGGTTAACATAAGGCATATCTTGTTGAGGCTGATACTCTAGGTTACATAGAAATGCAGGGTTACATTTTAAAGCTGATGGGTGATAAGTAAGAGGCTCAGCACAAAAAGCAATAGCTGCTGTGACAATGGATCACAAAAATGAGCATTCAATGAAGTCATCAGTCCAATAAATCTTCATCCATAGCATTTTGTCAACTAGATGCAATGAGCCACGAGGATCATTTGACTGTAACTAAATGGTATATGAAAACTGACAAGGCAAATGTCCATGCAGTCAGACATTCAAGAGTAAAATATGGTGGTTCATTTCTGTTAAAAAAGGCCACCACTGTAGTTGGGAACAAACCCTGTATGTATATGGAAATATCATCACATATAAGATAATGTAAATTTACATACCTGAGGTACAACTCCATGTTCAAATGTTAAAACCAAAGGTTCACATGTTGTGGCAAATTTTCTCTTTTCTTCATATGTGAGATGTTTAGGAGACAATCCACTGGGAATAAAATAATATACATTATTACGTTGAACCTTAACAATGACACAAAGATCACATAGCAAATGCAATAGGTCATTTCTCTCAAAGAGACCAGAGGCAAATTGAATAGAAACAAGATCTGTGAGATCTTCAGTAAATAGTCCCTCTTCTCAAAGTTTTTGGTGAAAGCCAAGGCAGAGAGGGATTTAATAAAAAAAGAGATGTGAAAACTTGATATCTAGTGATTCCTAATTTCTCTCCTATATGTTAACAGTGATTTCGTGACACAATACCATGACCAACTTCATCACCTACTTCCTTGATGTTTGACTCCAGAACATACCAACAAATTGGAATTTCCTTTTTACTAACAACTTTGTCATGGCCAGTAACGTATGTTCTAACAAGGGTGGACAGCTTGTCACGATTGTGTGCTTCCATGTTATTATTAACAGCAAAAATAAGCTGTTGCTGTCTTTCATTATAAAAAATCAGTTGATGTTTGTATCGCTTTAATGCTAATAAAGGCTAGGCATTTTTTGCCAGGATAGACTCTTCAAATGGCCATAGTAGGCCTCTCATTTTGTCATAGTAGCTACCATTTATTAGAAACAAAGAAGTAGATTAATTTCCATCTACAGCCATAATATTTGCTAATAAAATTGAGCAGACAAATGCTGTAATAAGCTCTAGCTTAGACATCCTGAGCTCCTGAGGCTAGGTAAGTGCTTCTCCTTTTATTGAGTATTGGAAGACAGGTTTACTGGACAGACAATCAGTCAATTTGTGTACAATCACATTCACAGTATTGCCTTGAACAAAGCTCTAGATACATTAACAAACTGTGGCTAACTGTCACTGTCTAGTACATATGTCCAGATTGACTTAGACATCTGCTGCCGAGCTCTTCTTCTCATTTTAGCAAGAATACTCTGAGATAGTTGTAGGACACTTTCAGGTTTAGTGGTTTCAATGTCAATGACATCTAATTGATTGACATCTGCTGATTGTTTCATTTTAGGATGCTGATCCTTAAATTCTTATATTTTCAAAAGATCAATTTTTCATCCAAGAATTAGACATTTATATTGTTCACGTTCATTTTCTTTGGAATCCTCTACTGTTATCTTCATTTGAGGACTTGCAAGCATGGGCTTAATGTCTGTATTCTGGCTGTCATCTACTATTTTTGTTTTTATGCAAAGTGGCTACCTGACAACTGGAAGTGATATTTTAGTTGATTTCTCTATACCACATGCCAAATGTGATAACTCTGTCTTTGTAGACAGAGATACTGGCTCAATGAGAATAACCTGTGCATGGATATCTTCTGCAAGCATTTGCATTAACTTTTCCATGAAACTATTTTGCCAATTCTTATCACCATCAAATCTGGCTATTCTTTCTATAGTTTGAATGAATCAACATGTTATCAAGCAAGAAATAGCTAATTCAACTGACAATGTACTATATGCACACCTGCACAACATTTAACATTTATGACTGCTTTTAGTGGATTTCAAAAATTAATACAAAACAGTCAATAAAATAAAAAAGTGCAATAGTATACAATTAATTGAAAACTTATTTGAAATTTCTATAGTACTCTCGAACATTATAAAAACAGTATAGTTGGACCTCTTTTCTAGGAAATACAGTAATATATTCACAGCCAAACTTTTGACATGATTATTTTCAGAAAAGCATTTTATTCAAACAAATAGTAGCACAATAACTAGTATTGTGTAATAATAATTAAACATAAATAACATGCAATAGAGCAAATATGTTTTCAGTTATTGCATAAACACAGAATGTAATCCCGTGATAACACATATACCATTTGCAATATTACTGTTGATTATAGAGGTAATTATGAATGGCCTCTGCCTTGTTCTTGTTAACAATAAACCCTCAATGGCAGAAATTAATGTCTGCCGGGAAACAGCCAATTACTCAGATTGTATCCACAGAGCTATTACTTGTACACTGGTTGTTATGTTAATAAAAGCATCTAAAACACTTGTCCAGCAATTCTACATGAACATGCAAACAATTAGATGTAGGAAGGGTCAAGGTGGTCATTAGGCCTAAATATGAGACTAGCCCTCTACTTTATTAAGTTGTTAACGATAGGCCCCTCAATGGCAGAAATCAGTGTCTCTTACAAAACAGGTGATGACTTGGATTGTATCCACAGAGCTACTACTTGTGAAAGCTTGATTGTGTGTGCTGCCATCTTGTTTTAAACCTTCAAATTTTTGAAAAATCATGGCCTAGACTAATCTTTTCCCAATTAGCACTAATATTTGTCAAAAGTGTAAGTGCTTTTTTGTGATTGGTTTGTTCAATGTCCACCTTCATTGTGTTACTGTCATCACTAACTTTACATTTCCCAAGCACTGATCAAGCAACATCACTTATATGATAAAGTGTGTGATCTTTGACAAGAAGACTACGAGCTGTTGCTACATCACTAGGAGCAATGAGGTAGTCCTCACATTTAAAAGCATGCATCTCACTCAACTTTAATACAGTCTTAATAACTTTATTAAAAATATTCCAGCTTTTCTGGATGTCGATCATTGATGTAATTACTGCAACACAACAATAGTTTTAGGTTACTTCAACAATAACTTCAACTTCATCATTTTCTCAATAAATTGTCATTTGTCCATATATCACAATGACGAGACAACATTTGGATTTGTGGATCACCATCAGCAATAATGCCAGCTTTGTTGCAACATGGTAAACAAAAAATGTAGGAAAGTGTAAAAAGAAGAAGGTGAAGAAATCATGTGGAGAGGAATTGGTTAGCATCGGGACACCAGAGACACCATCTCAATCTGTTTTCTATTACAATATCTGTTGGTGGCTCAGTACAAATGAGAGATTGAAAAAATAAGAGCTCATCTGATGGAAGAGGAATTAAACATGAAATATTAGTTTTGAACATTTGAAAAACATGACAAAACTGAAGACTTCTAAGGAACCCAATTAACATATCAGTATTGTGCTTTGGAAATAATTTTTGCAGAATAGACTTAGGCACAATACCAGTATTACTAGCTATATTTTGATGAGCACATTGGATTTCTTTAGGAGCTAATAGAACACCATTGACTTCAGTGAGAAGAGTAGCTCTGTCAATAATAACATACTTTGAGCATCATCCTAACTTTAAAAAAATAAGATGAGATTTTTGTCACTTACAGTGGTTAGGAATTCTAATAACACTGACCTTTCAGAAGGAAGTGAAGGGTCATCACGTTTTCGTAATACAACACATAGCTCCATCAGACTTATTGTTATAATAATTTCTTTATTTCAAAGCAATTGCAAGAAGGAGAATTGAACGTAGTAGTAGAAAATATTTTTAAGATTTGTATTTTCACTTATAGGCAATATTGTGTTCCCTTTGGTTGGTCCACTGAAGTTAGCTGAGTCTTAGAAGACCATACAAGATTATAATCAATATACATAATATTATTACTAAATACAGGAGAAGTAACATATAGCCAAATGTTTCTTGCAATGAAGCCACATCCATATTACCACAATATTTATTATTTCCACTATTAAATAATATATTTCTGAGACAAAACTTTTGAATGTATATTGCACTGTATGAAAGTATTGTAATTTTAAGTCATTAAAATCTCCTTATATTTTATTACATATAGGATTGTAAGGGTGTCTATTGATGATATATTGTATAAAAAGACTTGTGTGTTGGTGCTGAAAATGAGCAATGATTATCCTGTGTTTGAGACGCTGTTTGATGTATCTGTTATTATTTGCAATGAACTTTGTCTTAAAATGCAAATTCAAAATACATTTAGATTTCATCATTTTTTTGTTTGATGTACTCAATGAAATCCATAACCAAATATAAGATTGTTTTTTTAATTTTGTTCATCCCTGTCACATCACATTAGGGCAATGTCTGTGTATCTTTCAGTAACACACAATATAGTTCCGAAATATCACTACACTTTAAACACAATTTAATTTTTGGTACACCTTTGAAACTCAGTCATCAGAATATTGGATGCTATTGTAACACAATTATCTACACAATAATGAATATTATTAATATAGTGTGCTTTCTCATGATGCAATCACGAACAATGATATATTGATGATACTAGAATGAAAATGTCTTCTTTGAAAAAGTAATTGCACTTTACAAACATAATCAAATAAGAAAAGGTCACACACTTGGTCAAATTAAATAGTTCACTACAATAAAAACTGTTCACAATCAAAAATGAACTAAAATTAAAAAGAAAAGTCAGATGTATATATATTACATTATTATACTAAATAATCAACTTTCATGAAACTAAAAGAGAGGGACACAATTTGATCAGTCAAATTTATAAAGTAAAAAGTAAATATATTAGTCAAATGGTAAATAAAATAACAAAATTAAAGATACAGCATAGGAAAATGTATATGGTCCTGTCTAAAGCAAAAAACGTATGGAATCAGGCTAAATCCTTATTATAGAGGAATTTAGAATGTATCTTAGGTTTACACAGAAACTGTTTTAGATGACGTTCATAGTTATGTACTATATTATTTTGTCGGATTGCTCTTAAAGCAGATATTAGTTTCCTTCGAGTCGCGTTTTCATCTTTTTCCATAATCCATAACAGATACATCTCAGTACAATCACGACATCCAGCTAAATCGGTATCATTTAGTTCCAGTTGCACACCCAATTGTTTCCACTCTGCAGTTCTAGCATGTGTAGTTATTTCTAGAACGGGAGGTTGTTGATCCAAGATCCAATCAGGTATAGCAGACACTCCTTTAGCTATATTACCTAATATTATGAAATGAAATGAAATGAAAGGACATGTTTTATTGACATAAAAATGAAGTTTTTATTAAACAATAAGATTAGTGTAATTATGTTATTGTCATACACACATATAGATGGAAAAAATAGTCAGATAGAGGCGCAAATAATTCTTATTGTGTCACCATATAATTCATTCCCTAGAAACATTGTTGATAGACCTTTCTTGAATTTAAACTCGGAAACCATTCTAGAAACAGTTATATATTCTTTTAACCTGGTATCTAGCACAACAGCACACTGGTTATAAACTGTTGCCATGTACACCTGTGGCTTAGCACAAGATTGCCATTGTAAAAAACTAAGAATAGACAAAATCTTTTGCCTATTTTGTTATAATGTACTGTATGTACACCTGTATAACATTAAACATTTTTATAATTGCTATTAGTGTGTTTCAGAAAATCCAAAAAAGCCAAAAAATAAAGGATGGAACAGTTTGCGATAAGTTTACAAGTTATTTAACTTTCTATGCTATTTTTGGACATTATAATAGCAACACAATTAGTCTAAAAATCTATATATCTTATAATTATAAGATATACCTTGTCTACTGAACTTTTAGTTTGTATTTATTCAATATTTTGAGACAGAGTTATATGCAATAAATATACTTCATAAAATTGCTATGAGAAACTAGTTTTAATGATTTTTATACTCATTAGGATGGATGTGTTATCTCAAATTATAGACAGATCCACAAATTAGACATTATTTAATAAAACCAATGGAGATATAGTAACATAGAAGCTCAAAGTACTAATGAGGTGCTCAAAGCTATGAAGTGACGTTGGTATCCAGATACAGTGCATTAACAAATACTGAGCTGTGACATCACTTTGAATTTTAATGGTATCAACTCATAAGGATGTTATAGCCCGACCTACATTGTACTGTATAATGCATATAGCATATGCTTTGACATAATAATCCTTGGGTTTGTTTGCTACATAGTACACTATATCTGTAATACACCCAAAAAAGTTGGCTATAACCAATACTTAAACATCATTAACACTATACACTAACCTTTAAAGAGGAGTTTGTCAGATATAATTTCTATTTCATCTTCATTTAATGGAGGATAAGCAAGTTCCTATAACAGAATGAATTATGATACAGTACGAAATTAATGTGATGCAAACAGGATGCATGACAACTTTCCAATAGATTTCTTGTACATGTATATTCAAGCTAATTTATACTTACCAAAGGATTCCGTCCAGCAAACACACTGAGTTGACTGCAACGTTCCTCTACTGACATGTGACTTGATGATAAGAGTGAGGATGAGAAATAAGAACACCTATTCACTATGTGTTGAAGGTGGTCCTCTCGAAGTGTCAGCTCAGCACTGAAAAGTGCTTTTGTCACTGAAGGAGCAATGCAAAGAAAGGGATCATAATGTCCCACAATTTGTTCAATGGCCACACTCTTGGTGTCTTTGTCATCACTAACATTACATTTTGCAAGCACTGATCGAGCGACATCTTTTATATTATAAAGTGTCCGTTTTTTGACACAAAGACTACGAGTTTTTGCTACATCACTAGGAGCAATGAGGTATTCCTCACATTTAAACGAGTGCATCTCACTCAACTTTAATATGCTCTTAATAACAAAATTAAAAAATTTTCGACTTATCATGACATCATTCATTGATGTAATTACTGTAACACAGCGAAAATTTTCAGATACTTCAACAATAACTTTGACTTCCTCCCTCTTCCAATAAATGCCATTTGTCCATACATTGCAAGAACAAGCTAACAATTGGATATCGTGATGGCAATCAGCAATTTCACCAGCTACATTGCGACGTTGCAGACAAAAACTGCGAGAAAGGCCAAAAAGAAGAAGGTGAAGAAATCGTGTCGATAGGAATTGGTTAGGATCAGGACACCACAGACACCATCCTAACCCATCTTCTATTACAATATCTGTTGGTGGCTCAGTACAAATGAGAGATGGAAAAAATAAGAGCTCATCTGATGGTAGAGAAGAGGGAACTGACATATTTGTTTTGAACATTTGCAGTGTATTTGGATCTAAAACATGACAGAACTGAAGACTTTTAAGAAACCCAATTAACATATCAGTATTGTGCTTTGGAAATAATTTTTGCAGAATAGACTTAGGCACAATACCAGTATTACTAGCAATATTTTGATGGGCATGCTTGATTTCTTTAGGAGCAAATAGAACACCATTGACTTCAGTGAGAAGAGCAGCTCTGTCAATAACAATCCAACTTTGAGCATCATCCTCATTTTTAAGGAATAAGATGAGACCCTTGTCACTTAAAGTGGTTAAGAATTCCAACAACACAGACTTTTGAGAAGGAAGTGAAGGGTCGTCACGCTTTTGTAATACAGCACATAACTCCATCAGGCTAATGGCTATAATATTTTCATCATTTCGAAGCAATTGCAAGAAGGAGAATTGAACGTGGCAATAGAAACTAATTTTATCAGATCGATCAAGTACAGCTTTGCAGCTATAAGAAAGTGTAGCGACAAACTCTTTAACACCTTTTCCTTCAAGACGATGACATTCCATAGGTAAGAATCCACAATATTCCTGTGAATGATCAGCTTTTTCAGCAACTTCAGCAACTACTTTAGAAACGTCCTCAAAACCATCAGTCATTTCATCAAGTCGACTTCCAATGACAAGTATTTGAGATGGCTTTGAACTCGATAATTGAAAACTGGTATTCTTGATAAAATTGAACCAGTAGTACAAATCACCTTTAATGATATCTAGACTGTCAGTCATCTTAGAAAGTATGGCAAAAACAGCAGGTGTGCTTAGCATAACATTTTCTAGAATTGCTGCATGACTGCTATAATACTCCTTATGACCTGCAAGATCATAAAGGACAATATTTCCCACTTCATGACTTGTAATGGTATGTGCATTAATCCCAGTAGTTAGTAGTTCTACTGGAATAGGATCAGATGTATCAAACATGTAGTTAGGTGGTTTGTTAGCTCGTTCCATAATGACTGCTGCAAGTGAACTTTTACCTGCACCGGTATTACCACAGAAAAAGACTTTGCTATAGGATTCCACAGGGAATGCTTTTCGACATTGCTCAAATGGCTCAAACATCTTTAAAATAACAAAGCGATTATTGTCGTTATGATAAACAAGCTCCATGGCTGTTTGATTATCTCTGTTTTTAGCCATTGGGTTGATCTTTCCTAACGACAAAAGAGATTTCACAACATCACCATGACAACCACTACAGGCAGCATGAAGAGGTGTGTTACCAAACTAAAAAATTAAAAAGTATCAGTAAGTGACATTCCTTATAGCTCAGAATAGACTATGTTGTTAGAAATACTCTTTTTTTACTAACATTCACTTATCTATAACAATAGTATTTGGTTTATGTTTTAGCAAGTTATATATTTGTGTGGTAAACAAACAATTAGAAAATTTACAAAGATATTGATGAATATCTAAGAAGTAGTGTTGTTTTAATTCATTTTTTAAAAATAATTTTAATTAGTTAGAGTTATTGTTCTCCCAGTGAAATAATTCTAGTTAGCTTCTCTGCTTTAGGAATAATTTTAGATGGTTGTAGTTGAGAAAGTTAGTTAAATTTAATGCACCTAGTAGTAGACTGAAGCTATTGTTTGTTTGTCTTAAGAATTATTTCATTCCCTAAGTTTGTACCTGCCAATTGTTTTTTTTTACCACTTGATGCATACCAAGCTTTGGAAAAACTCTTTCAACTGGTGTTAATGAGGCAGGTATAACAAGAATATCCTGAGCCATATGTCATCAACTTGCATATAACATAGCACTAATAATACTATCATTATTGAATATATTGCAAGTTATCATCTTACACCTTGGTTTATCTTTTGTGCAGTTATGACAGTTATTAATTGAGTACAGGTATCTGTTGTTTTAGGTCAGTACTAACTATAATAATTACTTACAATTATTTTTTTCATTATTTCATTAATTTTAGCAGTTTAAAGCCATTAGGAACCTTCATATATTGTATTTTTGTATGTGTTAACATTAGATGATTGTGCAGTTAACACTGCTATCTCTTAAAATATTTTAACCAGGTTACTGAAAAAAGTATCATATAAAGTAACTACACAATTATCTAATGACCAAGCAACATTCTGTTACGTTTATAAAACGTTTCTGTAGTGTATAAATTGTATCAGTGAATGCAAACTATTAGAGGATAGAGTCAGTAAAATTCACTGGATTTGCTGATTTTAATCTTATTAAACTGCCAGGATTGAAATTAGAATTTATTGTTAATGGTTTGTAGTTTTCATTTCAACAACCAAACTATTTGATGTATAAAGCGATTTCTTATCTAAGTTATTTCAACCTTACAGTAGAGAACCAATAAAAAACAAGTTATAAAGCCATTAGGAACCTTCATATATTGTATTTTTGTATGTGTTAACATTAGATGATTGTGCAGTTAACACTGCTATCTCTTAAAATATTTTAACCAGGTTACTGAAAAAAGTATCATATAAAGTAACTACACAATTATCTAATGACCAAGCAACATTCTGTTACGTTTATAAAACGTTTCTGTAGTGTATAAATTGTATCAGTGAATGCAAACTATTAGAGGATAGAGTCAGTAAAATTCACTGGATTTGCTGATTTTAATCTTATTAAACTGCCAGGATTGAAATTAGAATTTATTGTTAATGGTTTGTAGTTTTCATTTCAACAACCAAACTATTTGATGTATAAAGCAATTTCTTATCTAAGTTATTTCAACCTTACAGTAGAGAACCAATAAAAAACAAGTTATAAAAACATTTGAGAAATTTAAAGATGATTTAATGATAACAATGCCAAAAAGGAAAGAAACAAGATAGGGATGAACACATAAATTAAAAATCTCTACATAAGTAACCAGTTTGTATGGGATGATTAGGTTTGTATCTATGTATTCAGTATATGCAGTAAAAGAGTATATAGTGTTTATATTGAAATTATACTGTACTGCTTTTCCTGGCTACATATGTAGGAATTTTAGTAAGGATTTGTGTTTTCAGCCCTACTTTGTTTCCTTTTTTGGCATTGTCATACCTGCATCATCTTTAATTTTTAAAAATGTTTTAATTACTTCTTTGTTTTTATGCATTCAAATGGTCTTAGCTATTTTGTATAGACAACATTCAAATGTTCAATCTTATTAATCTTTATCTTAGTTTCCTACTGTTTATAAATTAAGTTATTTCATTTACAATCGTTAATAGTTTATTATCTTTTTCATAGCCTATTGAGCTTAACCTTCTTCTTTCCTAATCCACATGAAGGATGTGTCCACATTGGAATACCCTTAGAAGCAGTATAAAACAAAAATGACTTCACATACTTTTCAAAAACAAGGTAAAACATAAATATGAGTTCGCATAGTCTTCATATCCTCATTCCTTTTGAGTAATGATGTTTTTGTTAACTATAACTAAAACAAAACCCTCTTAGTTTAGCCTATTTGACTTTTAGTTACCTAACTATAACTAACTAAATCTTTTCATCTAACAATTTTGAATAAAATAAAATGTAGCATGCTTCATTGTAACTACAAGCAATCATGAGCAAAATGTTTTCAACATAGTGTTAAACCAAAATGAATAACAAAATTTGTTTTTTCAAATAGTATCTTAAATTGTGACATGATACCAAGAAATCAACAAACCATATATAATCAGATACAAGAACTAACACAGGCTACAAACCATTTAAAAATATCATTTCAATCTTGGCAATGTAAAAATACCAACTTAGCAAATGCAATGAATTTGACTGACACCATGTAATAGTTTACATTCATTGATACAATTTGCAGACTTTAATATTTTATAAACGTAACAGAATGTTGGATTGTTCAGTTACTTTATGTGATCATTTTTGAGTAAGATGGTTAAAACATTTTAGGACATAGCATATGTTATATATTAATCTTGTTTGGTGAATAAACAATGAAATGAAATTCACAACTAACCGAATCAGCAATGTTAGGGTTAGCACTGGATGTGATAAGAAGCTGAACACATTCATTATTGCCATTCTCAGATGCAATGTACAAAGCAGTTTGTCCATCCTGTACATATGTAAAAGGACAAATAAAAATTGCTGATATTGAAAGCGTAAGCAAACAACACTTTATCGGTGTGATGAGTCTATGCTGTTAAGCCACAAACACATTAAAACCCAACCAGTAATGTACTGCATTTTCATATACAGTACGCTTTGACAAAAAAACCTAAGGTCTGCAGACTTTTGGGCTTGTTTTACATCTTAGCATCTGTATTTTCCCTCATAATTGTGTACATATTACAAGTTAACATACATTGTTTCCAACGTTAACATTAGCTCTCCTTGACAGGGCATCTCTAATACCTTCCACATTTCCTTCTCTTGAAGATTTCAAAAGCAAAGTGTCCTAAAATAGTAAAGAAAACATCTCTTAATTTTTATACTAACAAAGAACATATATATACTCTCCTAAATAGTAAGATGTACATAGAGAATTCATACATATGGAGTGAATTTGCAATCACCTTGTTACACTAAAACTATCATCTGCAAAATGTTCTTACTACTCATAGTTTTGTCTACATCTGACAATACTTGTTTGATTTATATCAGCATATATTATTTATATACTTGTAAATGCTAAAATCACAAAAATGACATACATATAACAACCACTACAAACATAGAGTAAGACAGATGCAGAGCATAATTATATACAAGTATGTACAAACTTATAACATCATGACTTACAGCCTGTACAGCTTCTACATTGGTGGCATTGGCATGAACTAACAACATCTTCATAATGACATCATCTTTAGTCCAATTAGCTGCATGAAGTGCTGTACGTCCATACTAAATGATATGAGAAAAGAAAGACGTAAGTAAAACATAGATCATAAAAAATAGAAGAATGCTTAGTAAGTAATGGATACCTCAATGTCTAGAGGGTGTTTTGTGTACTGAGAAAGATGGTTGAGAATGTAGACCAAGACAACATTTTCAAGGGTATTTTATACCCATAACATTTCAAAGTGATATATTTAATTAATACCATTATATATTAAATAACAGTAGGTTATTGTTGCTGTAACCAGCATAGATGCTGAGCAACCTTATAAATGTATATGATAGAGATTTTACATAAAGATTATAAAGAAGACAAAGGACTAAAAGATGTGAAGACAAAGTTGAAATAGCTGATCATTGAAAAGGGAGTGACAACGTGTGTTGAATAGAGGCTGCAGCATAATATCACCATCACAAAAATAAAGTTGGTCAGAACGGTATGTCTCAATTTTAATAGTATGCCCAAATAGTTTATAATGAACAATTTGTTCAGGAGTCCTTAAAGAAATACAAACAGGAATTTTACTACCTTTGATGACTGCATGGTTTAAGGAAGACTGCATATGTGTACATAAATTTAATAAGAAAGTTGGTTCTTTTCAACAGAAGCTTTTAAAAAGAAATGGATTCATCCCATATCCAACAAATTCTATTTCCTAAATTATGTATCAATACTGTATTATTTTAGAAAGTGTAGTTGAATTTAAGTGCATTGTTTGATAAAGGATCAACTAAAATAGACCATGACTAAAAGGCAGACAAAATGAAAAATGGCACAGAAGGCACAATGCAATATTATTTTAATTCAAGTTGGCAATGAGACATCATAATGAATGTTCATTTGACCTCATGTGCACATGACTGTAGGTCAACTGAGTACCAATTGTAGGCTTTTCAGTATATGGAGTATTAGATACAGGTAGTATTGTTTAGTCTCAGTCTTATCTTGATATCCTGATTTTGAGTCAATAGGTGATTGTTACAATCAATTTCACATTTAGCAAAGACTAAATCAGTATCTTGTATAACTATTTATTGTATAATAGTGTGGGCATGGTGCAGACTAAGCTTAGAAAATCTTAATTGTTGGAGTTCTGGTAGATAAGGTGCACAACAAAGACTTTTGGCATAAATCATAACTCTTGTAGTCAGGTATATGACTTTGACGTTTGTTGGCATATTGGACAAAGTAAGTGCCTCGGAGGCTAGAGTGGAATTTTTTCTAATGCAAGTACAAAAATTGATCCATGTGATAACAATGCATGACACAGTATCTTGGAAATTTGAAAGTGTAAAGCCAAATCTTCTTTCTTTCTGCCAATTTTGTGGATCCATTACTTTAGTATTTGTTTTTTTTAAATGGAAAATGATGATAACTAAGGTGAAAATCTCAAATGATCGATTGTTACAACCAGGCACAGTACAAAAGCTAATCATTTCCTATTGCTGTCACTACAATGTTTGTTCTAAATGATGTCCATGTCCCCAAATGTAATTCAATTTGAGTGAATGGTATTATAAAGGAATAACCACCATTGTTATATATGATAGAGTAAAGTGTCTAGATATTTATCTATCTCTACACTGTAGTAGTCAAAATAGTTCAATTTTAATCCTTGTATTGTAGCACAGCTACAGCACACTTAGAGGTTTATATTTATCATCTTATTGATTCTATGACAGATGTCAATTGATGTCAGATTATACTGACTGGTAGGATTTAGTTGGCAGCTTTGCCAAATAAGTCTGCTTGATGTGTCTTGTGTATATAGTGAGTTGGTATTAAGTATTATAGACAACTACAATTACATTATATACTAATATGATACTGACCTTGTCTGGAACATTCACTTTCATATCAGCATCTAGAAGGACTTGAACAATCTCATTATGACCTTCATAACATGATATATAGAGAACAGTTTTACCAGCCTATATAACAAAAAATTATAATACACATATATGTGTAATATGAAATATAAAGTCAATTTTTTGTTTTAGTGACAATGAATAATGCATAAATTATGTCAGAGGCAAGGACATACATGAGTATATGTCAGCAGTATAAGGATAAAATTGAATTTATTTATATTAATTTTAATGATGAAATTAAAAAATATATAAGTTCTCATTAACATAAAGAAATTAATATGATGTGATTATAAAGATAACTCAATAAATGTACATTAATGAGATCATTATTGATAGATAATGACCTCATTTAGGTTTGTCTGATATAACACTTCATCTTGTGTACTTGTTATTTGTTGATGATTACAATTTTACGAGTACATGAAAAATTAAACATAAGTTTGAAATGTAGGAATGGTGGTAACACGATCGAAAACAATACCACAGCATAAATGACAGAATAAAAATTCCTACCAAAAACACACAGACACTGATATTACTGAAATGTTAGAATAGTGGCAGGAAGCATCTCAAACATGACCACAGTAGGAATAACAATATGAATATCTCCACATACATTAGTCAGACAACTGAGGGCCATGAAATTTAATAGTTATGATATAAATAAAAAGAGGTATCTCAATATAGCAATTGAAGATTGAAACATAAATATAGTTGAGATTCCACTATTTGGCTACTATGTTGAGATATCAATATTGTCATAAAATGTAATAACAAAAGTTAAGACAACAAAAGAAAAAAAGTAGTTAATCAAGTCTAGACACAAAGCAGTCCATTCAAAATTATTTATAAGAAAAATATTAATAATTTATCACTATCTGCAACATAACAGAGAAGCCTATTTCAGTTTAGAAGGAAGCTGCAATCATTTTCTGATCATTGTCACAGTCTGAAAATGTTATCAAAATTATAGTTTATAGCCAATAGTAGGTATATAAAAGTATGCTACATTGATATTTCCAGATACTTTTAAAAACATTTCAAAGCTAAACAAGTCATGCCTTGCATCATGATCTTCACCACTATATTAGTATGCACTTGAAATGACTATTTCAAAAAAATTAATAAAAAATGTCATCATTATCTATTCATTTGTGTCCAATAAGAAAGAAAATTGATCACTGCACACATTGTAAAACAATTACATTTTTTCCTAATATTATGATCAGTGCTTTGTAGCCTGTTCTCCTTCTAAAATTCATCTTATTTAACATAAGATTAAAGACAATAATTCAACCTTAACAGTATCAACACAATTACAATACCATCACAATTGACAACTGTCGTTAAGGAAAAAAATTGCATTTTATTTTTAGCTACTTGTTGTATGTACATAAATACTTACTTTGTTAACAACTTCTAGATTGGCTCCTTTGTGTGTTAAAATGAAAACAACATCTTTGTGTCCCTTCATTGCTGCTAACATGACAGGAGTAGATCCTTCCTAAACACATTATAATAAACCATTAATGTGAAGCAAGACAACATATCAAGACAGTTGTATAGTATCAATGTTATTACTTTTATGTATGTATTATATCACTATACTAGTAACTTTACAAATTAAGACAACATCATGTTCATCACAATAATCATGTACAAATGTTGTACAAACTATTATACAGTAATGGACATGTTTAAATCACAAGAAATCACAACATCATAAATATATAGAGAAAAGCAATAGAGTAAATAAAATAAAAAAATTAGATTGAAATACACTAAAAAATTCTAAGTGTATTTCAATACAAATGAATTTATTCTATTACTTTTCTCTGTATATTTATGATGCTGTTATTACTTGTGATCTGAATGTGTCTTTTACAATATAATAGTCTGTAAGTGCAATTTAATATAGTTATATATGTATCATGTCACTATTCTAGTAACTTTACAAACTAAGACAACATTATCTTATCGCTATAATCATTTTTAAACTAAAAAAACTCTTAATAATTCTTACAATAATGTTAATAATATATATAACACTCAGCAAGACAAACACAATCATTATATCATAATAGACACTTTTTGCATAAATACTTTTCTAAATAAATTATTATAAATATGATTTGACAATTAACAGTAATACGTAGCAATAACAAAAGTTACTAATTCTTAGTAGTCTAGAAGATGAGCTAGCATCCCTTACAAAGACATTGAACTCACATAGTTATAAGAGAAGGCTTCCAACAAAATTTAATACTTATTCATAATTCAAACAGAACAAATACAACAAATACCTTCTTTACCACAATGACAAAACACATGTACAAAAGTTATATCACACTTACCAACTAAAGTATTATAAAAAACATATACAGATTGCAAGTATCACAGCATTGTAACACCAAAAAGAAAAAACAATAGAGTAAATAAAACAGAAATCATTAGATTGAAATAGACTTAGAATTTATATTACATTAAATTGCACTTACCTCCTATTATATAGTAAAGGACACATTCAGATCACAAGTAATCACAGCATCATAAATATATAGAGAAAAGCAATAAAGTAAATAAAATAAAAACATTGGATTGAAGTATACTTAGAATTTATACTATATTAAATTGCATTTACCAACTATTATATTGTAAAGGACACATTCAGATCACAAGTAATCACAGCATCATAAATATTTAGAGAAAGGCAATAGAGTAAATATAATAAAAACATTGGATTGAAATACACTTAGAATTTATACTATATTAAATTGCACTTACAGACTATTATATTGTAAAGGACACATTCAGATCACAAGTAATAACAGCATCATAAATATATAGAGAAAAGCAATAAAGTAAATAAAATAAAAACATTGGATTGAAATACACTTAGAATTTATACTATATTAAATTGCACTTACAGACTATTATATTGTAAAGGACACATTCAGATCACAAATAATCACAGCATCATAAATATATAGAGAAAAGCAATAGAGTAAATAAACTAAAAACATTGGATTGAAATACACTTAAAATTTATACTATATTAAATTGCACTTACAGACTATTATATTGTAAAGGACACATTCAGATCACAAGTAATCACAGCATCATAAATATTTAGAGAAAACCAATAGAGTAAATAAAATAAAAACTCATAATAATTCTTACAATAATGTTAATAATATATATAACACTCAGCAAGACAAACACAATCATTATATCATAATAGACACTTTTTGCATAAATACTTTTCTAAATAAACTATTATAAATATAAATTTGACAATTAACAGTAATATGAAGCAATAACAAAAGTTACTAATTCTTAGTAGTCTAGAGGATGAGCTAGCATCCCTTACAAAGACATTGAACTCACATAGTTATAAGAGAAGGCTTCCAACAAAATTTAATATTTATTCATAATTCAAACAGAACAAATACAACAAATACCTTCTTTACCACAATGACAAAACACATGTACAAAAGTTATATCACACTTACCAACTAAAGTATAGTAAAGAACATATATAGATTGCAAATAATCACAGCATTGTAACACCAAAAAGAAAAAAAACAATAGAGTAAATAAAACATTAGATTGAAATAGAAGTCTACACTTAAAATTTATATTATATTAAATTGCACTTACAGACTATTATATTGTCAAGGATACATTCAGATCACAAGTAATTACAGCATCATAAATATATAGAGAAAAGCAATAGAGTAAATAAAATAAAAACATTGGATTGAAATACACTTAGAATTTATACTATATTAAATTGCACTTACAGACTATTATATTGTAAAGGACACATTCAGATCACAAGTAATCATAGCATCATAAATATATAGAGAAAAGCAATAGAGTAAATAAAATAAAAACATTGGATTGAAATATAATTAGAATTTATACTATATTAAATTGCACTTACAGACTATTATATTGTAAAGGATACATTCAGATCACAAGTAATCACAGCATCATAAATATTTAGAGAAAAGCAATAAAGTAAATAAAATAAAAACATTGGATTGAAATACACTTAAAATTTATACTATATTAAATTGCACTTACCTTCTATTATGTTGTAAAGGACACATTCAGATCACAAGTAATACAAGCATCATATTTATGGAAAGAAAAAAACATGTTTTCAAGTATCATTACTTTAATATATATAGTACTTGTCTTTGTTAACTTACATATAATTACTGTTAATGTGTACAGAAATGCAACAATTAAGTCATGGTAAACATAATGAAAAAGTAAGGGGAGATTTTATTTACAATAGACACAACTTTTTCTTAAGCTAGTCAACACATACCCAACTACTGAGTCTCTGTGGCTACTATGTAGGAATATTCATACTAGCATTACTACTTTCAGCTTTTTTACTTGTCTGTCTTATTTCTTGTATCATAATGTCTATGCAATGTTTTCTTTAGTAGTTGATATCTATTCATTCACACAGATTAATACACTACAGTGAAACATACTCATTCTTGTTATCTTAATTACCTTAGTAACAATATTTATGTCAGCATTATGGTTGACTAATACTTCAACAATCTTTGTATGTCCTTTAAAACTTGCATAATGAAGAGCTGCCCATCCAAACTATTGTAATAACAACAAAACAATAACTGTCAAATTAGACCACTACATAATTTTTAGTTGTCCTCCTTAATTGTCATGATAAATATATCATATATAACATGTCATCGTTATCTATTGATTTGTGTCCAATAAGTAAGAAAATTTATCACTGCACGTTGTCAAAACATTATACTTTTTCCTAATATTATGATCAGTGCTTTGCAGCCTGTTCTCCTTCCAATACTCATTTTATTTAACATATCATTAAAGACAATAATTCAATCTTAACAGTATCACAACAATTACAATATTATCATAATTAACAACTGTCTTTAAGGAAAATGAACTTGCATTTGGACTTCCATTTATTTTTAGCTACTTGTTGTATGTACATAAATACTTACTTTGTTAACAATTTCTAGATTGGCTCCTTTCTGTGTTAAAATCAAAACAACATCTTTGTGTCTCTTCTTTGCTGCTAACATGACAGGAGTAGATCCCTCCTAAATACATTATAATAAACTATTAATGTCAACCAAGACAACATATTAAAACAGTTGTATATTATCTATATTATCATTGTTATATATGTATTATATCACTATACTAGTAACTTTACAAACTAAGACAACATTATCTTTATCACAATAATCATTTTTAAACTAAAAAAACTCTTAATAATTTTTACAATAATGTTAATAATATATATAACACTCAGCAAGACAAACACAATCATTATATCATAATAGACACTTTTTGCATAAATACTTTTCTAAATAAACTATTATAAATATAAATTTGACAATTAACAGTAATATGTAGCAATAACAAAGTTACTAATTCTTAGTAGTCTAGAGGATGAGCTAGCATCCCTTACAAAGACATTGAACTCACATAGTTATAAGAGAAGGCTTCCAACAAAATTTAATATTTATTCATAATTCAAACAGAACAAATACAACAAATACCTTCTTTACCACAATGACAAAACACATGTACAAAAGTTATATCACACTTACCAACTAAAGTATAGTAAAGACATATATAGATTGCAAATAATCACAGCATTGTAACACCAAAAAGAAAAAAAACAATAGAGTAAATAAAACAGAAACATTAGATTGAAATAGAAGTCTACACTTAAAATTTATATTATATTAAATTGCACTTACAGACTATTATATAGTAAAGGATACATTCAGATCACAAGTAATTACAGCATCATAAATATATAGAGAAAAGCAAAAGAGTAAAATTAAATAAAAACATTGGATTGAAACACACTTAGAATTTATACTATATTAAATTGCACTTACAAACTATTATATTGTAAAGGACACATTCAGATCACAAGTAATTACAGCATCATAAATATATAGAGAAAAGCAATAGAATAAAATTAAATAAAAACATTGGATTGAAACACACTTAGAATTTATCCTATATTAAATTGCACTTACAAACTATTATATTGTAAAGGACACATTCAGATCACAAGTAATTACAGCATCATAAATATATAGAGAAAAGCAATAGAGTAAATAAAATAAAAACATTGGATTGAAATACAATTAAAATTTATACTATATTAATTTGCATTTACAAACTATTATATTGTAAAGGACGCATTCAGATCACAAGTAATCACAACATCATAAATATATAGAGAAAAGCAATAGAGTAAATAAACTAAAAACATTGAATTGAAATACACTTAGAATTTATACTATATTAAATTGCATTTACAGACTATTATATTGTAAAGGACACATTTCAGATCACAAGTAATAACAGCATCATAATTATGGAAAGAAAAAAAACATGTTTTCAAGTATCGTCAACACAAACCCAACTACTGAGTCTCTGTGGCTACTATGTAGGAATATTCATACTAGCATTACTACTTTCAGCATTTTTACTACTCTGTCTTATTTCTTGTATCATAATGTCTATGCTATGTTTTCTTTAATAGTTAATATCTATTCATTCACACAGATTAATACACTACAGTGAAACATACTCATTCTTGTTGTCTTAATTACCTTAGTAACAATATTTATGTCAGCATTATGGTTGACTAATACTTCAACAATCTTTGTATGTCCTTCAAAACTTGCATAATGAAGGGCTGCCCATCCTTCCTATTGTAATAACAAACAAAACAATAACTGTCAAATTAGACCACTACATAATTTTTAGTTGTCCTCCTTAATTGTCATGATAAATATGTCATATATAACATGTCATCGTTATCTATTGATTTGTGTGCAATAAATAAGAAAATTTATCACTGCACGTTGTCAAAACATTATACTTTTTCCTAATATTATGATCAGTGCTTTGCAGCCTGTTTTCCTTCCAATACTCATTTTATTTAACATATCATTAAAGACAATAATTCAATCTTAACAGTATCACAACAATTACAATATTATCATAATTAACAACTGTCTTTAAGGAAAATGAACTTGCATTTGGACTTCCATTTTATTTTTAGCTACTTCTTGTATGTACATAAGTACTTACTTCGTTAACAACTTCTAGATTGGCTCCTTTCTGTGTTAAAATCAAAACAATATCTTTGTATCCCTTCTTTGCTGCTAACATAACAGGAGTAGATCCCTCCTAAATACATTATAATAATCCATTAATGTGAACCAAGACAACATATCGAAACAGTTGGATATTATCAATGTTATTACTGTTATATATATATTATATCACTATACTAGTAACTTTACAAACTAAGACAACATTATCTTATCGCTATAATCATTTTTAAACTAAAAAAACTCTTAATAATTCTTACAATAATGCTACCAATATAAATAACACTCAGCAAAACAAACATAATCATTATATCATTATAGACACTTTTTGATTAACAACTTTTTAAAGTATACAATTATAAAAATAAATTTGACAATTAACAGTAAAATGTAGCAATAACAGAAGTTACTAATTCTTAGTAGTCTAGAAGATGAGCTAGCATCCCTTACAAAGACATTGAACTCACATAGTTATAAGAGAAGTCTTCCAACAAAATTTAATACTTATTCATAATTCAAACAGAACAAATACAACAAATACCTTCTTTACCACAATGACAAAACACATGTACAAATATTATATCACACTTACCAACTATTGTATAGTAAAGGACACATTCAGATCACAAGTAATCAAACCATCATAAATATATAAAGAAAAGCAATAGAATAAATAAAATAAAAACATTGGATGGAAATACACTTAGAGTTTATACTATATTATATTGCACTTACCTTCTATTATGTTGTAAAGGACACATTCAGATCACAAGTAATCACAGCATCAAAAATATATAGAGAAAAGCAATAGAGTAAATAAAATAAAAACATTGGATTGAAATACATTGAGAATTTATACTATAATAAATTGCCCTTACAAACTATTATATTGTAAAGGATACATTCAGATCACAAGTAATTACAGCATCATAAATATATAGAAAAAAGCAATAGAGTAAAATTAAATAAAAACATTGGATTGAAATACAATTAGAATTGTTACTATATTAAATTGTACTTACCAATTATCATATTGTAAAGAACACATTCAGATCACAAGTAATTACAGCATCATAAATATATAGAGAAAAGCAATAGAGTAAATAAAATAAAAACATTGGAATGAAATATAATTAGAATTTATATTATACTAAATTGCACTTACAGACTATTATATTGTCAAGGATACATTCAAATCACAAGTAATTACAGCATCATAAATATATAGAGAAAAGCAATAGAGTAAAACTAAATAAAAACATTGGATTGAAATACACTTAGAATTTATACTATATTAAATTGCACTTACAAACTATTATGTTGTAAAGGACACATTCAGATCACAAGTAATCACAACATCATAAATATTTAGAGAAAAGCAATAGAATAAATAAAGTAAAAACATTAGATTGAAATACACTTAGAATTTATACTATATTAGTTTGCACTTACAAACTATTATGTTGTAAAGGACACATTCAGATCACAAGTAATCACAACATCATAAATATTTAGAGAAAAGCAATAGAATAAATAAAATAAAAACATTGGATGGAAATACACTTAGTGTTTATACTATATTAAATTGCACTTACCTTCTATTATGTTGTAAAGGACACATTCAGATCACAAGTAATCACAGCATCATAAATATATAGAGAAAAGCAATAGAGTAAATAAAATAAAAACATTGGATTGAAATACATTGAGAATTTATACTATAATAAATTGCACTTACAAACTATTATATTGTAAAGGATACATTCAGATCACAAGTAATTACAGCATCATAAATATATAGAGAAAAGCAATAGAGTAAAATTAAATAAAAACATTGGATTGAAATACAATTAGAATTGTTACTATATTAAATTGTACTTACCAATTATCATATTGTAAAGAACACATTCAGATCACAAGTAATTACAGCATCATAAATATATAGAGAAAAGCAATAGAGTAAATAAAATAAAAACATTGGAATGAAATATAATTAGAATTTATATTATACTAAATTGTACTTACAGACTATTATATTGTCAAGGATACATTCAGATCACAAGTAATTACAGCATCATAAATATATAGAGAAAAGCAATAGAGTAAAATTAAATAAAAACATTGGATTGAAATACACTTAGAATTTATACTATATTAAATTGCACTTACAAACTATTATGTTGTAAAGGACACATTCAGATCACAAGAAATCACAACATCACAAATATTTAGAGAAAAGCAATAGAATAAATAAAATAAAAACATTGGATTGAAATACACTTAGAATTTATACTATATTAAATTGCACTTACAAACTATTATGTTGTAAAGGACACATTCAGATCACAAGTAATCACAACATCATAAATATTTAGAGAAAAGCAATAGAATAAATAAAATAAAAACATTGGATTGAAATACACTTAGAATTTATACTATATTAAATTGCACTTACAATCTATTATATAGTAAAGAACACATTCAGATCACAAGTAATTACAGCATCATAAATATATAGAGAAAAGCAATAGAGTAAATAAAATAAAAACATTGGATTGAAATACAATTAGAATTTATACTATATTAAATTGCACTTACAGACTATTATATAGTAAAGAACACATTCAGATCACAAGTAATTACAGCATCATAAATATATAGAGAAAAGCAATAGAGTAAAATTAAATAAAAACATTGGATTGAAATACACTTAGAATTTATACTATATTAAATTGCACTTACCTTCTATTATGTTGTAAAGGACACATTCAGATCACAAGTAATCACAGCATCATAAATATATAGAGAAAAGCAATAGAATAAATAAAATAAAAACATTGGATTGAAATACAATTAGAATTTATACTATATTAAATTGCACTTACAGACTATTATATAGTAAAGAACACATTCAGATCACAAGTAATTACAGCATCATAAATATATAGAGAAAAGCAATAGAGTAAAATTAAATAAAAACATTGGATTTAAATACACTTAGAATTTATACTATATTAAATTGCACTTACCTTCTATTATGTTGTAAAGGACACATTCAGATCACAAGTAATCACAGCATCATAAATATATAGAGAAAAGCAATAGAATAAATAAAATAAAAACATTGGATTGAAATACACTTAGAATTTATACTATATTAAATTGCACTTACAGACTATTATATAGTAAAGAACACATTCAGATCACAAGTAATTACAGCATCATAAATATATAGAGAAAAGCAATAGAGTAAAATTAAATAAAAACATTGGATTGAAATACACTTAGAATTTATACTATATTAAATTGCACTTACCTTCTATTATGTTGTAAAGGACACATTCAGATCACAAGTAATCACAGCATCATAAATATATAGAGAAAAGCAATAGAATAAATAAAATAAAAACATTGGATTGAAATACAATTAGAATTTATACTATATTAAATTGCACTTACAGACTATTATATAGTAAAGAACACATTCAGATCACAAGTAATTACAGCATCATAAATATATAGAGAAAAGCAATAGAGTAAAATTAAATAAAAACATTGGATTGAAATACACTTAGAATTTATACTATATTAAATTGCACTTACCTTCTATTATGTTGTAAAGGACACATTCAGATCACAAGTATTCACAGCATCATAAATATTTAGAGAAAAGCAATAGAGTAAATAAAAAGAAAACATTGGATTGAAATACACTTAAAATGTTTACTCTAATTCATCACATCTATCTGTTATATCGTTAAGGACACATTCAAGTCACAAGTAAGAAGAGCATCATAATTAATGAAAGAAAAAAAATTTTTTTCAAGTATCGTTACTTTAATATATATAGTACTTATCTTTGTTAACTTACATATAATTACTGTTAATGTGTACAGAGATGCAACAATTAAGTCATGGTAAACATAATGAAAAACTAAGGGGAGATTTTATTTATAATAGCCACAACGTTTTCTTAAGCTAGTCAACACATACCCAACTACTGAGTCTCTGTGGCTACTATGTAGGAATATTCATACTAGCATTACTACTTTCAGCTTTTTCACTTGTCTGTCTTATTTCTTGTATCATAATGTCTATGCTATGTTTTCTTTAATAGTTAATATCTATTCATTCACACAGATTAATACACTACAGTGAAACATACTCATTCTTGTTATCTTAATTACCTTAGTAACAATATTTATGTCAGCATTATGGTTGACTAATACTTCAACAATCTTTGTATGTCCTTCAAAACTTGCATAATGAAGGGCTGCCCATCCTTCCTATTGTAATAACAAACAAAATATTAACAGTCAAATTAGACCACTAACATGCTAACATAGATTTCGTAAAAGTACCTAATCTTCAGCTGTCCACTATAATTGTGATGATAAATACTATATACCTGTACATTGTCTATATCTACTCCATGTTGTATATTGAATAGGTTTCTGTACAGGTATTACTACTAATTCAATGGAGATGACCAATACAAAATAATTTGTTGTAAATATAGTATAATGTAAGAGAGAGGTAAACAAGATGCAAAGTAAACATTGGAGTACCTAACAATAATTTACCATGTGGCTTTTAAGAGTAATGGTGGGTTGACAAAAGTACGCTTGTATATGTATTGCATTGCATTTTTGGCGTCACAGCACAGTGTCAATGCTGTTTATATAATTAAGATGACACATGTGAACTAAACTCCACCCTTATAGTGGAGACTAAAATGCTACTGATAGTTTCGCTTTACAGGAACATAGAAGGCGACAGAAGCGTAGAAGAACAATGTGTGTGCATCCTATATTTAGTCAGCGGCTCCAACAAGGAGAGTTTCACAATTTGATTCAATAAATGTATCTGTCAGACATTGAATAACATTTTATATATTAAAGAATGTCAAAAGAAAGATTCGACCTTTTCTTAACACAGGTAAGCAATAAAAATATGTAATTTTGTTACAAGTTAATTAAATAGATTATTTGTTTGTGCAGGTTGGACCCTTGCTAGCATACTCTCACCGTTTGTTCATACCTGGTTAGCTACTTCCTTCCATGTGTTTTCTCTTGCTCTTGCATCCTTGTAGCTTTTGCTTGATACTTGCCACAAGCAAGGGAAATAATGAACAGCCTTGATAAGTTTTTCGTCTAGCATTAAACACGTAGTTATTGAAATTTGATTAGTTGAACGCATTGTTTGGAACGTTAAGATAGAAATCAAATCTATCCTTGCATTGTGACATTTCACGTTTGTGTGTCATGCATGGACTGTGTCATAAATTGACATACTTATGCAACGCAACATGACGCAATGTTTTGTGTTGTTATGTGAACCAGCCTTAAGCCTTTAAGTTATTGTCATGTCTGTACTTCCATTATGACTCACTCAATTGGTTACTCAAAATTAATTAACATTCTGTACTTTTCAAAAGACCATCTTTTAAATTATGAAAATAGCAATAAGTATGCCAAGTAGACCTGACCAATAATTATTACATCAGTACTGTAATCATAGTTCAATATTGTACAACTAATTGAAAAATTTAAATACTGCATCATTTAAGTTTTAATACAAATTGCCTCTATCAATGACAGGATGGATGTTTAGTTGCTATATTGCTTGATAATACTTCAGCTGGACCAATAGATTTTTAGATTTGTTTTAAATCAAACATGAAAACCATTAAAAAAGCTTTAAAGTATTACAATTTATAAGAGAAAGGGTATTTTTATACAGTGATATTTCTTGAAATTAAATATTTAATACCAAGATAGGTAATTCTTGTTATGACACAGCTCTAATACCAATGAAAAAACATAAACAAAAAACGTTTGATCAATATCTGCATCCATCACAATAACAACACTTAAGAAACAAACACAACAGAAATGTACCACTTTAATCAATCAATTAATAATTAATAATTATTAACAAATGACAACCTGCCACTATCTGATATATACCGAAGTATAATATTTATTAAGATTCATTAGCTATTGAAACCACGAGAATGTATTTTGTGCAAGTAGCAAGACTCACTTTCACCAAAAGTTAAATGTCACATTTTTTGATCCATACAAGGATTTTCATCATATATGAAAATAGTTGCAAATAAAAAGATCAAAAGACATTGATGGGACCTTTTTTGTAAATTTTCTATACAAGGAGTCATATTACTCTCTTGAAATTGGCTTACTATCTCCTGAGAAATTACAAGCAAATATCATGACCACCATTTAAAGTGCTTCTCAGAGAAAACCTTCCACTAATCAATGCATAGGTAGACCCTTAATACTTTTAAAAGTCTCAGAACAAAAATTGAATAAAAGTAAACATTTTTTTAAATTAGAAGATCTTCAAAAGCTTAATCAAATAAATATCTTGAGTTTAACAGAAGTCACAGCAGTCAATTTGTTGACATGTTTACTATTTTATAGGGAATTCAGATTAACAATACTGGATTAATATTCATACTGATGGCATCCATAACCTTAAAAACAAAGCCTAATATTAATTGCAATAAACGGGAAATATGTTTAGATAGATTCCTTCATTGTAAAGTGCAAAGTTTAATGTTTTAATAATAAAACTAACTTACCAAATCAGTAGCATTTACATCAGCTCCTCTGGAGAGAGCAAACTTAATTCCTGACAAGTCACCTTTTTTAGCACATTCAATTAGACTGTTATTCTGTGGCAAAAACAAAAACACTAAATGCGTATAATAAAATATTCCTAGACTCAAAAAAAAATTTTTTAAATTACCAGCCAGAATAAGAAACCAAAGGGTTAAACAAACTATGCCATTAACCATATTTCATTAGCTAACAGTTAGTTATTGTACTACAATAAATCACAACTAGTGGCTATTTTATAATGCGTCCACATGTCAGGTAGCAATGTCAAAGGCAAAACAGACTATTATAATAGCCATATTACATAGGTCTATGTAGTCATTATTCATGCTTATGAGTGGTAAACTGATTTACAGTCATGTCCTCAAGAGACATAGTACATTACATTACATAAACTCAATTAATATACATGTTGATACTATACAATTACCAGTGCCATGTGTATTATATATTATAAAATTGATCAATGGAACTGTCTGCATGCTATCAAATATACAATTTAAGTGTAGACAGAGTTGTCTGCAGTTTTATTAATTAGCTCACTGCTAAAGGATTGCTCAAAGGTTACTTGCTTGTTCAAATAGTTAGTCAACTTTTACACTTTTGTTTCTTGCTAATTTGTTCTTTCAAATTCTTAATTACAAGCAAAGATACTTCTAAGCTGTACTACCATCAGAGTGTGTAATGTACTGTTGACATGATGAAACACAGACAGATACTGACCAACACAGTAAGTTTGTTACAATGCTACAACTGTTTTGTCAGTAGATGATGATATATGGCTTACTTTATATGTCCTGTAGTTCTAACAAGAATTACTTCTAGATGTTAATAACTTACAACTTTGTTGTTAGTGTAATAGTAACACATTTGTACATTTGATGAAGAAGATTAAGCATAGCAATGCAATTCAATGTAATTTATACTAAGTATCAAAAAAGGTACACATAACTTACATATATAGTGTAAATGTAGGTCAGAGGTGTATATATACATATATATATTGTAATTTTCCATGCAAACCCTTGTGGACTTTTTGAGTGTTCATGTTCACAATTTTTATACAAAATTAAATTTCCAATCAGTAAACTTACAGTTAACATTTCTTCCTTTGTCAGTCTTGTAGCCATGTTTAATTTCTAAAGAAAATTTAATGTACATAAAGTTGATTAAATAAGTTAATCTTGCTGTAGTTAACAATACTCAGAAATATCACTAGGAGACTATTAATAATACAATACTAACATGGTTAGCAAAATGTATGCAGGAAGCAGTCTACTAAAATTGGTAACTTTAGTACTAATCATTATAAAAGCACTATTGAAGAAAATAGTCTAATTATCCATAAAGTGTGTGGACAGTATGCAGATATAATTTTATTTAAGAAAGAACACAAAAACACTTCATAACATGAGAATTGTTCAAGCTAGCATAACAAACGCTCATTTAGATGCATAGCAGAGAGTTTACCAGTTATAAAATGCATTGAAATTACCAAATTGGACCTCCCACTTTGGTAATGTGCATAAAGAGTCACAAAGGTTACATTTAATTACATTTCAGTTGATCAATTGGATTCCACTACTCAAATTATGGTTAACATAGACAGATGGAAGGAGTACAGTATTATATCCATCGTTTGAATGCTAGTATCTTACTTGTAAAAGAAAAAAGTAGTTGTTCGTGTTTGGTATCAAGGTGAGACTATTTACGACCTTATGAAAAAAAGTGTTATCTTCAAATGTAGCCAAAAAGGAACAAAGAATGTTGTATAGCTTCATTGTTTTACTTATCATAATGAATTAAACCTTTATATGATCTTTTTTCTATATAGGCCTTTTTCATGAAGCAATAAGGAAGTCCCTACTTCATACACTATATTCTGTTCATTAATTCAATTCAAAGTTTGACCCATGACTTATATCTAAAAGATGCAACCCTTTAATTTAACTATAATGAATACATAATTTGTAGCAGTGTGAGGTCATATACTCTCTTCATGTTGAGTTGGACAAAAGTTCTGTGAAACTTTAAAAGAATGAGAGAATCATCAAACTAACTTGATTGTGGCCTTGAATTTTAATGTTCCTAGTAGTTTGTGAGTCTAGATTATATAAATGTTTTCTAGTTCTTTGTCTGACTTTTCTATTTTGTTTTTACGTTCGCTGTAATGACATTTTTTAATACATTCTAAAACTTTTACCTACATGTGCGAGACTTCGTTTACAATTGCAAATTTACTTGATGTCACATAAAAGCAGATACCAAGACGCCATGTTCACTTTGTATTCCATTTTGTCCCAACAGATTTAAACATTTCATAATCTAAAGCGAAATAAAATAGGCTTCTAAAGGTACTTTATCCAACTGCTACTTCTAAAAATTCGAACAGACGACTAAAGATCTAGTTCTGAGGTTTCTGTAAGCTTATATCTATATGCCGCAACTTTAAAACATGGTAAAAAAGTTTTTGTCTATAATAGTTCTAACTTCGAAAGTAGTTAGAAGGTATAATGTCAAAGCATTCATTCGAAGCAGAACCTTTGTACTTTGTATTTGTAGGAGCCATAACAAACTCGAGAGTCAAATGTTTTTTTCGTGCACTGAGATAACATATATGTTTCAAATCACTATCTAGCAGTCATATACGCTTCCTTTATTTGTTTGAATAAAACAAAAACACTTTTAAACAAACAATGTTAGCTTCACTAACGTAACTTCTGTATCCAGCAAGCTGTTCTAAAATTTCATTAATGAAAAAGATAATTAATTAAACTAGAATACGTGGATAAGCAGGGTTTGCCTCGCACAGTGTAAGGCTAGATTTAATGACAAATGCGACATTGATCTCTCTCTTAAATCTGTCTATTTTAGAATAATCATTAGCATATGTACCATAATTTTTGCATAAATAGCTTCTAATTCGGTCTTTCTTCTTATTGGTGGTCACTATTCCACGGAACAAAACGGCTCGGAGCGGACAGGAATCGATCACTATTATACGGAACCAATTATACGGAAGTGAGGAAAACTATTATACGCAACCGAGAAAAATTCTAATAATAAGTGCACGTATTGTATTATAAATAAAATTATAGTTTACTTTTGCGTGATCGGTTAAAGTTGATAGTTTTCGTTATAGTTTTCTTTATAAAATACACAATAGTTTACAATCTAAACCCTTGTTGCATCTAAACATTCTTAACTCTTATCAAAATCTATTACCATGACTTCTTAACCACCTTGTAACATCTCTAAAGATGTGGTTCCAGCAACGTAGCTGGACTGCTTGAGTAAATACCTCAGAGATTGCGTTGACAATAGCTCATTCTTCATCTGTAACGATCTGGTATGTAGTAGTTCTAAGTGATCTCACCAATTTCCAACATAAATTGAGCATTTTCTGTGGTTTTCCTCGAATTTTCTCTCATACAAGGCAGCAGGAATTGTAGGTGTTTCTTTAAAAAGTGTATGATGAAATGACACCACAGATATATAGAAGTCACCAAGTTAAAAGGTGGTACATAGGATAATAACTGTGGTGATGAAGATTCAAGAAGGAGTACTCTGTCTAACTCATTTAGAAAAAACTTTTTGACCAAAGACACAGAGTAGATCAGGGTAAATACGTATGGAGTGAACAAATTCTGGTAAGTCATGAGCAAGCTCATGGACATTGTAAAGGGGATCATGTGATAATCTCTTTTTTTCAGTTGTTTGAGTTGTATGTTTTCCACTTCTTTTGAATTAAGAGGTTGCATGATACACAAGTATGGAATAAAAACAGGTTGTGTGATTTCTGACTTATAAATTTTAGATGGTTTTTCAGTCATACTCCTTTTTTCAGCCTTTCTAAGAACTGAAAGGCAAGTTAGTACATAGCCACAGTCTTTGTTATGCTTTGTATTACCATGAGGGATGTGTACAGCCATGTTTTCATCATCTAAATAGTGAACTAACGTGATACTTGTGTTAATCACCAGCTGATAAGCATCCTTAGTAAATTGTAATGATGACCTAGTCTCGCGTAGCCAGCCCCTCCTCCCTGCGGGAAGGGAGGGTCTGGTCAACTGTAAGTATAGCTCTCGTTCAGAAAACTACCGGATATCCGGTAGTCGATAAGTGGTTTTAAGAGGGAGGAGGGCAAACACCCACTTTGAAAATGCTGACTTAACAGAAGCACAATGCTGCGTGTAGTAACTCTCGCAACCGTTTCAGTGCGTAGCTGTTGGAAGAGTCACAAACACATCACTCCCCAGAGATGAAAGCCATTATTGGTTCACCTTAATTGTAACTTCTAATCTAGTAGCAGAAGCTTGAATTGCAGCTTCTCGATTATCCATGACAGTTTCAACAGTTATACTTTATTACAACTTTATTAATGAAAGCATAGGTTATTTGTAAACTTCATGGCAGAACAAAAGAGCCTTCTGAACTCATTTACGCTGAAAACGCACGGAAAAACTTGAAAGAACTACTACAGAGGTATCTGGCATTTGTTGAGTCAGCATTTTTAAAGTGGCTGTTTGCCCTCCTCCCTCTTAAAACCACTTATCGACTACCGGATATCCGGTAGTTTTCTGAACGAGAGCTATACTTACAGTTGACCAGACCCTCCTTTCCCGTAGGGAGGAGGGGCTGGCTACGCGAGACTAATGATGACCATCTGGAGTGTCTGCTTGAAAGTAGGTTTTTTTATTAAAGCGCTTTTTAGGTAATTTACAGACTCCTTGGTTCGCCCACCGATATTGATCACAACGCCAGTTATCTTTTGAGACAGAAGAAATCAGAATGAAAAGAATGACACATGTTTATATAAACTTTTGTAGGAAGTGACTATCTTTTATAAAGCATGTCCATAAATTATTTTGCTGAGAACATTATTAATGAGTACCATACCATAATGTGACAAAATCTAGCCCTAACAAAAACGTACCTTTAAACGAGTCATTATCGCCCGCTTGATAGAGATATATCTCTCCTCCTTTTGGCTTTATTGGGAGAAGAATAATAAACTGGTTCTTATGAGGTTCTTGTAGAATTTTGACAACTTCTGAGATTTCCAAAGGATTAGTACTTACTCTGTAGAAAAAGCGTAGGAGTCGGTCCGTTTTTCAGCTTCTCCAATTATTAAAATGTAATAATGAATCAACAACACAAAACAAATAAAACAAAAAAGAAAAATTAACAAGACTGGTAACTCAAACGCATTTGGCAGCCATGTTTTCATTCACCACACCATTATAAGATTGCGACACTCAAAATATTTTGCATGCTTAATCACGTGTTTTATTGTGTATCAGCTGTTCTACATGGCTAGCATCTTGACAACTTACGAATTTGATTTTCAAGATAAGCCACACCAACCGAGAAACTTCAGTTTTCCTAAGAGACCTTTTGGAAAAATGCAGATTGTTCAAAGAAGTTTTCAGCCTCAATGGTTTTCAAGATGGAAGTGGCATCACTATGATGAGGCACTACATGTAGCATTCTGTTATTTGTGTGGTAAAACAGATCAAGAAAAAACTCAGTTCCAGAACGAAAGATCAAGTTTTTCTAAGTAAAGGATTTAGAAATTGGAAGGATGGTACTGAATCATTCTGAAGGCATGAAGAAAGTAAATGCCATCGAGATGCTGTGCAAGTCGTGTTGGTAGTACCTTGTAGTGATGTAGTGGAGATGGTATCCACTGAGCATGCATCTAACAAAAAAGCAAATAGAAGGATTCTTTTTAAAATTTTCCAGAACGTTCAGTTTTTAGGCTGATAAGGCCTTTCTCTTTGTGACCATGATTGTTTAGAAAGTAACTTCATCCAGTTATACAAGCTTCTTTCAATAGATGATCCCAGCCTCACTGCATGGCAAAAGCGCGATAACTTTCTCAGTCCCACTATTCAAAGTGAGATTCTACAAACAATGTTGTTGAATGTTGTAAGAGAAATTACTTCAAATATCTCAGTAGTGTGAGAGTAGGAGTAGTTGCTACAGTAGCAACAACTCATACTCTCACACTACCGAGTTACTCAATGTGAAACAGCTGCAGGTAAACGTGGTACAGTCAAATTATGGAAATTTAATGCGCATGCGCTATTACTGCGCTATTACTACAACAGTCTATAATTATAGACATTATCTGTTCCGTATAATAGTGATCCATTCCGGTCCGTTCAGTTCCGTGGAATAGTGACCACCATCTTTTTCACCTTCACACAGCTCTTGACGTCTTATGCACTTCTTTAAATAGTTTTAAATATGTCTTCTTTTAACAAGTTTATTGCCTCGCTAAAAATTAAGTCGACATTTTCACTGCGAACATGACTGATCATAAGCTTTTTACGGATAATTTACTGCGGTTAAAAGATACATATATACTAGTTGACCTAACAGGATACAGAAATATTCGGGATTCTAAATACATCCGCTATCTGCATGCTTCAGTTGCTTTTTACGTCTTGTGACGCGTACCAGATCGAACATATACAACTGAACTATTTCCTTCCAGATCTACAAATATTATAACAGCCTAAATTATTGAACTTACGTATAATACGTATTCCAACGTTTATCGTCTGTTTCTTTAGTAGCTCAAAACGTATTTGCCCAGTGCGTATCACTGCATCGACCTTTTCAGTCTGCAAATTGGACACGCCCCATAGAAAAATGCTAGGTCGCCAATCAGATTTTTTTATAACGGCTTACATCTTTGTGAATATTTATAAACATTGGTAAAGAAAAGATATAAGTTACAGATATACAAACAGAAAAAAGATAAAATAAAGTTTTCTTAATAAATATAGTGCTCTTAATTTGAAAATTATATAATATAAAAGTATCATTTGGAAGTGGGCCAGCACAAATTGCCATAGATAATTCTGTAAGTAATTTTGAACAGGTTGGAGATTTTCAATATGCTTATTGAAATGTGTATTCCAATAAAGGAAGAATTAACTTCATCAATAGATAAAGATTTGCTGTAATACAGATAGATCTTAAAAGATTAAACAGGCATCTGTACATGTCACACCTATAGTTTTAACATCCTCCATATCACCTCCATGCCAATCCACTGCATGTCACACAATCCTATTTGTTAATTTTATTGTAAGTATTTAATAACCTTTCATACAGTGGCAGCATGGCAACTGCAGCAAACTAATATCACTAGAAAAACTTCGGCTACAGTGTGTGCTTCATAGTGCTTTTCGTTTACCCTTGAAGCTATTGTGTAAGTGGGGTACAAGTACTTGCTTTGTATGTCTTTCTGTTGACTACAGTACACTTTAAACTGCTCTAAATCAGCAACAACAGTATCTACAGTTACAATACATTTGGTTTTAATATCATATACCACCCTGTGCACCCCTGTGTAAAAACAGGGGCACATGCCCCCCAATATTTTTGGCATATTTCATTGTGAGATGGTTTCACAATCAACTGATTTAGATTAGCCACTTTTCAATCCCTATCTTCATAATACAATTTACACCTGTAGACGAACATTTTATGTAAAAACATTTCAAAAATTCCATTAACTCATTCACACTGAATAGTGCAAAATTGACACAGCTGCATGTTCACATGACACTTCTCAGTCAGTAAATATATTTTTTATTATGGTTCTTTTTGAAATACTTCATTGTTAAACTGAACAAACTTAAAATGTTACATGTGTGCCCCCCTCCCCCCCAATGATAAAATTGTTCCTATACCTACGTAATATTTATTAAAATATCAGAACATTAACAATGACAGACATTTTTGTTAAACTGACAAATTCATATGTTATAACAACAAATGTTAACAGAACATATGTGATTTCAATTTTATGTGTGAAATGTTTATTACATTTCCAGACAACTTAACAACCATTGTCATAATTATCACATTCATTTGTCAGAAAAAATTAAATTTTTCAAAGTCAGCTATCAAAATTAATTTTAAAAATAGCAAAGTATAATTGTCAAATTGTACTAAACTTTTATTTAAACTATTAACTGTGATTACAAGTAGCTGGAGTTTCAAAGTCAAATATCTATCATGCCAACCTTCATAAATGACTTGCATTGATGATTCATCCCAGACACATATGTACCAGTTACTGTGTCCCATTTGAAACTGACTTGCGGAAGTAGCTTTGTAACCTTTTGATGGAAAATGTTAGGACATAATTTATTATAGAATGATATACCATATTAAATGTAATATTATCAATGAAACAATGGTGTCATTGATGCTAACATAAACCTACCTAGTACTTAGACCAGCTACTTATTATTTACTTACAATATAAAAAGTTATTATATCAATGTATTAAGACACTTTCCAAGAAAATATACAGTAAAGAAATTCTTTTAATATAATGACACTATCATAATAGGTAAAGGCGATTCCTATATATTAGGGTTACTGGAATAAGGTTACCTAAAAGCATGGGAATAGATAACAGAGTCGGTGACAAACATGTGACAAACAGTGGTCTTGTTTTTGAAGACTGACCCGAAATAATATTCATGACTATAATAAGGGATAGTTAAAAAAAAAGGTTAGGTTGACAAATTTTGATTGAATACTATTCACAAAGTTATAAAAACCTGAACACTTACACACCCATAAACCTGTTTTTATAATAAAATAAAGTGTACCTCTACAAAACTTGAACAGAATGGTAGTCTGGCATTGACAACCCTTTGTTTAGAGAGGAAGCAGCAACAACTCCAGACTATAGAAACGGAAAGTCCCCATCATAACCTTAGATTATGTCCCATTGAACATAAATCCTAAGCATCTTAGTGACAGTAAAGTAGACTCATCTACAAATTTAAGCAAACAAACAGAAAGTCATGACAGTCATGTATACCTCAATGGTCTTTACCTGTAAATCATCATCACTATAGCCTTGAAGTGACCTGTTTTAAGCAGTATTTATGACCAAAGTATTTTAACAATAGAGTACAACAGAAAGAATCCTTTTTACATAAGTTCCTTTAAGGTCATCTCTAGCATTTTCTTGTTGTATTATTGGTGTAAACTTTTGAGGAACCTAGATTGTTATCTAGTTAAAATAATGTATAAACAAGAGAAACTCACATATGAATTTACTTTTCTATTGATGTGGACACACTTCCAAAATGGTTCTTAGAGATGGATATTCACTTTTTATCCATTCATTACATTTTGTAAAACTTTGTACAATCAGATCTTTTAAGATTTACATATTTGTTTTGATCTTCATTGCTTTGTCTTTAGAAGTTTCAAGTTTCTACAAAACATTCATCATAATTACATGACAAAGAAAGTACAAGATGTGCATGTTTTAGAATGATATACCATATTAAATATAATATTATAATGGGCAGCTGAAATGGTAATACTGCATTGCATCAATAGACTTTGCTTAACTGCTATAAGTATAGGTTTACTATGTGGTTGATTATGGTTCACTCTGATGGGCAATGTTCCAATGATGTCTTAATGAATATAATCCAATATGCAAGCAAGGATAACGAACAACAATGACAAAATGGTGTCATTGATGCTAACATAAACCTACCTAGTACATGGACTATAGCTACTTATTATTATCTTACAATATAAAAAGTTTTATATCAATGTATTAACACACTTTCCAAGAAAATATACAGTAAAGAAAATCTTTTAATATAATGACACTATCATAATAGGTGAAGGCGATTCCTATATATTAGGGTTACTGGAATAAGGTTACCTAAAAGCATGGAAATAGAGTCAGTGACAAACTAATAATATTCATGACTAAAATAAAGGTCATAGTGGTGAAATGGGTTTGGCTGATACATTTGGATTAAATACTATTCACAAAGTTATACACATATGAACACTTCCACACCCATAAACCTGTTTTTATAATAAAATAAAGTGTACCTCTACAAAACTTGAACAGAATGGTAGTCTGGCATTGACAACCCTTTGTTTAGAGAGGAAGCAGCAACAACTGCAGACTATAGAAACGGAAAGTCCCAATCATATACCTTAGATTATGTCCCAATGAACATAAATCCTAAGCATCTTAGTGACAGTAAAGCAGACTCATCTACAAATTTAAGCAAACAAACAGAAAGTCATGACAGTCATGTATACCTCAATTGTCTTTACCTGTAAATCATCATCACTATAGCCTTGAAGTGACCTGTTTTAAGCAGTATTTATGACCAAAGTATTTTAACAATAAAGTACAACTGAAAGAATCCTTTTTACATAAGTTCCTTTAAGGTCATCTCTAGCATTTTCTTGTTGTATTATTGGTGTAAACTTTTGAGGAACATAGATTGTTATCTAGTTAAAATAATGTATAAACAAGAGAAACTCACATATGAATTTACTTTTCTGTTGATGTGTACACACTTCCAAAATGGTTCTTAGAGATGGATATTCACTTTTTATCCATTCATTACATTTTGTAAAACTTTGTACCATCAGATCTTTTAAGATTTACATATTTGTTTTGACCTTCATTGCTTTGTCTTTAGAAGTTTCAAGTTTCTACAAAACATTCATCATAATTACATGACAAAGAAAGTACAAGATGTGCATGTTTTAGAATGATATACCATATTAAATATAATATTATAATGGACAGCTGAAGTGGCAATACTGCATAGCATCAATAGACTTTGCTTAACTGCTATAAGTATAGGTTTACTATGTGGTTGATTATGGTTCAGTCTGATGGGAAATGTTCCAATGATGTCTTAATGAATATAATCCAATATGCAAGCAAGGATAACGAACAACAATGACAAAATGGTGTCATTGATGCTAACATAAACCTACCTAGTACATGGACTATAGCTACTTATTATTTACTTACGATATAAAAAGTTATTACATCAATGTATTAAGACAATTTCCAAGAAAATATACAGTAAAGAAATTCTTTTAATATAATGACACTATCATAATAGGTGAAGGCGATTCCTATATATTAGGGTTACAGGAATAAGGTTACCTAAAAGCATGGGGATAACAGAGTAGGTGAAAAACAGAGGTCTTGTTTTTAAAGACCGACCCGAAATAATATTCATGACTATAATAAGGGATAGTTAAAAAAAAAGGTTAGGTTGACAAATTTTGATTGAATACTATTCACAAAGTTATAAAAACCTGAACACTTACACACCCATAAAGCTGTTTTTATAATAAAATAAAGTGTACCTCTACAAAACTTGAACAGAATGGTAGTCTGGCATTGACACCCCTTTGCTTAGAGAGCTAGGAAGCAGCAACAACTCCAGACTATACAAATGGAAAGTCCCCATCATACACCTTAGATTATGTCCCAATGAACATAAATCCTAAGCATCTTAGTGACAGTAAAGCAGACTCGCCTACAAATTTAAGCAAACAAACAGAAAGTCATGACAGTCATGTATACCTCAATGGTCTTTACCTGTAAATCATCATCACTATAGCCTTGAAATGACCTGTTTTAAGCAGTATTTATGACCAAAGTATTTTAACAATAGAGTACAAGTAAAAGAATCCTATTTACATAAGTTTCTTTAAGGTCATCTCTAGCATTTTCTTGTTGTATTATTGGTGTAAACTTTTGAGGAACCTAGATTGTTATCTAGTTAAAATTATGTATAAACAAGAGAAACTCACATATGAATTTACTTTTCTATTGATGTGGACACACTTCCAAAATGGTTCTTAGAGATGGATATTCACTTTTTATCCATTCATTACATTTTGTAAAACTTTGTACAATCAGATCTTTTAAGATTTACATATTTGTTTTGATCTTCATTGCTTTGTCTTTAGAAGTTTCAAGTTTCTACAAAACATTCATCATAATTACATGACAAAGAAAGTACAAGATGTGCATGTTTTAGAATGATATACCATATTAAATATAATATTATAATGGGCAGCTGAAATGGTAATACTGCATTGCATCAATAGACTTTGCTTAACTGCTATAAGTATAGGTTTACTATGTGGTTGATTATGGTTCACTCTGATGGGCAATGTTCCAATGATGTCTTAATGAATATAATCCAATATGCAAGCAAGGATAACGAACAACAATGACAAAATGGTGTCATTGATGCTAACATAAACCTACCTAGTACATGGACTATAGCTACTTATTATTATCTTACAATATAAAAAGTTTTATATCAATGTATTAACACACTTTCCAAGAAAATATACAGTAAAGAAAATCTTTTAATATAATGACACTATCATAATAGGTGAAGGCGATTCCTATATATTAGGGTTACTGGAATAAGGTTACCTAAAAGCATGGAAATAGAGTCAGTGACAAACTAATAATATTCATGACTAAAATAAAGGTCATAGTGGTGAAATGGGTTTGGCTGATACATTTGGATTAAATACTATTCACAAAGTTATACACATATGAACACTTCCACACCCATAAACCTGTTTTTATAATAAAATAAAGTGTACCTCTACAAAACTTGAACAGAATGGTAGTCTGGCATTGACAACCCTTTGTTTAGAGAGGAAGCAGCAACAACTGCAGACTATAGAAATGGAAAGTCCCAATCATACACCTTAGATTATGTCCCAATGAACATAAATCCTAAGCATCTTAGTGACAGTAAAGCAGATTCATCTACAAATTTAAACAGACAAACAGAAAATCACGACAATTATCTACATGTTTCCCATTGTTAGTTTTATTTTGACATTATAAATGACTAGGCTAGCTGGTCCTCTATGGTTCTCTAAGAACTAGGTCTATAGGTCAGTTCATATTCTGAGTTCAGTTAAATATTAAATATTTCAAATGTCATGTTCTTTTATATGCTATTATATGAAATAATTAGATGATTTATTACTGTTGTATAAAATGAGAACTAGATTAACAATTTAAGTAACAATCAATAAAATGACACCTCTGCAGTCAAATAATTGCCTTTAAAATATTCATATATGTGTTCACTAGTGAACTTTCAATAATTAACAAAGTTCTAAGATATAGATGTTAGTCATATGTTGCAACTAAAATAGTAGGAGTGTCACAAATGTACATGCAGACTGTGGCAAGTTGTTTACTTGTAAGACTTTTCACAGTATACATTATGAAACACAAGAATAAGAAAGGGTCTGAAATACTAGCTATCTGTGTCTTTAAATTATAAGGACATCATTCTAATTTAACTAAAAATGTGATCATATCTTTTTCATTATGCTCATCTGAACTGCTTAAGTTTGATAGTATTCCCTGCAATGTCCTTCCCCTTCATGAGATCATTGCACTAATTGTTGGGAGGGACATTCCTATAATAATTCTTTCTCTACAACCATATAATTATAATTATGATTATATAGTAATAGAAAACCTAACACCATGACAAGAATGTAAATATAAACCTGAGAGTGTTCACAAAGACTTTTCAAAGTGCCGTACACTTTCAGCCTTGTTCCAAATGTAGGAATCACTACCTTCGAAAACTCTGTTCCTGTACAACTCCCAAGACTGTATTAATAGCCTCTCCGTCCATTTCTTGCTCTATAACAAAAAACAAAAACCTCAGTGCATAGAGTTAGGTATGTGATTTACTTTGTAAAATCTTAATACATTCTGAGATTACTACACACCATATCGATCAAGAGAGCAGAGGTCCCTATTGAACGTGATGAGGGTTCAAGAGCCGGAGAACTTATTGAAAGTACTGACCAGCCCAAGCAGATAGTATATGTGTTACGTTTGAAGAGATTCGTATTACACAGTCAAGAGTGATGTGAAAATCCGTATCGGCTCCGTCTACATTTATGGTTCATGTCCGTTTTCTTAGATCATTTACACAGTATTCGGGCAATGATCTGTATCACGTTGTTCAATCAGAAGTGATACGGTACATTTACATTTTCCAATCAAACTGACACAGATTTCAGAATAATATTCATACTATTTTATGGTTTTAATAATTCTTTTATTCAACATAATAAGATGTACAATAAATATTTAATAAACAAAACAAATGATTGGAATATCATGTACATAAGTATGTTCAATTATTTTACAAGAATTATTACAGACATATAGTACAGAAACAAGAGATACAATTGAACTTGTAGATAATGTGTACAAACTTGATGTAAGTTCTAGTAGTTAACAGAGGTGTCCCACTCATTACAATTTGGCATTTTAATTCTCTGTGTTTGATGTCTTGATATCTTTAAAAAGAACTAACAGAACTCTAAAAGACACCTAGCATAATACATTAATAAACTACAGGAACAAAGTTTTGAACCTGAGAACTATTATAAAGTTATTGTAGTCCTTGACCACACCTGTTTAGTAACACATAATAGTATTTATCTCAATACAAGCAGTTTTACTTACATAGTAGTATGAAGAGAGTCATAGTATCCTCCGGCACAAGTAAATCATAAATACTACAGCATTGCAAAATTATTTGCAATATCAGCTAGGTGAACGGCAGTTACCATAAACGTTTTGAGCTGTCATAAGTAAATTAAATGCTTTAAATCTTATCATGAGGAATGAAAGTGGGACACATACTATAGACCTACCTCTCTGTGTTATAGCAATCAGCTGCTCCAAAATCACGTAAGTGGTCAGCGAAGTAGGTGTGTTTTAAATTGATTTGAATATTGACACATGATTTGAGCAGTTGGCTTTACAAACTCTTTACAAAGATATCTACATTCATCAATTTTTTCAGCAGATAATGGAAGACAGCATACAACACAGAAAATTAAAAACGAACTTAAAACAATTGCATACCTCAGGTAGAGATACCAACGTCTTGTCTGAGATTCTGACAAGTATGAAGTAACAATGAATATTGCCATTAGCATCCAACTCATAAAATCCCTTCCTACAAAGGATTTATAGTAGCACATGTTACCAGTAATATATGTCCCAAATCCACAGTATGGGAATATTGACACTCTAGCCAAAATTACTTTCCTTTGTGCTGCCGTTAAAGAGTCCATGAATTCATATAGCATGTATTTACAACCTCCAAGGAGGATTGTGTGGAGGCTTTTAACTGGTATTGATCTATCAAAACAAATGAATCCAATACAATAAATTTTCCATTGTTACTTGAAAAAGTATGTTGACAACTCAAACAATGGATTAGGTGACTCTTTTGTGTCATTATTCATCCTTTCTTCTCACTTGTCTACAACAGTTTGACATCACATAATAACTTTAATTTGTGATAGAGCAAATGTCTCCAGCTAAAGTAGGGTCACTAGTTTAAATACAAATGGAAATACAATACAAGAACACTGGAATTACTAACCATACATAAGAGACAAAGTTTGGTAGCTTTACTCCCTTGATGATTAACCAGCTTTGATGCTCTGTCATTATCACATGCAGCACATATTAATGGTCCAACAACTAGGACATCTGCTTTAGAAAGAGTATCATATATTCTAATACCTTTGTCAAGTAATAAGAGGTCATCAACAATTGCTTTACTTACTTCAATTGAAGACAATTGGTTTTAAGGATGTTTTCAAACTTCCAAGCTTCATATTTTGGAAGACAGTCAAGTATCACACACCAAACATGAAATTTATTCCACTTTTATCCCTATTCTGGTGTCATTAGAATAAATTAGTAGTGGAGCCAGAACAACAGGGAGACCAGAGCACTGCAGAGGGTGATGTTCTACATATTGTGCATATTCATGTAAGATTACTTGAAAAAAATATGCATGCAATGAACATAGTGAATGTAGAAAAATTGTTGCAGTATAATAAACATGATATCACTATGTGTAACAATATCAATACATAAGCACAACTTAAGGATAGTAATGTTTACTTATGTACCTGTCTATTAAGATGTATCAGTGAAGACTGCCAAGTCTAGTTTCAACAGATGTAATGGAGGATGGAATAATCTAGTTACTTGACTACTGCTTATTTCTACATGCTCACAAATTGCAAAGGCTGTCCTGTCATTATGATACAACACTTCAGGAGTCTACTCAACAATTGTTCAAATGAAAGTATACCGTATATCGGGAAACTTTCACGTCAAGATATTTTTGCAAATTGTGAAATTGTAGTTTTTTGCGAATATAAATTTTGCAATTTATACCATGTTTCCACCCACTTGTAATTATTACCGTTGACCACATCCTAAAACGTTTCTCACACCTGGACTCGACAATGAAAGAGACATTCGAATTGGACTCCTGTATCAAAGGATACCAAGTTCATAATGAGGTATGGACGTCCAATGGAGAAGAAATCATTTTTACTAATTATTTGTCACATGGTCACCCAAAATCGAATTTTCTGCGTAACCATTTGCCACGCCCATAATTGTAAGAAATTGGCAAGGGATATTTTGACAATGTAGTTAAATTTGTGAAATTCCCAAAAATTTAGCAACACGAATGTTTCCCGATATACGGTAGTGTCTGTTGCTAGAAACACATTGCAATTCTCTTCCTAAAGCCATAAAAGTCCAATAGTGTATATTAAAGTTTGTGACACGTACCTTTATGTATAACTTGACAACCTATCCCATTGTCTCACCAAGAATGTAATGGTTAAATAGAATGAAGTCATTTACAAAGACGCTGCCAACTAACATTGGAGACTGAAAGTCACCATAAGATATGTGGGCATGAAACATTTCACTAAAAAATGAGTAAATAAACTGAACATCAAACAACAATTATTGTACTCATGAAATGTATGTTGTGGGCATAACAGGGAAATGCATAATTCTTAAGGCTGTAAGAGGTGCAGCAAAACAATTTTGTAAAATGGATGATGGTAGGTTTACATTAATTGAAAGTCCAGATTCACATTTAAATTGTAATAAGAATAATTCCATTGCTACAAATCATGAAAAATATCCAGCCTACTTGCTTTGAACCTACAAAATCTGGCAAAACAAATTTCATGAGTGTATCCAGACTGGGAAGAGACGGCTCTATTTCTTGCACATGAACAAGGTAAACTTGAGATTCACTGCTCCCTATATGATTATATATATATACATATATATAGTAATTTCCTATAGAGTCTATTGAAGTTACATCAAACTTGAAAATTATCTCACAGTAGGATGACTTTCATACTCAACATTGTTCATTTCCAATTGTTCATAATGATCTGTGTCAGATATCTGACTACTTTCATTGACATCCATTATTTCTGACAGACACTGTCTGTGTTGATGAGATCCACTATTAAGATGATGATCATATTTTGATCTAATGAAAATGTAGGAATGAGTAAGACTGGATTGTATTAGAATAAGGATATGGTATGAGATTGGAATGAACACTATGGGATTAAAACTGCATGGTATGAGAATGAGGCTAACATGATATGGCATGGATGCCATAGGAATAAGATGGGATTGAGACTAGACAGTATTGTATTGAGAATATAAAGAATGGGAATGAGACTCCATGGTTTGGGATTATAACATACAGTATGGAAATGACAAAGGACAGTATGGGAGTGAGACTAGGAATTGAATATCTGAAGATATTTCCAGCACTGCTATGGTTGTACAATTAAGACTGTGGGTTAGTTCTAATAGTCATACATGAAGGGTGATAAGTTAGTGATTAAGATTCTTAAATGGATTTCAAAATTTGCAGGACATCAGGAATGAAATAACAAAGACTTCAATTGATGAGAATTGGTCTTGCCTACATACCTGAAAACATGAGTATCAAAGACAATTAACTGACCTTTAATGACATTTTGGTGGGTATAGGGTGGGTGTGTCCTTTGATTGGGACACAGAAGAACAATAACTGTCTCCACCCACAACCTAAATGTTATATGAACAATTTAATATAAAATACTGTACATGTAAATTGTATGTTTTTACACAGGATTAAAATTATAGTATCAGGTACTCTGAACTTTTACATGTATATGTATTTGAGTATTTATATAATTGATTGTAAAGGAAGTCAAAATAAAACAGATATAATTCTTTTACATTTACTTTTTTTCATATTAAAACAACACTATTTTATATTCTAACCTTTGTGATATAATTGAGTTAAGTCTCATCCACAATGACAAGTATAGCTGTGGTACCCTTTTGCTAATATTATCACATAGAAGATGACACAATGTAGATGTAAGTACAGTGATAGATGAGATAAATGAGGATGTTAGAAGGGATAAAAGATTAGATAACATAAGAAAAACATTGGAGGGTTTAGAACCAGTTCACTAAGAGCTGTGAGATAATACACAAAGTTATACAAACTTTTACTGAATAATATATTGACTTACACAAATATAATACAGACAGACCTGTTTCTGTAGAAACAAGATCTGGTGAGAGATTCAAAATTGTCTTAGTATTATGACCTATACATGTACAAAATACATGAACATGTACAAATACATGTACAGGTATATGGTATAAAAATGTTTATAATAATGACCACATAAACAGAGATTGTGGGTGTGTCGATAACATAGGTACCTTGATTAAGTGTGTCTTGTTTCATCTGGTCCTCTCAGAGACAAAAGATATGGAAAATTAGACAAAATTAAGCAAAGTAGAGAAGAATAAATAATCTGGTAAGTTTCTTGATTTGCACTGTAATTTTATTTCTATAATTTTATTATCAGAAACTAATTAATCAATGATAACAGGGTTACCTCTTGATTGGTGTCATAGCAAAACATTTTAAAGATGAAGTTTCTAACTGTTTCACAAATGTAATCACTAGATCAGCCACTTTTACTATCTAATGAGGGGGAACAACTCTTTAATTAGGGGAAAAAAAGGCTTACCAATTTAAAAATACATTTTACACAAGTCATGTATCACACAATCCAAGTATAGTTCTCCCATTGCTAATATCACATGTTTATCACTCTCCTCCATGTAAACATACAAATGTATTGTTGTCATAATATATTACTGACATTTTAACAAGTAAAGGATAGCTTATGATTCCTGGTTCAACAGCTATTTTAATAATTGACTGAGTATCCAATTTGAGTGGATGAAATATCTGGTACTGTTATAATAAAATTGATATTGGAACATGACCTTTAACCTCTAACCTCATTGCAACTACTTATTGTTGCTGTTTTGACAACATCAACTCTTTCAATTAGAACAAATTATCAGCTGGAGCTTAAAATATCTACCATTATAATAAAACAATATCAATTAAACACCTCCACCCAACTAACCACAGTAATCCAAAGATGTCCCACAGGATACACCATTTAGTCTTCATCTTCTATTGTATAGTTCTCACCTAACACATTTACTAGTTGTCCACTATATACTACAACATATACCAGTCACATGACAGTCACATGATTACTTATGTGTTCCTGTTGGATATAATTTAGTGATATGTAACATAAGAGTTCCATTGGGATCACATGATAAATGGCTTCCCCTAACTCCTCATTAAGAACATCTGAATATGTGTGTTCCATCTATAATAAATGGACACACAAAGTACAATGGACACATACAAAAGGAAAATAGACACACAATAATATAATGGATCGACACTTTTGTCTTAGCTACATAAACAGGTGAATAATATTTATCTGAAGTCCTCCTTTAATCAAATATATATATATTAAAGACCACACCCATTAAATTAAAGTAAAATGATTCCTTACCAAGTTCATCTTGAGGTAAAATTTTATCAACATCACTTACTGTCTGAATAAATATCATGTATCTACATGTGGTCACATGATGGTTACTATAGCAACAAACTAATAACTTACAGAGATTCCAAGATAAATAATTCAGTTGAAGGCTATTTAATTGTAAATGTATACCTAAAAATATACCACATACATAATATGATGTTATGTTATAATAAATAACTTTATTTTATAAAATTAAATCCACAAAGTCAATTAGCAAATTCCATTGCTAAGAAACCTCCCTTTATACAAAGTGTACATGTCATATAAACTACATCCTGTCCTTACTATATATATCAACATAAAGTTTAGCATTAGATTCAAGTGTAAAACAAAAGCCATATTGACTGGAACTAATAAAAGATGTTACCAAGCAGTGGAGACATAACTAGACCTTCTGATGAGTACAAGGTAATAAAATATATTAATAACAGGAGTCATCTCATAAATTAGCTAAATTTAATTAATAAAGTGTTTATTTCATCCAAAGGATTATAGGAGGTAATTTAAATTCAAATATCAGTCTACACAATAATATATCATATACCAGGAACCTACAGACTCACAAAGGAGGCTCCTTTGTCATCATATTAATAGGAGTGACTGACTCCTTATGATGTGTCTACTATTATTATCACACAATATAGAAATGATAAGTTGTTTCACTTCATCAGAAAAGTTCACATGACCTATAAATGACATGTCATGTGATTATTATATTAATAACATGTTCATCAGGTGACTGTCACATGCAAGTACAAATTAATCTGATGATATTAATATTATTATTATTTGTAGGCCATAACATAGTCGGAGAGCACTATATTGACCATGACATTTGCTTATATAAATAACCACACCTACTTATTATTATTGACCCAGAGTGTCATATAATTGATGAGATATGACATGTCTTTAGAATCAGATGAAACTAATGAGAGGGGGACACTCTTTATACTAACTCCATGCTAGAGATAAGATGTTAATTATTGAGGGGTGGAGTCTGAAGTACTAACCTCTTGTTCTGTGAACAGTGTTATCTATATGTCTCAACTAATCACAATGAGATGAACCCTGTAATTATTAATATAACTATACAACTCAAATTTTTATTTCCTCCTACAAACACATTATGTCTATTCAACTAAATAAAAACTTGTCAACAAACAAAACATATAAACATGTACATACTGACATATAACAGTCACCTTACAATAACCACATTTTTGATTAACTCTGGACTATCAGTTAAATCAACTAAAAACCTGTCAGGTGAGTTAAAGAGGATTTACAAACCTGTTTAACTCACTTTATTTTGTATGCTGTTATTGCATGTTAACTCCTTCTCTTGGTGAAAAGTTTTTTTTAACAGGAGCAGTGACTGGTTCTAATGGAGGTGTGGTCAGATTACTATGATAATAAACAAACTAGCCAGTAATGGTCAAGTATTTCCTTGTATCATCATCTAAAATATGCCAAAATAAGGTAACAATAATCTAATTAATACTTACCTCTATATCAGGTCAATACACTACTTCAGCTGTTGGATAATATTTTTTATCTTCATATAATACAATAGCTTGTGTCTCAAATACATGTCAAACAAGAGCATCTTCACTAATTTCCATAACTTCATCATCTTCTCTCTTATCTATTTTATCATCCTATACAAGGTCACATGTTATTACAAGGAAATTTTACCATTCCCTCAGAATGTTCTCTCTTTTCCTCAGTATTGCACTCATCTTCCTTTTCGTTAACATCTAGTTCTGTCCTATGTAGTTACCAAACTCGTCATATAAATCACCATCCATTACTGCACCACTTCGTGCTTACAGTTTTTGAAACCACGTGCTGACTTCGTGTTTTACTCACACAAACCACACCCTCTAATAATTGTAGGTGTGAGCTTGTTTCAGGTTAATACTACAGAAAAGTTGCAATAAATCTAAAAAACGTGTCTCCAGAAGGAAAGCTAAAGATCTGTTGACGTTATTTTCATATTGGTTGTTTTGGAATGCCATTTGTTTGTTTAATGAATGGTGTTTGAGTTTTCAGAGAAGACTTTTTAAAAAAGACATTCAATTTGATGGTACATCTTGGCCTCTCTTATTGGACTGTTAATATGGTCTGTAGTCTTTGTTATTTGGACTAGTGTCTATCAAACACAGCAAGTCAAATGACTGACCCCTGGTGTTAGTATGTCATTTGTCATAATAGCTAAAAAACCTTATTACCTTCATAATGCTTATTATATAAATGTTATGTTATATTATGTTTGTGTCATATTTTGCTATTGTATTATCAAAAAAATTAAATAATGAAGAACTAAACAGTAGGGAGAGTATCACACTACCAGTTTAAATACAAGTTATAAATGTTACATAAGTTTTCTGTCAAACATTTTCTATTATATTAACAAAAATGAAAAAAAAATTGCAGGGAGTCTATAATATACACTAAAGACAACATTCAGAAAAGCTGTGTTCAATTTACTCATTTGGGAGGTTTTAAACTTTTAATATTCTACCTCTGACAAAGGTATAGTTACAATCTTTCTTTGTAACTTCTATTGGAGAAGAAATGATCAGATTTAAAGTACATAATACAATTACAGAATACAATATATTACTCTTTTACTACAATCATATTATTGTTAAACAAGTTAGTGAAGTATCAACTTTTAAGTGGAGCTATATAATTATAATAATATATATTATTATATGAAATCAACCGTAACCTACTATTTACTTACTATAGCAACAAATCTAAAGAGTTCACATTCAATAACACCACTCATGTTTTCTAGTAAATTTTGAAATGTGGAATAAATTACAGAACATGGCACACAGATTATGGACAAGGACAGGGGAACTAGTAATTAAGTAAAAATGACATATGGATTTTACTTCAAATATCAAAATCTAGCAATACATCAACTAATTCAACTATTATTTATATGTAAATTAAAAGACTATCATTATGAAGTAATACTATTCTACTACATCACTATAATACAAAAATATGTTGGAATTTGATAATTTTACTTGTTCCAAATCAAATGGCATCTCTCCTGTAGCATGTTCAGTAACATCATCATAATGTGATAGTGAGGGAACATCTGCATCACCCTCATCTATAAATAGTAATTAAAATAATGTAAATATGTATATTAGATTTATAATGTGAAATCAAGGGATCTGATATGAGGTTTAGAACTCCCAGATACAGTTTATTGTTCATGGGAAGTAAGAGTACACTAGTATACTTATTTAACAACAATATCAATTAACTCTCCACTTACTGGTACCACCTCATTCACTAGCAATATTGAGATCATTAGACCCATATATATAATAGCCTAGGGTATTATATCTATGCTAGACCAAACTAAACAAACAAAAAAGAGTGACCATAGGTGATGTCCAGCCCTAAATATTAAGGTTTGCTATTACAACAGGATTTGTACCTATGTGCATGTTTCCATTTTCACAATAGAAAGACAAACAATAAACTGAATATTTTACTGACTATATTGTCTTCCTTGAACATGTCTGCCTTAGTTGTCAATAGTGACATGACATCAGCACTGTTACTAATCATATGAATAAAACCCTTAGGTGATTTGAAGACAAAAGTTCCTATTGGTGATATTTGACATGTTCTATTTAATGAAGTATAGAGCCTTTGCAGTATGTTATATGTGGAAGTCAATACACTAGAGATGTTACAAATATCAGCCAATATATAAGAATCAAACAATGATATTCATACTTTGTAAACAAGTAATATGAAAAGACAAGGTTGTAGATATTGTCAAAGGACAACATGATAAAATGAAAAAAAAGGAACAAAGAACTTGTCCAAATATGGAGATCAGGCTAGACGTATGACTCCAATTAATTAAGTCTTTTCAACTCATTATCAATTATTCTCAGTATGTTATATGTTTGATCAGGTTTTAAAGTATCATCAGAATTAAGTTCTAAACTAGCATCAAAATGACAACATACCTAAATGATATTATGTTATTAATTCAAGATGGCTCAAACTTACAATATGTGGTCTTTACACACACAAGCTAATGGATTAGACTAATCACATTCAGTGAATACCAGTATGTTAGATACTTCAATATTACAATGCACAATAACATTTGGTAGAGCTTGTAAATATGAAAGAACATGAAGGACATCTCTGGCTATAAACCAGAATAAACTAAAAGCACACCCTTAATTTAATCAATACTTACGTAATATTGCTATGTATATTACTCAATAAAAGAGGCTCATTCCTGTATTGTTCATTAAGTGTTCTAAAACAGTATTTCTCAGAAGATCCAAAACATTCTACCTAAGTAAAATAAAAAATTATTACAATGCAATATAAACAACACTCTATTAGTTAGATCCTTCCTTCATTAGATTCTCTCCTCATTAGACACCTATTTAGAGTGGTCTCAGTGTTATCTGTTTTTGCAAAGTTTTTTAATAAAAGACACTCCACTCAAACTAAGAAGGTACATCTTGCCCTTTTTTCTTGGACTGTTGTATGGTGTATAATCTTTACTATCTGGACTAATGTCTATCTTCACCTATAATAGTAATTAAAATAATGTCAATATGTAAATTAGATTTTTGAAGTGAAATCTCACTTGATTTGTCTTCAAAATCAAATGGCATTTCTTCTGTAGCTTGTTCTGTACTAACATCACAATATGGCAGTGAAAGGGTTATTGCATGCATACCTTCATCTGTAGACAGATAGTAATAAAGCCACTATAGTTATCTAATTTGAACTCACTTTTCACGTGTATTAACTGTAGCACTAAATATTATATTATCAATATTAACTGCATTACTACACAAGTAAGAGTAGACCCATCTAATAACAATATCAATAAATTAAATTCTCTATTTACTGTATCAATAATATATATACCTGAGATAAATATTAAGTCCCTATTCAATCATTAACAGTAATGATATTACAAGACCAACACTACAAGAACAAAAACAAGAATGGTTTATTTCAATTAATTTTATTATTACTTCCACCTTTTCTTCAACTCAATTGTCACCTACACCTTACTCCTCATTAGTTTCCTTTTTGATCTCTCTTATTTTTTTGTTGATTCCCTTGTTTTCCTTTTCCTTCTCTTTCATCCTCTTCCTCTCCTCCTCAGTAGCACCTTCTCTTCTGACAACTTCCAATTTTCATCAGGGCCTAAAAACTTGGGGTACACTGCACAAATATGCAGTGATAGGAAGAAAGTGTGCAGTAACTGGAGATAATTTGTGCTGTATTAATTTCTGCATTATTTATATTACTGTGACATATAATGATATTTGTTATTAAGCTGAATTACACCAGTTAAAACTTCAATGATTTTACTGATGGCTACAGGATTAAATTTTATGCTAATCATGCTAACCTGCTGCTGCTTAAATTGCTTTTAAGGTAAACGTTAAATATGCTTGATTTGCAATGTATGAATCAATGACTATAGGAAGTAGCCAATATGAATATGAACAAGCAAAAGCTTCTGTCAGACTGGTTATCACTAAAACCAACTGAGACTGCTGATGGGTCAAATACAAGTTGTGATAATACTAATGGTGAGCCTCACTCATTTCAGCCTCATCAAATGGCAGTACTACACATCCACTGATGAGAATGAGACTGGTGAAATAGGGAATGATGTTGATGTGGATAATTTAGTCTTTGAGGCTGAGCAAATGTCTGATACACAAGATGGTGAGCAACAAGGTTGATGTTGAACATGATTGAACTTGAGCAGGGCCATGGTGATAATGTGGATGACACTGTAAGTACATGTACTGTAGATACTGATTAACAGGAATTTTTGAAACATTTGAACTGTTCAATGTTAGCAAAAGAATTATAAATCAAGGAAGTAGGTAAGATGCACTCTTTGTTTAAAATACCTGTGAGTACTAATGGTCAATGCATACAAGAATGGAATACCTCCAATTACTACTGTAAAAAGAACCATTAAAGGATTATATGTGCTTATGGAACATAAAAATCTGCCTGCCATAAAACTGTACTCTTGGCACATCAAAAGTATTATGGAATGAAAATCGCACTAACCACACATTAACAGCTGGTATTCTGAATATGGATAAAGACTTATTTGCCAAAGTATCTTCCCACATGCTTGATGTTTATAACAATGCTTCTTAATAAGAATACTGCTAAAAAAGTGCCAAAGTTCAAACAAACAAAAAGCTTTAAAAGTCTGAAAAACCTTTGAAAAAAACCACAGCTTTCAGTGAAGAGTCCAGAATTCAATAAAAAGCTGCTGTGTACAGCTTATGACATTTTGTAAGGGTGCTATTTCTCACTGCCTGTATTTCCCTATAACACCCTGGTTCAATACCTTTTACCAACATATGGGACCTAGACAGAGACGCAATGTCCACCCTTATCTTCTGAATAATAAACATGTGGAGAGATTCTTGACTCCACCCACTCATCCCAGAATTATTATAATAACATTTACGAATAAACAACATTACAATTTCCTCCCCTTTGCAGAGGGAGCTATCTCAGCTTGCAGACCAACTGAAATTACACAAAAGGGATTCATGCACATGATTTAATTGATTAAATACAATACAATACTCACATTGCATTATAACCAAATGAGTCATTAGATACCAAGTATCAAGCACATAGTTCTTTGTTTCTTACAACTTTTACAAGATCTTTTCAAACCAAGCCAACATGTGTCTGGTAATTTCACAGGACACCGAGTCACTCTGTCTGTATTAACATGTATTGGTTCATCTGTTGGCTTGTCTACAGGACACATAGTCAGACCATTTGGATGGACCTTTGGGTCAAGCCAGCTTTCGCTGCTTGCTAAAACTTCATGTGGCATGAAATACCATCACACAATCTCCAACCACAAACTTCTGATCTGTACATTTCTTGTCATACTGCTGCTTCTGGGCTCATTGAGATTTCTCAACATTGCCTCGAGCAATCTTCCATGTTGCAATTAGGTTTGTCATTAATTAGTTCAGTCATGTAATCATGTATATCCACTAAATAAAGACTCATATCCACTAAATAAAGACTCTTAGTGATGGCAAGTGCTTCCTCCATAGGTGTTCTGGTATCCTGACCATACAGTAAGAAAAATGGAGACTCTTGTGTCATAGAGTAACACTTGGTGCGATAGGCAAACAAGTAGCCATGGGAGACACTCATCCCAATTAGTCCCATACGTTTGACAATATTTTGCTATCATGGCTCAAAGGATTCAATTAAAGTTCTCAACTAACCTCTCCGTTTGTGGGTGAGAGGCCACAGTGTTGAACTTCTTGATGCCCATCAAGTAACATATTTCACGAGTCAATGAGGAAGAAGATTGGCTCCTTGTTCTGAAATCAAAACTTCAGGTACACCATGATGACAAACCACTTCATGAACAAGATTAACAAAGTTTACTGGTTTGGTCTCAAGTAGGCAATGCTTCAACCCATTTCATCATATACTTAATAAAAGCAAACACACAACAGTTACCATTTAATGTTAAAGGCAACTCCATAACATCCACTCCAACATGATGGAAATGACCATACACTGGGATTGGCGTCAGGGTGGACTTGCTCCTACGAGAAGTACCACTATAGCACAGCTCAGGCAACTTTGACAATAGTTGTACATGTCACAATACATAGCCTTCCACCAGTACTGTTTTGACAAAGTCCTGTACAAGGCCTTTGGAGAGAAATGACCAGCAAATGCTCCACTATGGTGAACCTACATAAGACTCTGTTTTGTGCGTAGGGAACACAAACTTGTAAGTTCTCCTTTTGCTGATCCACATGAAACAGCACTCCATCTTGTAACAGGTAATTAGGGGACATTCCTTTTGAACTTTCTGTGTTAAAACCACCCTCGAGTCATGATATAATTTCCAACAAACAGAATCTTCTCTTCTAACTTCCCCATCTCTTCTTGAACAACCTTTAACCATTCCTCACTATGTCCTTCGTTTGGTTCACAGGCAGCACTTGTGACTTGAAAAACTTCCAACAAATCATCATCTTCAGAGCTCTCTGTTGGTGAATGGGAAAGGGCATCAGCATTGGCATTTTTATGTCCTGGCCGATATTGGATCTCTACACCAAACTCAGCAACAATCTCTGTCCACCAAGCTAATTTACTAGAGGACCTCTGTGAATGAAAGAAAGATTGCACAGCAGCATGATCAGTATAGACTACATATTTGTGGCCCAGTAGATATAGACAAAAGTACTTGAGACCCCAGAGCTTCAGACGGTGTTCCTCTAGTCTCTGTAAGACCATAGCAAGATATTTCTGATGTTCCTTATTCTCCCTGAAAAAATGATAACATCATCAATATACACTTTACAAAAATCACCAAAATCTCTCAGAAGGTTCTGCATCACACATGAAAAGGTTACTGGAGCATTACATAGGCCGAATGGCATGACCTAAAACTCGTACAAACCATCATTTGTAACAAACTACTTTTCACAAGAATTCTCAGCAACTCTGATCTGCCAATACCCTTGTCTAGCATCAAGGGTACTAAAAACTTCACTTCCCTTCAACTGATCAAAGAGATCATCAATACGAGGTAACAGGAATAGGTCCTACTTTGTGAGTGTATTTACCTTCCAATAATCTAAGCAAAAGTGTAAAGTCCCATCAGCCTTATTCACCATTACCACAGAACTTGCCCATGGACTTGCCGATTCCCCAATGACCCCATTTTCCAGAATATCTTGTACCATCCTAGACATTTCCTTCTGGAGGACAAATGGCGCTTGACAGGGGGTTCACACACAGAATCATGTTAATTAGTATTAATATGATGTTCCACATAAACAACCTCACCATGCTCCTTCCCATCTAGTGATGATTCAACACAGTTTCCAAAATTTTCACGTTCTCAGGTATTCTGTGGACAACATTCTTTGCAAGTATCATTTTCAAACTTTCTCTATGACCATCTTCCAATACAAACTGACTGACTGAGACTTGACACACAACTCCAGTATCTAAAATGACATCATCAGTACATCCAGCTTTAACCACTAACATTCCATCTTCTTCCTCTATTTCATGAACTTGACCAATCACAGTATGTTTAAACACTTTACATACCTCCCCAGATGAGTTAACAACAGGAACCAATGCACTACCATCTTCAATATCAACAACAACCTCTAACAACTGCAGTTCTTTTGACTAGATCGCATGACTCTTGGGAAAAAAATGAAATCCCCCTTCCAACACATGGAGTTCTGCCACACAGACATGCAGCATAACATTGTGCTGAGCTGGATTCTTCTCTGTCATGGAGAGTTAAACACTGGGTACTAGGCCCCATAAATCCAGGCTGGACACGTTTGGCAGAGATTAATAAACCCAATGAGGCAATCACATTGCTTCCTAGAAGGCAGGGCTCAACATCTGAATTTCCATCAGACCACAAATAAATGGGAGTTAGAATCCTTCCTGCCAACTTCAAGTTCCACAGTGGCCATAGGTCTAATTCTATTAGGTTGTTGACTGTAATCTCTCAAAATCCATCTGGTTTGTTCAAAACTTTCTCAGTTAGCTGGCTTTCCTGGCGATTCTTTAACAACTCAAATAACAGAAAGGAAGCTGAAGATCCGGAATCAACTAATGCTTTGACAGGCTGTCCCACAATCTTTGCAGTCCAGTAATACAGTGTTCCAACAGACCAAGTTACCCGGTCCACCAATAATGACTGGCTTAATCAAGCAAACTCCACTTTCTTCCATTCGTCATGTAACTGATGGCATTATTCCTCAACTGATTCATCTTGTGAACTTGAGATGGCACAATTACTTGTCCCAAAGTTTTCAGGAGCTTTGCTTGTTAACTTCCACATTAGGCAATCCTCCAAATGATGACATGTACTATGACACTTGCAACATTTTGGTACAGGGGACCTAACCCTCTCTTTAGACAGGGCTTTTGTTAACAACAACTCCTCTATGTTGCCCTTCTCCTTGTCATTACAGGATACTTTATCTAATGAATTTACAGCATGCGGCTCGGGGAAGCCATTGTTTGAAGTACTAGTAAATGGGTGCATCCTGGACAACTAACTGCCTTTGCTGCTCCTCTGCAGCTCTAGCTTCATCTACAAACATTTCAGATAAGAGAAGGATTTTCACTTGTCACTTACTTGAGAAGGAGACCCTGACAAAACAAATCCCTTTTCAACAGTTCCTTTAAAGCTTCATCCATTCCTGTTTGCCTTCCATACCTCTATCTGAACATACTTTCAAAATCATGCACGAAGGCATCAATCGACTCATCAGGCCTTTGTCTTTGTCTCATCAGTTGTATTGACATCAAAGCCTCTCGTCTCTCAGGTAGCAACTGCTTTTCCAATGCTTCTATCGCATCGTTAAATGTGGCCTTTTCCTTATCAGGAAGGACATCATACAGTTGATCTGCTCTACCTGACAGTAACAGCTCAAGCTGGACCAACTTTTCTTTATCAGACCATTTATGAGTCTCAGCAAACCATTTCAGTTTGGACACCCACGTCATCAGTCCTATCCCCACAAAATTTGGTTAATCCTGGTTGTGGCATAACTCTTAACGAAATGACACTTATGTTTATTAATCTGGTCTTATCTGGTGTGTAAATTATTCTAGAATATTCTCTTTGTATCAGTATATAAAACAGTTGATTTTCTAAGAAAGTTCAGTTCTGGCACACTAAAGTAAATAACACTACATGGTGGCTGGGGTTCTTGACAAACTAGCAAAGAAATGGCTGATTTCAGTTTATCTTCTCCTAAATCCTTCAACTTTCAGAAACCAGAAGATTGGCCAAAATGGAAACGTCGGTTTGACGAGTTTAGAACCTCATCAAAATTGGATCAGGCTGATAAGACCAGACAGATCAGCACCCTCCTGTACTGTATGGGAGAGTAGTCGGAGGATGTCCTCGCTTCAGTTACTGCTGTAGAAGTAGACCAATGGTGGCAGAAATGCACTCAATGCGGTAAAGAGCCTCATAAGAAGGATGCTTGTCCAGCTAGAGATGCTAAATGTCACAGGTGTAATCACCGAGGTCATTATAGTTCACAATGTCTATCTAAGACGGTAGCTTAAATATCAAGTCATTTAGAGGAACAGGAAGAACATATTGAAAATGATGAAGAGGAAGATTCAGATTCTGCTTTTCTGGATCCTGTCTCAGACAAAGTGTCGACAAAGGGAACGCAATGGAAAATTATACTCCACCTCAATGGGAGGAAGGAAGAGTTTAAGATTGTGACACGGGAGCAGAAGTCACAGCAGTTTCAGAACAAGTTCATCAAAAAATTGAAGCACCCAAATTACAGCTCCCATCAAAGTTGCTGAATGGCCCAACAGAACACTCATTGGAAGTTCTGGGAGAATTCAAAAGGTACCTCAAGCACAAGCACAAAGTGGTGGTTCATCAAATTTTTGTGGTTAAAGGACTGAAGACAAGTCTTTTAGGCCTTTCAGCAATCACTTCAGTGGAGCTACTTTGCATATTAAACCAGATAGAGAATACAGACTAGTTAAGTAAATATCCTCAAGTTTTCAATGGATTAGGGACATTGGAGAGTCATACCAAATCAAGCTAAAGCCTAATGCTCAACCATATGCATATTTTTCCCCTAGAAAGGTCCCCCTCTCATATAGAAGCAAAATCAGAGATGAGTTGCAGAAAATGGAATCCCTTGGTGTCATATCCCGAGTGGAAAAATCAACTCCATGGTGCTCTAGAATGGTTGCTATGCCAAAGAGAAATGGAGCTATATGAATCTGTGTGGATCTTAGACCACTTAATCAAAATGTGTGTCGAGAAGTCTACCTTTTACCAAAAGTAGATGACCTACTGGCTCAAATGACAAATGCCAAAGTATTTAGCAAATTAGATGCCAATTCAAGGTTTTGGCAGATTCCATTTTGTCAAGAATCTCGTCTTCTCACAACATTCCTTAGACTGATGGGTCACTATTGCTTTAACAAGCTTCCATTCAGTATCACCAGTGCCCCTGAGCGGTTCCAAAGATGCATGTCAAAGCTCTTAGAAGGACTTGAATGATGTTTGTGTCTAATTGATGATGTACTGATTTTTGGAAAGATCAAGACGAACACAACAGAAGATTGATAGCAGTTATGGAAAGATTGAAGGAAAGGAAAGTCACCCTAAACCCACAGAAATGTGAATTTGCAAAGCACTCCATAACCTTTCTGGGGCATGTGTTGGATGAGAAAGGTGTCCATCCAGATCTTGAGAAAACCAGAGCTATAGAGCAAATGAATCCACCAAGAAATGTATCTGAAGTGAGAAGATTCCTTGGGATAGTCAATCAACTTGGAAAGTTTTCTCATAGATTAGCTGACCTATCTCAACCTCTTCAAGAGCTGTTGAAGAAAAAAAAACACTTGGGTTTGGGGTCAACAGCAGGACTCTGTGTTCACCAACATTAAACGAGAAATATCCAAAAGTGTTGTGTTAGGTCTCTACAATCTCAAGGCTGAAACAAAAATTGATACAGACGCTTCATCATACGGCTTGGGAGGAGTATTTCTACAAAGACGTACTCCTACTTCTGATTGGAGACCAGTCACATTTGCTTTTTGTTCACTTACAGAGACTGAACGTCGCTATGGTCAAATCGAGAAGAAGGCTTTGGCAATAAGTTGGGCCTGTGAAAAGTTTGCAGATTACCTCTTGGGATAAAGTTTTTTAACCCATACTGATCACAAGCCACTGATACCATGGTTGGGTTCGACTGGATAACTTGCCACCAAGAATACTGCAATTTCGACTACGATCGACCAGATTTAAATATTCCATCTAGCACACCCCAGGAAAACTCTGTACATTCCTGACACTTTGTCTCGAGCTCCATTACCAATAACCAAAGAAAATACTCACCTCCAGGATAGTGCAGAGAAGCTCATGGAAGTAACTATTGCTAACCTGCCAGTGAGTAATGAAAAGCTTGTCAAGTACAGGGAAGAGCAAACAAAAGATCCAGCTTGTTTTACCCTTATCCAGTATTGTGAGCATGGGTGGCCACAACTGAAATCTCAGTTAAGCTCAGCCGTTGAACCTTATTGGGAACATCGAGGAAGTCTGAATATGGGAAATGGCTTACTACTTTATAACCACTGTATTGTGATCCCCAGCTCTTTGCAGAAGGAAACTATGGAGAAGATACACGAGGGCCATCAAGGAATCGAAAAGTGCCGATCAAGAGTAAGAAGAGCAATGTGGTGGCCGGGACTCTCATAACAAGTTGCCCAATGAGTGAAGAATTGCGAAGAGTGTTCCAGAGAATTTGTTTAAAAGGTTGAACCATTGATGCCAACAGATCTCCCAGAATACCCTTGGCAACAAGTAAGAACGGATTTATTCACCTTTAAATGAAGAGAGTACTTGATTGTTGTTGATTATATCTCACGATATCCTGAAGTAGCAAGAATATCAAGTGATTATCTTGGCTCTCAAGAAGGTATTCTCACAACACGGCATTCCAGAACGAGTGAGAAGTGATAATGGACCACAGTACAGTTCGGTGGAATTTGCTGAGTTTGCCTCATCTTATAGATTCAAACATATTACCAGCAGTCCCCATTTCCCTTAGACCAATGACTGTGCAGAGAGAACAATACAGACAGTGAAGAGGATATTGTTAAAATCTAAGGATCCATTTCTGGCTCTGCTCGTCTTCAGCCAACTAATACTTAAGTGGGGTTACTTACCAGAATTTAGAATAAGTGACACTGAATATAAGGAAAGACAAAAAAAGGACTTTGATTATCATCATGGAGCCAAGCCACTACCCCCTATGTCCAATGATACCCCTGTTTGGTTTGACTCAAATGGGGAGAAGAAGTTAAGTCGAATTGTTTCTCAGATGGCTATGCCTAGATCTTACATTGTCTAAACAGATACAGGACAGTTTCGAAGAAACCGATGTCATATTAGTCAAACTCCCACTTCATCTCAAATCACTACCCATGATCCTCAACCTGAGAGCAATCAAAGAATGACTCGAACAAGAACTGGTACTGCAATTCAACCCCCAGAAAGACTGAGCCCTTCATTCAAGTGACTCTTCCTGAAAAGGGAGATGTGGCATAACCTTTAAACAACTCAATACTATTACAGAACTGAACTCAGAACAACTATATAATCCCTTAAATATCCAATGAAGACTTACAAGTACACAATTAATACAATAGTCCAGAGTACATGATCAATACAATTCTCTCCTCTTTAATTAAACAATTCGTGAGCAAAACATTCATGGGGTCTCCTCACTTTAGAGGGATAACGGGGGCCTGTACTTACACAAGGTTCCAACTCTTATCATAAATCAAAAGACTCAACTTGTGGACTGGTCTGAAGAGTCACTTCTAATTCTGGAATATTATCAGATATACAAACTCGAATCTGATTTTTATGTCGTTTAACAATGGTGGTTGAGTTTTGCAATTGAACTCTGAAAACAACTCTGCCAATCTGTTCGACTATGACTCCAGGTATCCATTTAACTTTATTATCCTGTGAGAAATTTCGAACATACACATCATCTCTTCTTGAGAATTTTTGCTCTTTAGCTGATCTATCAAAATACTCTTTTTGTTTGTCTTGTTTCTTGACAACTTTCTCCTGCACATTAGGATGTAATAAATCGAATCTACTACTCAATTGTCATCCAAACATTAGCTCTGCCGGAGATTGACCTGTAGTACTGTGTGGAGTTATTCGATAAGAAAACAAAAATTGAGCTAATTTTGTGTCCACTGTACCACTTGATATCTTCTTCATTCCTTTCTTGAATGTTTGTACCATTTGTTCAGCCAGTCCATTAGACTTGATATGTTGAATACCATTAACTTTCAAAAAATCTTCAAATTCCTGACTTGTAAAACATGTCTCATTATCAGAGTACTAGGCAACCCATAACAAGCAAATATTGTTAGTAACATGTGAATAGTTGCTGTAGAGGTTGTAGATGATGTTTTCTTGATCTCTACACATTTGGAGTGTGCATCTGTCACTATAAAAAACATAGAATTCATGAAGGGACCAGCATAATCCACATGTACCCTGGCCCAAGGTCTAGTTGGCCATGTCCATGGTTCTAATGGTGCCACTGCAGGGTTTGATTGATTTTCCTGGCACTTTGCACATTCTTTGACCAACTTCTCAATATCCTTTGTCAACCCAGGCCACCAAAAATACATTCTTGCCAAACCCTTCATTCGATTCACTCCTGGGTGTCCCTGGTGTAACTCTGCTAATATTTGCTGTCTGCCTTGAGATGGAATCAGAACTCTTGAACCATATATAATCCATCCATTTAGTGTCAACAACTCCAACTTATGCTTATTGAATGACTTCAAGTCTGCTAAACAATGTTCTGGCCACCCAAACTGAACATACTTGTATACTCTGGCTAGTAAAGTGTCTTTCTGTGTCCATACTTTTATAGTTTTAGCCTTGATGGGCATTTGTCCATACCTTCCATTAAGTTCACCAATTCGGTTTGTACTGGTTCTTTTATCTCTACATTCTCCGTGGGGAGTCGACTCAGTGCATCTGCATTGCTTTGTTTAAGAGTAGGCTGAAAGGCCATCGTATATTCATAGTTAGCCAGGGCCAATGCCCATCGTTGTATTCTACCAGCTGCTTGTACTGGAACCGGCTGCTTTTCATTAAACAAGGACTTCAATGACAAATTATCAGTATACATTAAGAACTTGTGTCCAAATAGATATGAATGAAACTTTTTACAGCAAAAATGGAGGCCAGACCCTCTTTTTCGAGTTGTGAATAGTGTTTTTCCACTTGTGTTAAGGTCTGTGAAACATAACCTATTGGTTTCATATGATGAGCGAGCACTGCACCAATCCCATACATAGAGGCGTACATGACAAATTAATGGAAGAGAGTGATCGAAATGGACTAGTAAATTTGATGATGTAAGGAGTTTCTTTGATTCTTGAAATGCTAACTCTTCTTCTTTTGACCATACCATTGAGTATTCTTCTGGAGCAACCTATAGAGAGAAAAGAGATGTTTTGAGATATTAGGTAGGAATCTACGATAATTAGTCAAATGACCCCGATAAGCTTTTAACTGGGTAAGATTTTTGGGAGAAGGAGCTTCCTGAATGGCGTCAACTATATCTTGTGTTGGGTGTAATCCCTGAGGGTCAATGATATGTCCGAGATATGACACAGACTTTGCCATGAATACACATTTTTCTCTTTTCAGCAACATTCCTGCATCCTCAATTCGATACTGTCTCTAGTGATTTCAAATGCCCGTCATCATTCTTTCCTGTAATAAGAACATCATCTACATATACAATTACTCCCGGAATATTCTGAAATAGACTCTCCATAACTCTTTGAAAAATAGCAGGGACTGATGCGATACCAAATGGCAGACTCCTATATCAGAATAACCCCTTCTGTGTGTTAATCACTGTATACTGCTTAGAGACATCATCAAGTTCCACCTGTTGATACGCTTGGCTCATTTCCAACTTAGAAAATAGCTTGCCTCCACCGAGTGTGGCAAAGAGATCCTCGATTCTTGGAATCGGATGACAGTCTAGCTTCGACACTGAGTTCAATGTGACCTTAAAGTCGCCACAGATTCTGACACTACGATCTGACTTCAAAACTGGTACAATGCGTGATGCCCATTCATAGCATATGCAACTGGGCAAGCTTTCATAAATTTTTGTACAGCATCTTGCTCGACATGTATTTTTGCATGGTATCCTCTAAAGTGTCCCAGACCTTCCCAAAAAACATTCTGATGTTTTGCTAAAATATTACTAACTACACGAATACTCTTCCAATCAATCCGTATATATGGAAGCCAGTTACAACCAAGCAAGTTTGGGCCGTTCCCCTTGATGACTAATAATGGTAAAATAGCACCCTTATTGTTATATTTCACTTCCACGCTACAGCTACCCAATGGCTGTATCTTCTTTCCTGTATAAGTCCTGAGAATTGTTGCCATCTTTTCCAATCAATGAACCGATGCTCCAGTATCTAGCTCCAAGTTCACTAGCTTCCCCTCAATGGATACCTCCAGTTCTATGGCATCCTCACTTGTACCTAGATGTTTTATGAATTCTTCCAGGTCCAGTCCCTCCTGTTCTTGGGTCAACTGTCTGATTGGTCGTGGCCTGTGGTTTCTTCTGCTCTTTGAAGTGGATTTTTCTGTTTCAACAGGGAGTCTATCAGACCTTTGGGGGCCACTTCTACACACCCTCTGAATGTGGCCAGTCTTACCACAAGTCAGGCACTTCACATGTCGAAATCTGCAATGATCCGGAATATAAGTGCTATTTCCACAACGGTGACAGTTCATGGTAGTAACTTTGTATACCTCTCTCAGTTTTTGTGCAGGAGTCTGTAGCTTTGTCACGTTCTTCCTTGCACTCTCCATTTCAACCAGTATATCCAATGCCAAATCCACTGTGATCATTTTCTCTGCCCAATAGTCGTCGTTCAATATTTTCATCGTTAATGCCACATACTATTCGATCTCTCAATAAGTCATTCAATGATGCACCAAATTTGCAATACTGAGCTAAGGAATGTAGCTCAGTCACAAATGCGCTCACAGTTTCCCCTTCGTGCCTCATTCTCATGTGAAATTTATATCGTTCCACAATCTTCGACGGTGCCGGAGTACAGTGTTCGGTTAAGAGTGTCACTAGCTCTTCATAACTCTTTTCTCCCTGTTTCTGGGGGCTTAATAAACTCGTCAGGAGCTAGTACGGTGCTGGTCCAATTGCTGATAAGAGTACAGAGCACTTTTTGTCTATATTGGTGATTCCATTGGCGTCCAAAAAATGACCAAGTCTATCCACATACTGCTCCCATGGCTCCAGGGTGGCATCAAATTCGTGTAGTCTTCCCAGAACACCTGTCATCTCACCCTTGTCACCAATTGTTACATCTCTTATTAAATTTAAATGAAAAAACTCAATACTATTACAGAACTGAACTCAGAACAACTATACAATCCCTTAAATATCCAATGAAGACTTAGAAGTAACAGATCCAAAGTACACAATTAATACAATAGTCCAGAGTACATGATCAATGCAATTTATTACAAATACCATCAACATTGTGATAAATGACAGCTCTACCAGAACCCACTGCTCTAGCAACACCAGTAGAAGGATCCAATTCCAAAACACCATCGCCACCAGTATTCCAATTACCTGGGTGTTCTGAGTAAGAGAAAATACAGATTTTTTTATAATAATAGTATATTGTTATTATGACTTTTTACATTAAAAAATACAGATTTTTTTATAATTAAACGAACTAGCTTATACAGAACCATTAATTAAACGAACTAGCTTATACAGAACCATCAACTAAATTGTCTAAAGAGTTGTGCTACATTAACAGTAAATACTATTGGAATAAGTTGGTACCTTATAATTACAAATTGAACAAGAACTGGTAATGTTATGGTAGAAAACTAAAGGTCTAAGGTAATGTGAACATTTTTTTGGTTAAATATACTTGCTGTAGTGTATATTGTTAAATGGTTATCAAGTTTATTTATATGAAATGATAAGATCAAGAAAGGTGCATATGTTGTTACATCAAACAGACAATTTTTTACTATAGTCTGTAATGAACAAAGAACTAAGTGATAATGTCACTTACGTTGAGTCATGGAAATATACCTCCTGTACTTACTGTAGTGATTACAAGAGAATAAGTAGTAACAACAATTATTGTACTCTTTATTCTCTAGAGAGTGATAACTACAGTGACTCAGGAGATTGGTTGAAGTGACAGTGAACTTGGAGTACTGAGTAAACAATTGTCATTTTTACATTAGAAACATACTGACAGTTCATTTGATAATTGTTCATAAATTCTTACACCTGGTCCACAGTTGCTTCAATGAGTCTCAGCCCCCCTGTTTACTGTCAATTGAACAAGTTTACAGCTTTTCTTCACATGTATTTCAATCTGTAAACATGCAATCACATTAGAGTAATCTTAGCAAAGTATTTGAAGGTTTTGAAAGCTATCCTATTAGTGGTGCTGTTGTTGATCCAATAATGACTCAGTTAAAATGTTTTTTTTGTTACTTATATTCCCAAAAAAAATTTTGCAATATGGATATTCACAAGGCAATATAGATGTCTTCCTCTTTGATAGAGACTAAAAACAGCAGCATTAGCATTTCTTATCAGAAGGGTTGTGAGATTAGCATGGCAAACTTTGAAAGTAAAAGCACCTAAACTGTCCTTGAGAGAAGAATTTCCATCTTGCTTCAAAGATACATGGTTCATCAACAATTACCCTGTTTCTACTGGAGCTGCACCTCCACATAATTAAAGGAAAGGTTCCAGAAAGATCAAATGATCACGAACTAAAGGATATATTCACATCAAACTCCATTAAGTTAGAAGAGGATGTATCAAGTTTATCTGCTCATACTAGTTTATAGACAGATTTAATTAACTATAAGCATAATTTCCAACAACATTCGTTGTGAGTAAGCAAAATGATCCAAAGTAAATAATAATAAGCAAAATGAAAGTAGGTGAAATCCATTATCCATTATCACTTTTATCTTCTAGCTTATCTTATTTCTTTTTGAGGTCTACAATATCCTTTAGTGTAAGGTCAGTCTATACAGCAATGTCACTCTCTTCAGCATTTTCCACATTCTCATCATTGCTGACATCAGTGCTGCAGTTACACCCCTGTGTATTTCTAGTTCTCTGGTTTATTATCATCTCTTCTTACATTTGTAAGGTACTCATGTAGCTTTCCATTATCTGGCATATAAATGCCACATCTATTGAAACTTCTAAACACTTATTTTGAAGTCTCTGAAGTAATAATAGTATAATGACAGCATGATTTCCACATCTAGAAGCCATTTCTACATTACTCCACTAATCAACTCCACCCATTAAACAATCATGACATCCAATTGGTTTAATAGTTTTGACACTTTAACCACAAAAGTTCACACATTGGCATGAACTAGTTAATACAATTGTACAATTGAAATAAACTACATGCAAGTAAGGTCCTTTTTCTGTAGGTAGGAGACCCTACTTGTTAATACACTTAAGCAAGATTATAATCATAAGAAAATCAACTGAAGATTGTTATTATGTGTAGTAAACAGCAGACATTTTATGTGCTTGACTTTACAGAAATTACAGCATTATTAGAAGTGTGGTCTTGGCAACAATACAACACTTGATATTGCCTTTTGAAGTATTTTTATCTCTTCCAAGCATGCCTGGTAGAAAGCAAGATCTGTATTAGACATAGGAGGAAAAAAGCCCTATAATCCTTTTGGATCATGAGTTAACTATATACATGTACTTTGTATATGTATATGGGTATGTATCAAATTAAACCACATCCTTAAACTGCTGACACATATAGCAACCAATGTATTTTATTAACTTTGAATGAAAATGTTACAATGACAAGTGTGACTGAGGATGCTTGAAGCTTCTCACTAGCTTACTTCTCTGCCTATATTTCTAGCTCTCTACAGCTATAGTCTTCACAGACACTGCTGCTAATTATACAGTCTTTTACAGTTTTAGTCATTGGTAGAGCAGTCAGTTCAGTATTATCTTATGACAAAGACAATAATCCAGATGAAGGTTGACTTTTGATTTAGGTTTTCCTGACCTTGTTCTTTTATGTAACCTAATTGCTGTATCAATAACTACATGTAACTGATCGGACAGACAGAGGAAGGTCTTATCTAGGCCTCTGTCATCTGTCAATGAAAAGAAGATGGTTTTTCTTATCTAGATGTACTCTTCTGTCATCTGTCAATGGAACAAGGGTGGTTTTGCCTACCAACTCCTTTGCCATCTATCAATAGAAAGAGGATGATTTTTTTTATCTACTCCTATGTCATCTGTTAATAGACAGAGGTTGGTTTTCCTTGACCCAAGCCTTCGACGTACTTGCCTTCTTGTTTTCTATGGCCAACATATCCAACCCATAAGGGAATGGCCTCTTGATGTTTAATCCTTAACAATTGATTAAAGTTGTCAACAATTGATGACTATATAAAGAACTGATAGACAGACACATTAACACTCCAGAAAAGAGATCTTTGAAGCTACTCACCCACCAATTTAGATCCCAAGTCCTTTATTGATTCTGATGCTTTTTATTATTCTGACCAAATACTTGATGTTTTAGTGAAAGGGAATACATCAAAAGGTTGCATGCATTAACATGGATACACATCCTTGATAGTGGGGGTCAACCTCAATTTGCTGATGTATCATGCGCTTTTCTTCGTGGTAATTGCCTCAATGTTATTGTCACAAAATTAAATGAGTTTCTCAGCGATAAACCTAAGTTTCTGTACTCTGTTGATGGCCAAATTGTGCATCAACCAAGTTTGCTTCAGATGACCAATTTTCAGCTGATAGAATACTATGTCCGTTCTATAGTATTAGCCAAGCACACAGTTGTCAAAGGTTTTGATAAAATTGATTTTAAGCCTCTTTTCTGTATTGTTGGTACAAACTATGATCGCACATATGGACTGACTACCCTTTTCAATGTTTTGGAGCCATTGCATGAAAAAAAGTCTCAGTTGTTAAGTGCCTTAAAAGAGTTTCGCAATCATTATATTTCTAATAATGAATCAGAAGATGAGTTGATCTTTCCTGTAAACAACATGTGCTTGTGGAATCGGGAACAAATATCAGAAGATATTCACAAACGTATCACTAGCACGAAAATGTTGCTGCTGAAGTAGAAATACCAATTCGATGGTATGTCTTTGAATTACGTCTGAAATAAGTAGCAAAGAAGATAAATCACGGCATGGTTTCTCTTAACAGATGTATGGAGATTGGTCAAAAGTTGAAAATGAAACCTTCTGATATTATTCATTGTATTGAATATCTCAACTTCTTGTTTTTAGTTCTCTATTTTCCTGACATAATTGATAACGTTATATTCACCAACACACAGTACCTAGTCTACTTGGTCACTAGCATAATTAGATCTTTATTTGTTGATCCTTTAAAATATAACATCTTCAAAAATTGTGCACCATATCCTGGCTGGAATCAACAGCTTCGACAAAAATGCATTTTTGAAAGTAAATTGCTCAATGCTCTGAAGAAATTTGAGTTTATTGAGGGTTTATTTACAAAGGATAATTTCCTTGAGTTAATGGCACATCTTTGCATCATCAGTTCTTTAATGAACCCCAAAGAATCTGCGCATTCTACATCAGCACAACAATATTTTATACCAGCAGTTCTTCTCAGTAGTCAAATTACAGAGGAAGAGAAGAAACATTTTAACAGAACATGCCAACCAATAGTGCTTCAATTTAAAAACAAAGTTGTACCTCAAGTAAGTTATGTCATACATGTTAGTCATCACATTATAATTATTGTTATGAATTATAGGGTGTTTTCCCTGCTACTGTAGTAGCTTTATTAAATAGGAAGACTTCACCAACTTTTAATTTAGATGGCTCATCACCAAATTTCTCAAATCAATTACGCTATGGAGTGAAATTGGTGTCTGATAAATTAGGAGGGTCACTTTTGCTTGTTGATTCTCTTTCTTGGATGGGAGTCTACTTTACTGGAATTCCTAGCAATAATTGTAATATCATACGTCATGCAATGAATGAGGCTGTATCATCCTGTACTGGTCCCCTGTCATACAATCCTTCTGCTCTCATATATTCATATATAGAGTTAGTCTATTATGGAGACATCATGGTCAAATGACAGACTTAAATTTACAACCACATCCAGCAAAGTTAATTCACTCTGAATATGTTCAGTGCACATTAATGACAGAGTTAGAGCCAATACCACTTGATACAGAGAAAGAGGCACATTGGTTTAATGAACATAAAGGTATGTTGTGTAAATTATGTGTATCATATTTGTTTGCTTAATTATAGATCAGACATCATCTTGTCAAATCCAATTTGTTCAAGTCCCTTTTTCTTCAGACACACATGGTATGAACATTGTTACTTTAAATTCATAATATTGTATAGACATTTACACTACCAAAATGACATAGGTAAATCATGATAAGGATATGATTTTAATCATAATAGTTCCATAAAATTTGCAGATCTTTTTTTTGTTTAGTTTCAAAGAGGCCTGCTTCCTTTTCATCATTTAATGAATTTAGATGTAAACTTCATGACCAGCATGGAACTGAAGGTATCTCTTCATAGATTACTTTAACAAAATCAATTATGGTCCCACATTTTTGCATAAATAATCTGAATCAAGTGTTTACTTGATGCTAAACAGTAAGATACTATTAATGTAATAACAAATCTTATTTATAAACCCTTTGTTCTTACCATGCAGACATTCATGGCACTACTTCAGACATTGAGTTTGAGGACCTGGCCCATGTTGCAATTAAGTTTGGTAGGTTCCATTCACACTATATATGGACTTGTATCAAATGATTATTATATAACTCTTTATTTTTAAGGTTAATAGATATTACATTACATTTTGTTTACTTTGCAGAGAACAAGTTAGATCTCCTTCGTTTGCTACATCCAATTAGATATAAATGGAGACAAATAGGACAGTCACTCAAAATAAGTCATGGAGATCTAGAAAATATATCTGATGAAAGGAGGCACAATACAGACAGACTCTCAGATGTCATCCAAATTTGGTTTGATAAGCAGCCATCTGATGTTACCTGGTGCACAATTAAGATTGCAGTAGAATTACCACGAGTGTTTGAACCTTTTATAGCTAAAAGTATTAAGCATTATTTAGCTCCATAAGTAGCAATTAAATGATCTATTTTATTAGAACATTCTTTTTATAAGTTAAAAATGAATATACATATTTTAACCTAGGTACTTGATAATTAGTTTGACTTTACATCATTTTTGTTTTGGTAGTAATTACAACCACCATGGTTTCTTCTTTGTGTTTCTTTTTTCAATAATAATATTTTGTAGTAATTTTGGATGGTCTTCATAAATTATGACACTGTATTATATTTTGTATTTGATTAGACTTTTGTATGAATGCCAACTATTGCCCATTATATATACTTTGTTACATCATTAAATTTTTTAGGTTTAAATTTTCTTTATGTTCCTTAATAAGGAACATAAAGAAAGTGATAATATATCAATTAATGTTGATTATAAATTTTTGCAAATTCTTTCATGAACTATTAGTTGGTGAATGATACCAATTGAAAATCCCATGAATGGCTCCAATTAAGTATATATGACTGAACATAGCCAAATAAGAAAGCCCAGTGTCATGTATGCGTGAACATCTATTTCCTGTGACTACTGATCTATTCCCTGTGAAAATTGTTAAACCACATCTGATGTAGTCTATTGTTTATTTTTTAGAGCTAGAATGATATCTTATTGATAAAATGGTATTAAAAATTATATTATAAAATTTTAAGTCATGATGTATGCAAGTGAGGTAAGAGATTGACAGAGAGAAAGAAACTGATTCAGATTCAGACTCATGTGATGAGGAATGTAATAAGACAGTAATGTATGTACCAACAATAGGTACTTGAAGTTTATGATATGAACATTGATGTCCAGCAGGAATAGGAAGAAGATGAGTAGTACAAGCAAACATATGTAAAGAACATAGTGGTAGAGGTGGGATAATAAGTCCAGAGACACAGAGAAAAGAGTGATGACATGTTTGGTGGAAGGATATAAAAGATAATTACATATTCAATGAACATTAATAATAATTAATATCTTAGGAAATACAACCTTAATGATCACAACCTGAAAGATTCTCATCCCTACAGTGTTTCAATTTGATATTTCTTAATCCTGTATGTTTCTAGTTGACAGGACCAACTGCAACAATTGGTTGACATACATCACGTGGTGTATTTTCTGATTAAGTTTGTCTCAGAAACGTGACCACTTACCTGATAAGTGTATTTACTTCTTTAATTTCCTTCATGTAGTTGATTATTATAACTTATCAAATTGTTATGTATATTTTATGTGACTTGTAAGCAATTACATGCACTACCAAAAGTCATGTTTATCAAATTTTATAAGACTAATTCCAAATTGCATACATTAAAAAACATTATAAAGATTTGATTCACACTTCAGCCTGTACCCCAACATCTTCAGTAATTATTTCGATGTTTTAGAGGTAATAATTTATGACCTTGTTTCAAAGCCCACCCAATTGCTCAATTCCACTTTCCACCACTTTACATGCCTATTGTAAGTTCTTAGCTAAGAAGTCCAAGTTTTTTATATTATTGATTAAGCATAACAAAATTGTGGAATGTCATGCATGAACTTGGATGACTAGAGTACACACCCACTAAGGGGAAGTGATTTACATGCCATAGGAAGGAAAACAAAGACTACAGATAAGAAGTATGTCAATGATATATAATAACATATACTAACTACCTATCAGAGGTTTGATAGTTGCTTTCTTGAGATATTGAGAATGTGTTTGAAAGAGAGTACTCAAGTTACAATGAGACACTAGATGCATAAAAACATCAATGGATAATACAAATGAAAACTAACCTATTGGAGAATTGACAGTGGTTGTTGCCTTTTCATATAGAGAACATATTTGAGTTACTATAGAGATAATATCAGTTGATACAGGATGAGTGATACTATAGAATTGACCTCTATATATACTTGGTTGCCCAGACCAAACACTTGAAGACTGATCTAAACATAAATGATTGTAATGATCAAACTCTAGTAGCACAAACAAATTAATTTTCATGTACAGTTGAATAAAAACTTATTTTAAAGTACTACTTACTACACTACTGGAATAGGGACTGCGTCTGTCTACTTTGACCTTAAAATGATTATCTACACTTGTAGGTCTCATTAGGTTTGCCAGAAATTTAGAAATAGAATGACAACACAAGTGATATTGATATAAGACATGCTAGTACCTATGCTTATACAACTTGGCCTTAGATTTTGATAGATAGAACTTGCTAACATTCTAGAGATTTAAAATTATATATCAAAGATACAAAGTTATCATTTTTATATTGGATTGTTGAAGGAGTTAGTACTTTTAATTAACTCTTTATCAACATAATTGCGCATGCTCGTAATATTGTAGTATCACGAAGTTAATTTAGTGTCGTGTTTGTATGTCAGCAGTTGTTTAGTCTTCTAATGCTACAACAGCCAGCGAAACCACTCGAAGAGGTTTAGGAAGTGTATCTGATAAAGCTGCGAACAGTTTCAAGGTAAATGAGTGATTTTTTAAGCGTGTTAGGGATTTTTGACACCTTCATCGTACGAGGGCTAGTATGTAAATATACTTTCGTTGTTGTATACTTATGTATTACAAGTATGTGTCGGTAGATATTGATAATATTTGCTATATTAGAGATATTTTAATGATGATAAGCTAAGATAGTGTTCAAATGATGTTTTGAAATAAGGTTACAAGGTTGTAAAGATTAGTCAAGTTTACTATATGTTCTCTATATTATGATAAAGTAGGAAGCACTCTGTTTCTACTGTGACAATGTACTCTGTCCTAATTAAGAGGGCCACCGAAACATGTAAATAACTTTGCTGTTTACTAGCTATCTACATGGAATTTGTATTTTATATATAAAACTTGTTTCTCTAGTGCTAAGAGAAAGTAGCAAACTAAAAAACTATACATTTTTAATGGCATATCAAAATTATAGTTCTAATTATATGAACATATGTTCTATTATGACTAATCTCATTATAAAAATAATAATCAGGTATTGTCTTTTGTGATTTAAGGCAGCTATAAAGCCACTGTCGTTCTGAGAAAAACCTTTTAACAAAAATGGAAGACTGAGAATGCCTAAAACTATTTGTAGTAACTATCAGTTTGAAAAAGCAGCTTCACCAGTGTCAAGTGTCACTTTTTGTAGCCTCTTTATGCTGGTACTTAAAACTCCTGTAGCATCAGCTGACTTTAGTCTCTTTCCAATTGGTATCTTCATGAACACGAGAGAAACATAGTTTGTGTGGTAAACAAATAATGAATACGATTAAAATGCACTTCAGCACTAATTGCATATAATAGGTACGGAAATACCTCACCATATATTCCAAGCATAAAACACCTTTTTTAATAAGAGACCGTTCTCAACTCAAATATACTATAATACTTTTTGCATTCTTAACTTCCAGTAGGTGTATGTAAACTGTCTTCTTTAACTGTAACACAGGTTTCATTTACTCTATCTTGATTCCTTCATCCTATAGTGTGACATCACTTGATCAACACGAGGGATTAAAAAATAATGACCTCAAGACTTGCTATTGTTTTAATTACCAATATGTTATCACACTAACTATGTGATAACTTGGAAGAAAGCTATACCATTTTTTGTGAAGGTATGTATTGTGATATAATATATGCATTTGCTATGGCAACATCTATTACATATTTAAAACATACTGATATAAATTGTGATGTCTTAGTCAGAGACGGTAGTATAGCCAGAGTTGTTAATTACACTCAACGTCTCTTATGTACTTATTGTGTTCCAAAATGTTAAAAGGACATGTTTTGTTTTAATCTGCCCTTTTGTCTTCACAATAGCCTATACAGTTTTTTCTAACAATTGGCTGAAAACTGCAAATAGACTGAAAATCTGCCAGAACCGAAACCCTTCTATGTAAGAGAATGCATTATAATATTTTCCAGCAAGTACTTTGAAAATATACCATATAGTTGTAAGATGACTGATGGTATTAGGACCATGATAGTGGGAGTCCTGAATAAACCTATACGGACCTACAGAAACCTTTTACCAGTAGAACACAGAGCAGAGTTCTCTTCCCCATAAACAAGTGCACACCAGCAGCCCACCCAAGAATCATGTGCGTTTGGTATTTCATCCATTCCTTATTATGTGTAATATTTTGTACTAAGACAATCCCAATAACTTATTAGTCGATCTTTACAATAGTTCAGTTCTCTATTCTCTTTAATGTAAAATCAGTTCACGTAGTCTCACAATAATAAATTAGGTCATCATAATAAATGAAATAATGATAAATGTACAAACTATAAGTCCAAATCCTTACATCCTCCCCCGTTGACCAACAGTCAATCAGGAGATGGTTGATCTTCCAAAAAATCCTGAACATATCGATTGTTATCAGTGACGTCATTGTCTTCATGAGGATCCCAAAGGTGCCAAACTGAACGTCGCAATGGAGTCAAACGACCTGACTTGGAGTGTAGTCATACAACAGCTCCTCTAACATAACCATCTGATCCAGTTATAACCTCTTCTACTATTGCTACCTTCCACTGTCCTTGAGGTTGATCCGGGTCATAGACTAATACAACATCTCCAATGGATGGAGATTTTTAGCTTGGGTTATGTTTTAAAATTTGATGACGGTGGCACTCTCTCAACTCAATTAAATACTCTGATTGCCATCTTTTCCAAAACTGGTTTAACAAATTGTTGAAGTAGGCCATTCTTTTGTTTAGTTTAACTAACTGTACTGTTGTGTTGTAATCAAAATTGTCTGGGTAGTTACATGAGGGTAAGCTCAACAGCCTGTGTCCAACTAACAGGTGTGACGGAATTAGTGGTTCTTGTAAATCGTTGGATGAGACAAATGAAAGTGGGTGGCTGTTCAAAACCATTTCAATCACAATTAAGGCTGTGAGGAGCTCATCATAAGACAATGAGGAATTACCGAGGGTCTTCTTCAAACATCTTTTAACAGATTTCATTATACGCTCGAAGAAGCCACCCCACCAGGGGGCTCTCTCTAAATTAAATGTCCATTTAACCTGCTAATTATGGAAGTGTTTTTTCACTTTAGCACTAGCAAACATTCTTTGAATGATGGTAGCAGCTGCCTTAAATCTCTGACTGTTATCTGAAATTATCAAATGAGGTAATTCTCGTCTGGAGCTGAATCTTCTGAAACTGTTTAGAAATGTTGTGGTATTGAGATCTCTTGCAAGATCTAAGTGTATAGCCCTGACTATGGCACAAGTATAAAGACATATCCATACCTTACTGCTCACACCAGATGTCTTAATAAACAATGGCCCTGCAAAGTCAACACCAACGACTGAGAATGGTTGATCTCTGTTCACACTGAATACTGGTAATGGAGGAGGAGGGGGTAGCAGGTAGTAAGGACCTTCTAATTTATGACAAATGAAGCAACGTTGAATTATCTTCTGAATTACTGATTGTCCTTTGATAATCCAACATGTTGATCTAAGTTGCGTTAATGTCTCCTTTACCCCGTTGTGTTTGACTCTTTCGTGACAGTCTATCACAATTAGTCTGCAGACTGGGTGTCCTGACTCTAATAGTATGGGGAACCTTGTGTCATGAGGTAAATAAGCATTCTCCAACCTTCCTCCACATCGAATTAATCCATTATCATCAAAAAAAGACCAAACTGTAACTTCCACAAACAATACTCTGGGTCAGATGTCAATGATGACTGGCAATCAAGTAGCCAAAGTCCTTCTGCTTCTGACAGGGTTCTTCATCAGATGGCAATCCTCCTTTGAGCCATTTCATGAACTTTAGCACATGCATAGTTACTCGATAAAGCCTTGATAATGAACTGAACCTCTGGATCATAACAATCATACCAATTCTAATATTTTCTTCATTCACCAACAAATTCGTCACTTGACTATCTTCCTTCCTTTCTACTGAACACTTTTTGATTTCTTCTTCACTTACATTGCCTATGACTTCTGTATCTCTGGTACCAGTCAACCAACTGGGTCCATTCCACCAAATCTTCTTTGACCATAATGACTCTAAACCGCTTCGCCTAGATGGATTGTCTCCACTATGACAATGTTTCCAACAATTGACTGGAACAAGTCTATGTATTTCTTGTATACGATTTTGTACAAATTGCTTCCATTGTTTGGTGTAGTGTTGTAATTGTTTAACAATAACTAAAACTAAAATCATTATTGTTAACAATAACAAAACTATAACTAAAATTAGTAGAAATCATTAACAAACAATAACTAAAACAAAAATTGCAGCTCTATACTAGTTAAATTAGAAAAAATTATTAACACATTGATGTGTAAACAAGGTGCATAGACCAATTGAATGGTCAAAGAACTTTTACAATACCACAGTCATCACCTGACTTCGCTGTTTATATGAGAATTTATTTGCAGCTGCACCTCAAACCATTTTTCTCAAGTTTCATTGAGATGGCAACAGCTTCACATTCTGGAAGGAAAAAGAGCAGCCCTGTGTGGGATTATTTAAAATACGATGAGGCATCAGAAAAGACAAATCTGTCAAGTCAAGATGAATGATAAAATTTGTGAGACAAACTTTAAAGAAAAGTTTAACCCTAACTTGAAGGCCCACTTAAAAACCAAGCATCCACAGCAATATCAGGAGCTCATTCAAAAGGAGAAGAACATTATAAAGGAAAAAGAGTCAGCTTTGGTAAAGTCAAAAAGGTCCCAATGTAATTTTAAGGGCCAGCAAACACTTACACAAGTCCTGAAGAAGGGAAAGAAGTATGAGAGAGACCATCCCCAGTACAAGCAAATCACTAAACAAAGAAAAGCAACTGTCCACATCCAACTGACGCTTTGGACTACTGGGTGAAATCTGACCCATTGTTTCCAACTCTGTCGAATGTTGCTTGTGATATCCTTGTTGTGCCATCGTCTTTCGGCACCTATTGAAAGAACATTTTCAATTGCAGGAAATGCTTGCATTGGAAAACGAAATCAATTAACAAATGCAAACCTTGAAAGAGAAGTTCTCGTCAAGAGCAACAAGGCCTACTTAAACATTTGACATTGTACATTTGGCACTTCAATGTTACCCTTTAAAATAGACTTTCATCAATAACAATAACAAAAATTTGATTCACTAACAATAACTAAAGCAAATACTCACATCAATTTTGTAAACAATCAACAACAAAAACTAAAATTCAAACAAATTTTGTACAATAACAATAATACAAATTCAATACTTTTACAACAATAGTTTGGTGACACCCTTAATCCAACATAATGCTACTTGAGAGTCAGTATAACACATTGGTTTATCTAAGTTAATTTCTGGTTCTAATGCTAAGGAAACAGTTGATGTGAGTCTAGCAAGTAGCAAACACGAAAGTAATTCTAATCTTGGAATGGTTTGGTTTGATAGTGGAGTAACTCTTGATTTGGCAGCAACAAACTTTATCGAACCTCCACAGTCAGTCTCAATTAGTAAATAAATTACTGCGGCATACGCCTTCGATGATGCATCACAGAAACCTCTCAAGGAGTATCTAATAATGTTGGATTCAGTAGTAAGGTAACATCTATCTATAGAAAGAGGTTCAACACTTGAGAATCCAGCAATGACTTCTTTCCAACCTTCCAATAACTCATCGGTAAGTACTTGATCCCAGGATACACCTGATTTACAGAGCAACTGAAAGAATATCTTCAATTTAGCAGTCACTGGGGATACAAACCCCAACAGGTCATAAATTTTTGCTACCAGACGGGCCATGTTCTGTTTTGTTGGCTCTGATTGTTGGGATTGCTGAGTAATGTGTTTAAAATCCATTAAAATCTTGTCTGTGTCAGTGTCCAGAGTACACCAGGGATTCGTTGTTCCTGATTGGAATCACTTCTTTCATTTTCAAACATAGATTTCACATAGCTAACATCATCGGGAATAGTATCTAGACAAGTGGTGATTGGTGTAGTTTCATTAATTTCCTCAAAACGAACACGAGAAGTCAATTCAGAAGAATTGCTTGTAAACTTCCTGAGTTTAAATCCTCCTTGCATGTGTCTTGACCTAGAATTCTCATACAACTTGTATGGATCCTCAGGATTTTCAGCACCAGATATGACGCCATCTAAACGCCTTCTCTATTTTGGCTGAGAAAGCAACATGATGAACTCTAAACGAATGAGAATATTTGTGATGTTTTGATTGAATTTTAGTCCCTTGTGTAGGCAGTTGTTAAGTGAAGTTCCATTTTTGCCCCTTGCAGATGCATCATATACAACTCTTACTTTGGTAGTAGATTTGTCTGTACGAACAACAGCATGATGAGGTATGTAGTGGATTTGTTCTTGAATTTCTGACTCTGACAATTTGACTGGTTCCACAATTTTGTTGCGTACTTGTTTGTTGATGATGCTATTATACTCCTGAAGGAGTTTTGGAGTGTGACACAATCTTTTCAAAAGATTGGTGAGACGATTTTTACTCAATTCAAAGTTATTATCACACAGCTCACTATGCTATTCTTTCCAAGGTAATTTGACCTGGTAACGGCCATCCTTAAAGGTTATAGTGTCACAAAAGTTTTGATGAACTGATGATTCCTCACTAGTGATACCTAGTGACTCTAGATTCCAAAAATTATTGAATCTGAGTTCAATGAGACTGTTATCATTGTTGTCCAGATAAAGTGTGTGGTTTGACTCCAGTGACATAAAGTTGACAAACAAGCTTGGATCTTCCATGGGCCCTGACAACACCCAACCTACTCTAGTTTCCATTGCAATGGGCCCAGCACTCCCCCGTTTGACTGCTTCTGTAAGTAATCTCCAATAATAACCAGATCCAAATAATAAGTCTAAACCTAAACAACCAGTGCCACAAAATGATTTGGCCAAATCTAATTCTTGTAGGTGATCAAACTCTTCTTTGGCATAAGCCACTGGTTGGTGCGAAAAAGGTTCACAGATTAACGGAACTACTAATAATGACAAGCGTAGGTCAGTGTTATCCTTTGTCTTCATTCCAATTACAATAACATCACAGTCACAGTTCTCATGTTTTTCCTTGTTACTACCAAACATCTTTATACTTATAGCTTCAGTGTGGGTAGCTTATTACGACAAGGTGTTCTTCCATGTGATGATTGATGATTATTTGCTTTAAAATGTTAATCAAGAAGATGTTAGGGGTAGTTCCACAATTGCATCAGCAGCAGACCAATTCAGTAATGAATTCAGGTAATTAAACTTGTCTAAATTTGACAGTGACGGATTCTTGTATACAGCTTATTCAAAGAATACCCAGAAGGTAGTCCACATAGTTAAATTGCCATTAAAATGTCTCAGGGTAAGTTTGGGAAGTTTAACTTGAGTGGGTTGTTCCTTATCTCACGAAACAGTTGTGGAAGAAATAGTTGAAGGATCTTCAGTTCTGGGGTTAGTTAATGTAGACTGTGTGAGTGACCTACTTGGTGTAGTTGATCTAGTTACTCTTACAGACTCTAGCGAAACCCTTTTTTAGGTGATTCACATTTCATCCTTTCTACCTCTAACACTGCCAGTTTGATTTTCTCGTGAATGTCGTCGGACTGTTCGATTTCCGCTTCCAACCCTTCATCTTCCATTACTTCTAACAACTCAACAACTCACTATTGAGTCCTTTGAGTATCTCACTCTTCTCTATAAGTGCCATTTCCTTCTGCTCCAATTGTGTAACATCTGGACTACGCTCTTCTAACAGCTCACTTATCTTTGAAAAAAGTTGAGTTACTACTGACCTATGATCACTGCGAACCTATTTCTTTCTTCCAATTTCGTCTGTTCACGTGTCAGTTGAAATCTCTTTCAATCCTGCTAACAATTCAACTAACAGTTTCTCGACAGATCCTGTTCGGTGGACCATGTTATACTTTGTACAAAGACAATCCTAATAACTTAGTCGATCTTTACAATAGTTCAGTTCTCCTTTCTCTTTAATGTAAAATCAGTTAACGTGGTCTCACAATAATTAATTAGGTCATAATAATAAATGAAACAATGATAAATAAATAAACTATAACTCCAAATCCGTACAGTATGTAACTATGAAACTTCAAATATTTTCAATTTCATACCTTCAACATACTTCAAATTGTAACCCGCTTGAGAGCTAAGTTTAGCAAACTATCTCTTGTTATAACAACAAACACTATAATAGTGATGACCTCTACAGCAATGAAAAACCCAGAGAACTCAAATAGAGCATACAAAACAAAGAAAAATAAACAACAGTAAGGCTACCAGATAACAAAAGGCTACCAGATAACAAAGAATTACAGACCAAGTATCATAAGGTCTGATTAACACCTGTACACTAATTTGCAGGTCAGTCTGTAATTAGTCAAACATATGATGATTACATTAGCATAAAATACAGACAAGGTTTGTTGTAATACACTTGTTACATTGCTCTTCTCTCCATGAGAATTCATCCCAAATTTCTGTCTTCTAGTGGTCAACAAGGTCCATATCTTAACCAGGAACTAGATTATTTTTTCATGCTTTTCAAAAGTACTTAGAATTGTAATGATTTCTCTATACCAGACATTCTTGGTGTACATAGTTTAAATCTATCAAGTGAAATACTTGTAACCCTTTTTTCTCTGAACATTTGGAACCCTTTTTTTCTCTGAACATTTCCAATTTTGTAGTCACTTTCTGAGATTTGTTTCACAATTTTAAAATGGGCCAGTCCATAGGTGACAAGGTTTTTTAGACTACTTTCAAAGAACAACAGGTGAATGTAACCAGACGAGATCACCTACCTTGAATGAGTTCCCCATGAATATGCTACTCATAATATTTTTTTGACGTCTGTGGCACTCAAGTAATTTCTCCATAGCTATACGATAGGCTTCATCTAAACTCTTCGTGAGTTGTATAGCATAGTCACTTATAGAAAGTTCATTGTTCTCTACAGTACCAGAAGATGAGACAATTAAAGTAGCATTACTAGTTTCTTCATCAAACAAACGCATCTAAAAAAAAACATCAAAGTCATGGTCGCTATCTATGTCCTTCATCATCTGTAGCAATCTTCAGGATCACTGGAACATAGAAAATGAGCCATTTTAAAAGAAAAATCTAACTTCTTTCTTCCAGTCCTTCTTCATTACATGAGCACTTCTTATTGCTTTTGACAATGGCTTCATAAAATTTTCTGCTTCGGAATTTGCTTGCAGCCACAATGGTGTCACTCTTCTGTGATTGATTCCATATTCTTGCATGAACACTTTGAAATCTTGACTGTTAAAAGGAGGTCCATTGTCGCTTTTCAAAATTTTTGGAATACCATGAGCACTGAATATCTTTTCTAACTTACTAATGTATTTTTAGCAGAGGTAGTCTGGACAATTTTGACTACAGGAAATCGTGAATACGCATCTATGGCAACTAATAGGTATTCACCAGTGGGGAAAGGTCCGCAGTTGTCTACATGTATAGTATGCCATGGCTCTGGTGGCAACTCGACATCTGTAATGGACTTGGACATAAACTTGATGTGTTTGCTTGTCATGGTGTACAATAGTCTATCATTTGTTTTACTTCTTTGTCAATTCCTGGGAACCATACTTTTTCTCTGATCAATTGCTTTGTCTTAACTAGTCCCTGATGTCCTTCATAAGCCAACTCCATTGCACATTTTCTTAGTGCACTTGGTATCACAATTCGAGTTCCTCTGAGAATGATATTCGAAATACTGTGTATCGTCAGTTCATCACGAACAAACATTGACTTAACCAGAAAAATCCCATTTTCCTGATCTAACACTTTGTAACTGCATTAATACTGATGAATTTGACATATTCTTCAGCACGTTTAACTTCATCTTCAGTAATATTCTGACTCAGATGTCGCAATAAGTAATCAGATGGATTTTTCACTCCCTTTATGTGTCTAACCAAAAAGTCATATTCTTGTAATAACATGTTCCACCTCTCAATTCTTGCCAATGCTTTCAACTTTCTATTCTCAAAAATGACTTGAAGTGGCTTGCAGTCTGTGACAAACATGAAATAACCACCAAACAATTATATGTGTAGTTGCTTGATTGTCCATAGCAAGAGCTTCCTTTTCTGTCTGTGAATACTTCTGTTCTGTGGCTGATAATGATCTGTTCACATAAGCGACTATCCTTTGGTCATCTGTACCTGGTGTCTTTTGTGACAATATGGCTGACAATCCCCATGGTGAGGTATCTGTAGTAAGCTCCGCTTGCTTCTTCCATCAAAATCAGCCATCACCATGTCACTAGTCAACATTTCTGGAATTTCTGGAATCACTTCGAATATTTCTTGAGTTTCAGCTCCTGCCTGGTATAATAACAGAGTGCGTTTCTGTTGATCATCTGTGACTCCCACAGCACTAGATATGTCTCGAAGCGTCGTTTCCATATTTTACAACGTTGACTCAACGATGTTGGGTCCGAAATACGATCAAATGGTGGAAGCAATGCCAAATCAAGCTTTGTAGTCATTAGGACTTAAAATGACCATAAAATATATCTTCTTGTCGCCAATTATAATATCATTTGATAAGCCAACACTCAGATTCTTCAAGATAACTCAACTCACAAACTTAGAGCATTAACAACACGAGGTCACACTAATCACGTGACCAAAATAATGATAAACATTACAGTGCCTATCAATACAAACCATGTTGCTGTATTCTAAAGTGTATGTTTGGTATAATGAAGACACCTCCACACAAGAGATAATTTGGTTATGTATTGTCCAGTTTTTAATGGCATCATTGGAGGTACCCACACATTTACTTAGTCCACCAGAACCAATAAACTAAATCAATGAATGAATAATTAAATACAATCTAAAATGTTTATAACAGCCATGGATGAATAAAGTGGTTAGAACATACATGAACATTACAAGCAACCATAACTGCCTTAACACAATTTTCATCCCTTTTGCATGAAACCTTCTTAGGTGGCAAGCCATATTCACACAAATGAGTTACTTTAAACTTGACTTTATGTGGTTGAATGAAAAGAAACAGTTCTATAATCATCATGAGCAACATTGCCTTGAGACAGTCTCTGGGATTGGAAAAGGCAGGTCTATGTTGCTATCATGAGTATTACCATTATGAATCACTGTGTTATGGTGTTGTTTTAATAAATACCATACACGCACATTTTGTGTTACTATATTAATAATAATTTTGAGATGTATGCATCTTGATTAGCTGATATAAAAAAACAAAATGTCACAGTTACAACTTAAAGCAAATGAGTTAGAACTTACATGCACTCTTTGGCATAAAAACACATAATGTGTTATGTTTTTGTGTGTTTGTTCGCAGTTTTTAATGGGACATTTGTTCCCTTTTACATAAAATTTAGCATCACTAAACCTAGCTATCCAATGAACTACTTAATGCTTTTATTTAAAAAAACAAGGTGAAGTACATGGCATTTAAATCAGTCCATGTAAAGTTACGAACTTACTCTTTTATAAATAGCTTTTTCACTTCATTTTACTGCATGGGTGCCCCCTTTTCTTTAGCTAATTCTATTGAGAGGCGTAGATCTTTTGGAAGGGACTCACATATGATGGCTGAAAGTGACTTTGATTTCTCCCTTTTCATTTTTCTGACTTTCGATTGGGCACTGATTTGTTCACACAGAACCTCAGTAGTGTAAGCCATTTCTTGTTTAATAATTAGAGACACTAAGGGGGAAGAAATTGAGACAGATGATTCAAATTAACATGAAAGCTCAGATGGAATATTAATCCCCAGACCACCATGTCTAACAGGGAGGGAGAAAAGGTTACGTAATTTATTAGAAGAGACTCTGCCAGTCAGGGCAGGGATTAAGTTTAGTCTTTATCATGTCTTCCAGTGGCATAAGTAGATGACATATCTGGAGTCGTCTGACAATAAGAGATCCACCACCCAGCTACTCCACGAACAAATGCCGAGTAAACAGATTGAGGATGTATCCTTGCAATATCAGAGAGACAACCAAGGGATTCACACCATTTCTTAACTTTTGTTTGTACATACTGTTTTACATAGTCAGAGGACCCTATCGGAGACCCCAGTAAGGGACAGCCCTTTGATGTAATCTGTATATTTGTATCCTTGAATAGTTCAGATGCTTCTAATAGACCAGCAGCAGAGGTGTCGTCTGCATACCAAGTTTGAATTACTTGGGAGCTAGAGGAGAGTTTCTGTATTAGAGGGACAGTGGTAAGGGCATACAGGGGCATAGCCAATGGATCCCCCTGAGTGGTACCCTCTTGTGACTGGAGTGTCAACCCATTTACAAATAGATCAGAAGGAGCACAATAACAATTGCATAATACAGTGAAAATTGAAGGACAAATGTTTCTAATGTTAAGGAGAGCAGTGGAGCAATTCAGTGCATTAAACGCATTACTGGCATCCACTAATAATACTCCCTGCGTCCCCTCACACTCAAAAGTAGATCTTACTGCATGGATGGCTGCCTCAATACCAGCAATCTGGCCAGCACAGAGTTGGAGAGAGCCAGCAGCCTCCATAACATCATATCTCAGAACTGAGAGAATCGCTTTAGCAATTATCCTACAGGGTATTTCACTGACACCAATGGGGCGAACTCCTGGTTTCTTGTCTAGCGCAATCAAGTGACATGCCAATAGGGGTCTTATCCCATCAGGAAGTACATAAGAAGAGCATAAACGCTTTGCCACGAGGGATAGCACCTGACATAGTTCTTCTGAAGATTTCCAAAGGAGGTGCATAATCTTCTCCAGCAGTATGCATCAGTTCTCAAAGGACCACCAGCACCAAAGGTCTTGGGTGCAGCAGATCTAATACACTTTGCATCAATTCTTTCAAATATCACTGGATGAAAGTATGGAGCCTCTGAAGAATGATCCACCAGGGTCTCCTCCAAGGCCTGCTGAGGGGATAGGTGTTTTTATCTTAAGACATTAAGAACAGTAAGAGGAGTGGAGTTTGGAGAATTTGGATCAGGAGGGATAATGCTCCATTTACTCCATCCCCATCGATCAGCCGGAGGGCATCTCGCTATACCCAGAAGCTGAAGGTTAGAGAAGGACCTTATTGAATTACGAGGTTTATTAGAAACAACACTTGTCAACCTGTTCTGAAGGGAACGACCCTCAAACAGAAGGGACGAGATATCACCATCAACCCATAATGCGAGACGACGCTTGAGACAGGATTGATGTTCGTGATATTTGGATCTTGGGTGAGGACGTTGGAGAAGTAACACACAAAGTACAGTTACAGCCTTCATAGCAATGGCTTCAAGACCAGAAGCTTAGGCATACACACTGAATAAACGAGCCCACTTCCTTAACAAATGAGCAGCCACAGTTACCTCGAGGAACAGAGAAAAGATTCCCCTTCCAGTGAACTACTTCTTCAAAGGCAGCAGTAATAGACCCCATATAAAAGAAGGATCTGTGTGCGATTCACAAGGGGGAAGGGTCGGTAAAATGGCCGATGAAGTCACATCATCACTAATATCAGAGAAAGCCTATTAATTTCAGATGCTAAAGTACTGCGTATACAAAACAGGGGCGAAAAGCATTCAAGGGTGAACACTATTAACTCCAGGCTCCATTAAAAATCTAACCACGCCCATTTATTTTTAACCTCGTGATCTCTTAAAATTTATTACCATTAATTAAATTAAATGCAATCAAGAATATTTAGTTAGGGTTTCATTTACAAAGGACTCTTTCTATAGCTAATCATCATTTTCATCACTATTTGGTTTGTCTAAATCAGCAAAAGGATCGTCATCTTCATCATCAGGTTGACTTGCTAGGATCTCTACGGGTAGTGTTTTCAGCTTCTTCTACAACCTTCAGCTTAAAAGCCACATCAAAGCTTCTCTTTTTACTTTTACATCCACCCTCAGCCATTGCCAGTTGTGATAGCTTTTACAGTAATACACAGAAATGGTTCTAATGAATGACCAAAGAAAATCAGACATGCACTTCTTTGCTTCTTCACTGAAGAGTTGTTAGATTGATTGATAGTAAATAAGTGATTTGAATAAATGAATTAATGAATGATAGATAAGTGATAATGATGATAAACACATGTCAAGTTTTGTGTAATAATTACATATACATCTATTTACTGTTCATCTGTATTGTAGTAGTCTTCTTGCCTATTATATGGGGGTGTAAAGTGACTCCCATAGGAAAACTGAGATGGACCAGGTCCCATCATCATCATCTGTATGAGCCTCATTTGGAATTCTTGTTTTTCACGTCTGATTTGAAGTTCTTGTTCTCTTTGCTTTTCCTTGCTTCATAATCGCTTCTCTTCAAGTTCAATCATCATTTGGTCACTTTTAGCCTGCTCATGATCGTTTAAGTTTCTGCTTTTTTGATAATGCGGCAGGTGAAACAAGAGTTTCCTCACTACTTTCTTGAACCTTGCTCTCTGTTGCTGTGACATCTTTCAAAGTGTCTATTACAACAGCTGGTTCAGTGTCCTAGCACAGCATCTATTGCATCAAAGTAGTCCCATTCAGGATACCTTCCTTCACCAGTCTTATTTCTTTTGTCCTTTCACGACATTGTTGAATGTCCTTGAAAATCCTGCCTCAGATAGCTCACTACTTAACTTCTCATACACATCTTGATTGCGCCTACAGCTTTCAAGTTGGGCCTTAATCCTCTTGTCGCTCCAAATACTGATCAACTTCAGGACTTCTGGCTTGGTCCATGGCATTTCTCTGCCACATGTTGGGTGTGGATAATACAGACCTGGATTTTTGTTCACACTGGGTGAATCGTGCTATGCCGCGTAGCACAGCTGTCACAAGGAGACCAAGGCCAGCCCGATAAGGTTCGAATAGATGCTGTTCACACATATAATTTTGAACATAGCGTGCTGTTCAATACCGTGCTGGCGCATTCATTTGCAGTGCCCAGGGCCTACCTGGGCCTGGGCCCTGGCATCAATCTTTACTGATAATTATATTCATTATTAATTAATTTAAATTTTTGTATAACTAATTATCTATACTTGTAATAACCATTAACCACTTTGTAATAACACTTTGTAAAAGATAAGCAGGCAGCTGTCATTGTACAAGTATTTACCCAAGAAAAGACATAGAGAGGAAGAAGAAGAAGAGTGTGATAGAGAGACTACAAGTGATTCAGCTAATGAGACTATTACTCTCAGTAATGAGTGCATTGAAAAAGTAGCTACCACACCTGAGCTGCCTGAGCATGAAACTGACCACACTCATCACAGAATCCAGCCCATTGAGCCCAATATTGGTAGTGTTGATGAATGTGATGATATTTCTTCAACTCCTGAGTGTTCCCCTTGTCAACCAGCTAACATACAGTTTCCTGTAACATACTTTTCAGGCAAGGCACGATCATACAACTCCGAATGGTTTCGACAGTATTTGTGGCTGGAATACTCTGCTTATTGCTACCCCTGTTGCTTGTTTGGCTCAACAAGTATTTGCACTAGTAGACCTGAAAAACCTTTAAATACCTCAGGGTTTCACGATTGGAAGCATGCTACTGGTTCCAAGGGAATTCTTCTCAGCCATAACAAGTGTATTTGTCATAAGCAAGTAGTTGTAGCATGGGAGCAGTTCAAAGCTACTTCTAAAACTGGGTCATTTGTAGAACAACTAGGTAGCCATAGTGCAGAGCAGATAAAGAAGAACAGGCATTACATCAAAACGGTTGCTGAGGTATTACTAATTTATAGCAGACAAGAAATTTTTTTCCCTGGACATGATGAATCTAGTGAGTCCTTGAATAAGGGTAACTTTAAGGAGATTCTATCTCTTGTAGCTAAACATGACCCAGTTGTAGCAGAGATATTTTTCATGGTCCCAGAAACGCTCTTTACAGCTCTTTACACATCTCCTAAAATACAAAATGATATTATTAACATCATGGCCAATATGGAAAGACAACAGATATGTACCTCCGTTCAGAGAGCTGGGTATTACTGCATAGTAGCTGATGAAACTAAGGATATGAGTAAACAAGAACAACTTCCATTGTCATTTGTTACTTTGATGATAATACTCATTCAATAGTGAAGCGTTTTCTTACTTTTGTCATAGCTTCTAATTTAACTGCTGAGCACTTGTCTAAGTATATACTTGACATTTTAACACTCTACAACTTGGATGTCAATATGATTGTCTCTCAGGGGTATGATGGTGCTTCAGTAATGAGTTGTTGTTGTAGTGGTGTTCAGCAGCGCATTAGAGAGTTGGTTGCACAAGCTATCTATGTTCACTGTCATCCCTATTGCCTTAATTTAGTTCTTGTTGACTGTGTCAACATTGAAGTTCAGGAACTGAGACAACGTTAGAGGCCTCATAGGGTGGACGACTTTGTCTCTTTTCAATTTACAGCCAGTACTGGTCATAGGGAGTCTCTCAACAGCAGTGAATCTTTGAAGACTAACATTTACTTCCCTGTTTTAGATCATATACTTTCTGAGATAGACACTAGATTCACTCAAACCAATCTGGATCTTATGAAATCCTTACAAGCTTGTCATCCATCATCTTCTAACTTCTTAGAGCCATCTCAGTTAAATCCTTTAGTGTCCTTGTACAGTTTAAGCACCTATCGGCTTGCCACTGAGTGCGTGTTGGCGAAAAGAACTTTACAGGACAAGGATTTGAACACAGTTATAGATGTTTACTGGCATATTCTTCCACTTCAAACTGCTTTCCCAACAGTTAAGAAGATCCTACAAATAGGATTGATGTTAGCGGTAAGTACTGCTCAATGTGAGCGATTGTTTTCAGCCTTAAAAAGAGTAAGTCTTATTTAAGAACAACAATGACTGAGAAGAGACTGATTGATATCATGATTTTATCCATCAAGAATGATCTAGTAGAAACAATTTGTTTGGACGATGATGTAGTTACAGAATTCGAAGGAAAAGACAAAAACAGAGAATGATCATGTTGTCTTAGTCTCTTAGATCTAATTAAAATTAATTTTGACTTATTATTAATAATCAACTGAACACACCCACTTCTGGGGGCCTACCATCAATTTTTTTCCAGGTATGCCCCTGTTAATCTGTGTATGAAGATAGCGTATCTATGGTTGAAAAGGTAATAGAAAAGTAAATTTAGGCATTTTTTACTTTTGGTTCATATTTTAAAGCATCATGGCACAGCAAAACGATTTTATTCCACTCCAGTCTACCCAACCTGATAAGGTTAGATTAAAAAGAGCAGTCAAGAGCAGTCCAGTCAGTTCATGATGGTATGTCAATAATAAGAGCAGCAAAACATGAATTGATGTCTTGAGGTCCTTATGGACGGACATTCTCTGGTTGTGTGGACAAGGCGAATTTGCTTTGAGATCTCGGAAAATGTTTTTGAGTCTGACGACATAGTTGGCAGGGTCATCTGTGATGGAAGTGTTAGTTAAAGAAACAAAAAATGCTCCTGGAATGCGAAGAGTCATTCCATACACCAGTTCTGCTGTACAAGTACCAATCAATGTCTTCCTTGTGGGCAGTACACACACCGAGTAGAATGAGAGGTAGCAAGTCAACCCAGTTAGCAGACGAACCTGTACAAAGGGATGATTTCAGTTGACGATGAAACCGCTCTACCAAACCATTTACACATGGATGATAGGCAGTAGTGCGAATACGAGTAGATTCTAACACTTGCATCAATTCTTTCCAGAACATGGACTCAAACTGTCTACCATGATCTGTGGTGACCTTTGGAGGAAAGCCAAAGCGGGAAATCCAGTATGTGACAAAAGCTTTGGCAACAGTATCCACAAGCATGTCTGGCAGTGAAACCACTCAGGCAAACGTGTGAAATGATCTACCATGGTCAATAAATATGAGTATCCTTTGCAAGTGGGTAGTGGACCAACGAGATCAATATGAACATGGTCAAAACAGACGTCTGGAGGGAGAAAGGAGGCTGGAGGTGAGACTGTGTGTCGATGAATTTTTGATCGTTGACATGTAGGCAGGCTCGTGTCCATGCACGGACATCTGAGTTGATGTTAGGCCAGATATATTGAGCAGTAATTAGGCGTTGAGTTGCTCGAATTCCGGGGTGAGATAGAGAATGAAGAATGTTGAATATGTTACGTCGAAATGGAAATGGGAGGAATGGGCAGGGTATTCCAGTTGAAATATCACAGACAATGGAAATGTTGGAGGATGGTATCGGAATTGGTTCAAGTTTCAAGGAGGAATCTGATGCTTGGGATTTTGCCAGTATAAGGTCACTCTTCTGAGCTTCCAGGATCTCTTTGAAATCAATATTAGGGAGCTGAAAGAGAGAAGTGGTAATGCCGATCCACAAAAGAGCATCTGCTACACTGTTGTGGGAGCCTTTGATATAGCAGATATTAGTAGTAAATTGGGAAATGAATCCAACGTGACGAATCTGGCGTGGTGATTGACGACCAGAAACAGATGGTAGGGCATATGTTAATGGTTAGTGATCTGTGAGAGTATGGAAGCTTCAACCTTCCACGAAATGGCGAAAATGTTTAATGGCTAAGTAGATAGACAAAAGTTCACTATTGAAAGTGCTGTACTTTTGCTTGGCTGGTTGGAGTTTTTTGGAGAAGTAGGTGATGGGTTGCCAGTGTTGTTCTATTTTCTGTTGTAACACTGCTCCAACTGCTGTGTCTGAGGCATCGGTGATAATACAGGTAGGAGCTCCAGATTTAGGGTGGAAAAGGAGCATGTTATTGGCTAAAGCTTCCTTAATAGTCTGGAATGCTTTGGTAGTCTGTTCACTCCATTGTAGTTCTTTGTGTGAGCTGGAAATGGTTGATAGTAAGTCATTGAGAGGTTGGAGTAGTTGGGCACAACTCAGAATAAACCTATGATAGAAATTAATGAGGCCTAAGAATTCTCTTCACTGTCATTCAGTGGAGGGTAGAGGAAAACGTTGGATTATTTAGACCAAATTTACACTTAGTTGGGTTGACGATGCCGTACTCCTTCCACATGGTCTCCAATCTCCAGATTCCTTTGGGACCATGTATAATGGAGATGACCAGGGACTTGATGACGGATGTATGATGCCGAGGTCCATCATATGATGAAATTCAGATTGGACAACATTCAGACGTTTGGGTGAGAGACGCTGAATACCGGCATGTACTGGTGGTCCAGTTACAACAATATGATGCGTTACGTCATGTTGATGAGTGAATGGCTGAACCACAGTTGGAAAATCATTGGAGAATTTTGTCATATAATGAAGTAGGTGTCTTGGGCAGAAGAGTGGGGCTAATGGAGGGTTCGTTTGATGCAATTCCTTGTGGTCACTGTGTCAATCAAACGTTTGTGTCCCATATCCACCAGGAGACCATAATGGCATAAGAAAGCTGCACCCAGAATTGGAGTTTTAACCTCCACAATGACAAACACCCAGTGGAACGTGCAATGGAGTCCAAGATTGTCAGTGAACGGGTACTGAAGGTTGAGATGGGTGAATTATTGACAGCTTGGAGTGTGAGGTGGTAACAGTTGTTCTTATTGGCAGATGTTGATAGTATAATACTCACTTCTGCACCTGTAATGAGAAAAGGTAATTTATGACATGCATCTACAATATAAAATAGGCAACTGTGATGATTAAAGCCAGTGACACCCGTTGCCACTAGCAATTGGCCTGGATGTTTCCCTCCTGAGAGCAAGGTTGTTTGCACTTTTTGGCCAAAGTAGCTAATTCCTGTAAACTAATTGCCTCATCAGTCAATGCCAAAACCAGGCTGATGTTTGTAGGGAGGCATTGGAAGAATACTTCACACATAAATGATGGGTCAAGTCCAGGGCTTTATCACCCAAGAGCTGCTTCATGTGTCGGAGAAGTTGGGTCGGCTTGCAATCTCCCAACTCTTCAGTGTTGGAGAGTTGTTGGCAAACTGCGCCTCAACCTGGGCAAAACAAAGAAGAGGATCAGCGGGCCAGAAAGGCAGGATCTTCAGACTGACAGCATTTGTAGCCATTGTTCTTAGTCCGGGTCACCAATTTTGTTAGTTATATAAAGACTCAATGAATAACCAATATACAATGAACAGTAAATAACAACAACGGTTCAAAGTCTGAGAAACAACAGAGAAGAGACAACAACAATCGAGGTATGATACTTCTGAGTAGGATACAAGACAGAGTAGTCTAACTAGGAAAATACAAAAATTTCAACTAAGATAGTGCGTAGGTGTACCACTACAGATCCATCTGAAATTAATAATACTAGTTTATCATACATGTAAAACGTAACATACAATTTTTTTGGCTGAAGATTTTGTAAGCTACGGGAAGATGCCATTTTGGTTGCTGTCTGATACCATATTGGCTGCTTACTGAGCATGCTCAGTAGATTTTTTCAAATGTTCTTATAAAATCTCAGAAACCAGCTGTGAGCCTCCTTCCGCCAAGATTTGAGAAGATTTGAGGTAAGCCACAGAATATCTTTGAACTAGTGGGCCTAGTTTAGTTCTACCGGCTTGCCAATTAGGCCACTCCAATTAAATGTTTAGTTTCTGGTTAGTAGGGTTTTAAAAAGTTATGAGGGAGCACGTATTGTTATATACAATGTTTCAGACTTTCTGTACTACCATCATCCATGTGACCACTAATTGAAAGGGTGTGGTTTATTCAAATGATTATTAATAGGTGCAGGCAGCTAACCAAACACTAAATATTTTATTGGATTGGCCTTAGATCTAATGCCTACAATTGTGAGAATTAGATCTACCGTAAATGCTGGTTATTAAGCGCATGAACTTGTATCTCCACAGGAAGAAAATATGCGTTTAATAACCATACGCACTTAACAAATAGCCTTTGTGGATGATGTCACTTTTCTGGGTGTGGCTCTCACTTGAGCACGTGGAGAATATGGCTTGTGTTTCTACTGACTTCTCGTTTGACAGCGTCATTCGAGGTCATCACATTTACAAAAAGGTATGGACGCCTTCACAAAAAAGTATGGACCCCTTCAGTTGGAGAAGTTCTTCTATTAGTGAAAGAGGAAGGAAATGAACATGATCGTTTTGCTTTGACGGATTCATCGTCGGTCATGCACCTAGGGAGCTGTCAAAACTGTTTACGCACTTTTGAAACCATGAAGGAGAAATCTCTGCTAGGATAACAGGACACAGAAGACTTAGGAATGGTTTGGAAGTTCCTTGTTGTTATATCTTTAACAATCTGCCCAACTTTTCATCAACTTGTTCTCCTTCTAGAGAAATCTCTCTAATTAAATGATGGAAATGACGAATAGCTTCTTTCATGCTTTCTGGTGGTTTCTGACATGTATTGGTGGCACGTCTTAAGCTAATTTTATAGCGCTTTTTTAAACCAGCAAACCAGCCATCTGAAAAAGAAAACTTTTGACCAGGATATTGTTTGTTAAAAATCTGTTTGGCTCTCTTCCTGATACCCCTTCTTGACATAGCTGTCGAAACTCTGCATGGAGCTGCTCTTCCATTAAAGGAAACTGAGCACTTCTTATAAACATCACTCTTTTGGTACCTTTTTTGCTTTTCTTTGAGTTTTTCCTCATCTTTTATCCACCTCATCACTGTTTTTGTATTTAATGTAAACGTTTTACATGTTTTGTATAAATTTCACAGACACTTCTATGACACTCGTTTTTTCACATGGCATTAATAATACATTGATAATTTATTAATAATTCATTAGCGCTTAATAAAAAAGAGTTCTGACCAAGATAAATGTGTGCGCTTATGCACATGGTTTATATTATTGTTGAAAAATGCAAGAGGCCACATCCTTTCAAGAATGAAAAGGCTGGTCGATGATGGTTTCAAGGTTTTATGTCACAGCATCCTAATTTGACAGTTCGAATGCTCCAGTCATTGGCCTATTGCTGAGCTCTAAGTGCCAACAAAGAAAATATTAGTGACTTTTTTGGTAAACTGGGGGCTATTTATGGCAAATTGAATGTAATTTCCTAGCCTATGCAAATATTTAATGCCGATGAGACTGGTGTTACTATTGTCCATAGACCAGGCAAAGTAATAGCTGAATTAGGTCGCCATAATGTATATACCATTACTTCTGCAGAACAAGGAAAAACCCACACAGTTCTGTCATGTGTTTCTGCATCTGCTCTAGCATTACCACCATGCTAAGTATTTCCTCGAAAAAGGAAGGTTCCTGATCATTTAGGGAAGTTGCCGTTCCCGGAACTCTCTTCAGTAATAGTGAGAGTGGGTGGATGACTAAAGAAGTCTATCTGGAATGGTTCAAATTTTTTTGGAGAATATTCCTCTGTCTAGACCTGTTGTTTTAATTCAACATGGTCATGCGTCACATGTCTCAGTTGAACTGAATGAGCTAGCTCATGCTGACAATATTCATCTGCTTTGTTTACCTGCACACACAAGTCATGTATTGCAGCCATTGGACGTAGGTGTCTTCAAGTCCTTCAAAGCAAATTTCTCCAAAGTCTGTTCCTCGTACATTGCCAAAAACCCTGGTAGTGTGATTACCACAGATGTGATAGCATCCCCAATTGGATCAGCATGGCCTAGTTTGCATACTCCTGTGAACATAATGAATGGATTTAAGAAGAGTGGTGTTTATCCTTTAAATCTAGGATCTATTGACGATAGAAAATTGGCACCATCGAAAGCCTTTCAACACCTTAACAAAGTGATTAGTGATAAGGGTGTCAGAGAACAGTACCCTAGTGATTATGTGGTTACAAAAAAGCCACCAGTAGAAGTCTCAGATGGTGCTGAAACAATACAGCCGAGTGATCATTTGACAATAAAGCTTACAAACATGCAGGTGAATGATGTTGAATTTCATGATGTACTATTTACAACTGAACAAGAAAGGTTGTACGAACATCGTTTTCAGGAAGGTTATGATGTGAAAGATCCTAATTACGAAGCATGGGTACGAATTAATCATCCTGGTGATGCCAATAGTGAGTGTTGTAATTCATTCAGTGACAGTCACATCTCTCAAAACGTCTGAGGTGATGTGTGGGTGTTGCAACAGCTGTGAGGTATAGTATGATCTGAAATGCACTGGTTATGCAAGAGAGTAAGAGATTCCTGACCTTTACTATTGTTTTAAATGTCTATAAAGTTTAAAATCTTTAAATCTGAGGTTGTGTCATAATTCCTGCAACTTGAATAAATGAATTTTTGTCCTGTATTGTAATTCAATAATTTTTTTTCACATTATGAAGATATTATTCTAACTGTTATGTTTAAAGGAATTCCTTTTAAAATTTCAAGTTTTAAAAGTCTCTAAAATTGAAGTTATGACAAAAGTTAGTTGCATGTCTCATAATACCCTCCCATACTCGAAGTGAACGTGTTTCTCGTGCTAGAGCTATTAGGACAAATAAAGTGGCACTAGAAAGGTACTTTGATTTATTATGTCAAACCTTGTCTAAAGAAAGATTACAATACTGCCCATGCCAGTTAAACCTTGTCTAAAGAAAGATTACAATACTGCCCATGCCAGTTCTTTAATTTAGTTGAGACAGGAATTCCACTAGATCCATCTACACCAAAAGTAGTTGCAAAGAAAGGTCAAAAGCATCCAACATCTCTTACTAGTAGCAAGAAGACCCAAGTTACTGTTCTAGCCTGTGTTAGTCCTGTAGGTTACTGCATACCTCCTCTAGTAATTTTTAAATCACAAACACAACAAGATGGAATGGATGTAGGGTAGGGGGAAGTTCCAGGAACAATGTATGGTTTGTCTGAAAGTCGGTGGGTCAACAAAGAAATTTTCTCTGATTGGTTTACTTTTCATTTTGTAAGATGCTCCACCAGCTCATCCATTATTGATGCTAATGGATGTCATTCACCTCATTTCACAGCAGATTTCATACATAGGGTCAGCAAATGAGAGAATCATAGTAAAGTGTCTCCCTCTCAATTATACACACTGCACCCAACCATTGGATAAAGGTGCTTTTTCTCCCCTTAAACAAGCATGGAGAGAAGAATGTCATGCATTCCTGTTAAAGAACCCTGGAAAAGTTGTTTCTAAGTTTTCTTTCTCGGCAATATTTAGCAAAACATGGCTGACACTATGACACCTTTGAATATAATCTCAGGATTTTGTAACACAGGTATTTACCCTCTTGACAAGACAAAATTGATCCATTATGTTATGACTCACCACTATCACCAGAGCAGAATAATGATCAAAACTCAATAACAGAAGATGACTTTGTATTTATTGATACTGATACCCGTTATAATGCATGGCTAAGGTTACAGCATACGTTCACTTCTCAAAAACAGCTTGACACCGATCCAGCTAGTAGACATCAAACATGTTATGATCCATCACAGGGGAGTAGGAAGATGAAATTCATAGGGGGGGGCACAACCTTACATGGTAATGGTAGAGTTAACTACTTACTATATTTTTATTAGTGCTTTCAAAAAGTGTATGCTTTTTTCTCTGACCGGCAACATGGAAATGTTTTTTTAATACAATAATTAGAACAAACATTTTAAAATTTGTTTAACCATGTTAGAGCTTGATGGTCGGTTTGTATAATAAATTGCCTTCCTAACAAGTATATTTCAAAAGCTTTTATTCCTAATAAGATGGCAAGACATTCTTTTTCTATAGTTGAATAGTTTTTCTCTTGAGATAATAATTTGCGACTGCAATATCCTATGGGTTGTTCTTCAGAAGTTCCTTGACTCAGAACTGCACCCACTCCTATATGTGAGGTATCTGTCTGTAGAATGAAAGGTTCATCAAAGTTTGCATGATAGGTGCTGACACTAGGGCTTGTTTCAGAGTGTTAAAAGCTTGTTCAACTAAAGGAGTCCATATGATCTGTTCGGGTTAATTCAGTATGTGGTTCTGCCAAAGTAGCGTAGTTTCTAATAAAATGTCAGTAGTATCCAGTTAAGCCCAAGAAAGCACAGACATCTTTCTTTGTCTTCTGTTCCATCATGTCTTCAATAGCTTTCATTTTGGCAATTTCAGGAAGTACTCCACCATTTCGAATCTGATGTCCTAAGTAGGAACAACTGTTAAACGCAAATTTACATTTACTCATTTTGATGGTTAGCTCAGCTTGTTCTAGTACTTCTTCAATATGTTGTAGGTGCTCATCCCATTCATTGCTACGTATAATTACATCATCTAAATACACTCCAGGAAACTTCTCAGTTCCTTGTAGCGCCTTGTCCATGAGTCTTTGAAAAGTTGCCGGAGCTCTGCTTAAACCAAACGGCATGATCGTAAATTGTAGCAAACCAATAGGTGAACTGAAAGCTGTTTTTGCTTGATCTTCTTCATTCATAGGAACTTGCCAGTACCCTTTAGCTAAGTCTAGAGTAGTCAAGTATTTAGCTCTACCCACAGCATCTAGTAGATCTATACGGGGCATGGGATAGGTATCGAACTTGGTGAGTTGGTTTAGTTTCCGAAAATCTACACATATACATATGCTACCATCTTTCTTCATAGCTCCATGTTAGCATCCTCTTCGACTGTATTAGCATAACTTGAAACTGTTTCTGTACGGGAAAACCACTTTTTAAGCAAATTAATGTGGTATACCTTGGTGTTTCCTTCAGAGTCTATGATGACTTCATAATTAACTCGTCTAAGTTTTTGTTTGATTTTTGAAGGAACTTCACGGTACACAAATAGTACCAAAGGTAACAGCTTGTCCCAACTTCTACGGTCTGTCATTAACACTCTCTTCAGCATTTGCTTTAGTGTCTGACTAAATCTTTCAACAAGACTGTCGGTTTGAGGATGGTATGGACTAGTACATATAGATTTGATTCCAAGTAGTTTGTGTAGTTCTTGTAACAATTCTGACATAAAGTTAGTACCTTGGTCGGTTAGAATTTCTCTAGGAACTCCATGACAACTAAATAGGTCCATAAGTTTTTCAGCTACTGATGTTGCGATTATAGTGGTCATTGCATAAGCTTCAGATAGCGTGTGGCGTAGTCAGAAATAACCAAGACAAACTTTTTTCCGGCAGCTGCTTTGGGAGTGGTCCAATCATGTCCATAGCTTTTTAGCTTTTCTTTCAAATGGTTCTCCAATTATTGGCATTGGCATTGGAACCCGTTTGGCTAATTTCTGACACTCAACACAAGTCCTACAATAGTCTGCCACATCTTTTGCGACACTAGGCCACCAGAAATGTTGTCTGATCTGTTTGTGTTCTTTCTCTTCCTAGATGACCTGCCATCGGACCATCATGAGCTAGTTTGAGTACTCATTTCCGGTACTCTGTAGTAGAGGTTGTTTGGATAAATGTTGCTCACTGGGACCTGGAGAGGTAATATCCTTCCTATTTGACAAATACAGCTGCATTAGCTCAGCCACTCGTTCCTCGTCCTCTGGTTAGTGGTTCTTAATCCAGATCTTCATGTCTCTCGGTAGATTGTTTAGTAGATTTTCCACTAATACCTTATCAATGACTCTTTGTCATGACGTAGTCCTCTGGCTCTTGATCCTTGGTCCATTTTGCTTCACGAAGGTTTCTTCTATTGGCCTCAGGCGTCACATCAAAACGTTTCAGTGAGGCTCCTTTCAATTCTCTATATGTTGTCAACTCTTTCTGACGTCCCTACACGAGTCTAGCCCGACCTTGCAACAATGGTGCTAATTGAAGTCTCCATTGGTCTTCCTCAATCTCCTGTAGTTGCATAGTGGTCTCAAAGGCATCCAAGAAATCCTGTATGTCTTCTGTATCATTTAGAAGGGGCAATCGTTAGACTAGTCACTTGCGGTTTCCTTTCCATTGGTCTTTCTCTGATTGGGTCATATTGAGCTTGTCATTGTTATTCCATAAATTGTTGTTGGAATTCCATCATACATTGTTGACTGTCACTCAAAGCTACTATAGCAGCTGCAATCTTATCCATTTCCATAGTAGGTTTCTTTCTTTTTTTCTGTACCTTTTCTATGCCTTCCCTATCTGATAGAGCTAAATCTTTATAATCCACACGAGATATGTGTCGAAGTCCTGATCGCTTTGATGTACGTTCAGTATCCTTGTCTTCTTCTAAACCCCAAACAGGTAAGGAGTTGTCCATATGACTTAGCAATAATTCGTTGTTATTAGAAGAGATAGCACAGAGCTGATCTTGCTACCTCTTTTGTTGCGTAAGGGTGGGTGATCCCTGTAGACTATACACACTGAGATTATAACTTTGTAGTTTGATGGGTCTTGAAGGTCTTCCGTTTCTTCAGATCCCACTGCTGCCACTAAATGTAACAGAGAGTGTTATTTGGCTACTAGATAAGTTGGCTATTTTTCTGGATGGACCCACTGTGCTGCCCTAAAACACTTTCTTTTATAAAATATTTAGACAGGAAATGACAAAATATTAATGTACTCTAATCAGTAACAAAAAAAAAACAAATATAGTTATCAGTCCTGGTGACTCTGTCACATGGCTTAAGGTAGGAATTAATTTGATTGGTTAATCATCAATCAGCTCCCATAACAGATTTGTATTTTTCCTTTCAAGTTTAAACAATTCATTATATAATTCACTGGAATTGACTTTTTTAAGTACAACTGTTGACATTTGTAAAGTGGTGAAACATAAATAGAGTTACCGGCAAATTTAGCACTGTTTTGTTTTAAAATCATATTGGTATTAACTTCCAAAAGGTATAAAAGGTATCACTATTCTACATAAAAGATCTACTAGTGGATTCATAAATAAAGAGATGTGATAATGAATCAAGTCATATAGCAGCTCCATGACTGGCTTTGTTGTTATAGAAAACCATTGTACCATTCAAATGAATGTCACTGTTATATGTTATATTCCACCAAAATGCATCAAATCAAATGCCAAAAGTTAATTTTTTTCAGGGGAGCATGCCCTGGACCCCCTACCCATGAACAAACCACACAAATATCACTTCACCCTCCCCCCACTTTTCCATATTATCTCATTTTGCCCCCCACCCTTTGCCCAAAAACCTGAAAGAACACTGACATATATCTTAGCATATACAAGTTGAACTACTACTAATGTAGGGTCTCCACACAAAAAAATTTACACTAACCAATTGGTGTTTTGAGTGATTATGCATGCAAAACAACTTAAAAAAAGCAAATATGAAAAATTTCACATTGAAATACCTAGTCGTTCTTGTCCAATAGTAACTTGTAAACACTGACCGCAACTTGCCATTTCGGCACTCTAATTAATACACAAGTTCTAAGATAAATGTCAAGCCTCGTGTTGAAGGTCAGGAGGAGCCAGTTGGAGGAGAACTTCTTTACTAAAAGGTGAACAGTTTAGGCCGAAATTGGCCAAATTCTAGCTAGCTAGCTAAGGCTGATGTTTTTTAATGATGACCTCCAGTGATATGAAAATGTTGTTTGATGCTGTAAAATTGTGAGCATCAGTGTATTTGCTTTCCTCGCCACATCTCTATGAAGTAGAGTGGTTAATATATCTATGATGTTAATTGGAAGTGAAACTGATACTTGTAACCACCTGCCTGCATCCAATATATTTGTCTCACGTAGCCATTTACCCCATTATCAAAAAGGGGAGGAGTCTGGCTATGCAAAAGCGGCGAAACTACTATAGATAATAGAATAAATGTAATCTCTATGACTAAAATTAATTTGTCTTTACTGTGTATACTAATCATGCAGATTGTGTATGTTTTGTTCCTTCTAGTAACCTGTATATATGCTTGAAATCATTATGGCCACTAAGTCATCTGAATCAACAACCTTTCAAGGTAAATGTTATCTAGTAATTACCGTACCCAACCTAATTAATGCACATTCCGAATTATTGCACCCCTGCAGCACTAAATGAATTAACTGATGCACCACCTAGCCTCGATAATTATTTTTAGGCAGTGCATAGTATTAGAAGTTTTGAGAGAGTATACTGAACTAAATTAGCTCTAATGTGCTCCTTAACAGGAGATGCTAAGGAAATAATAAAATTTTATATTAAATTTTAATTTTTAAATTTAATTTATTAAATTAAAAACATATTAATTGAGTACATTCATTTTCTTTCTGCAGCGACTGTGTCTGATATTTATAAACTACAACAACAAATTCAACATCTAATGGAAGTCATCCAGAAGCTCATGATGGAGTTTAGAGCAGTCAAAACAGAATTAGAAGAGTCAAAATTTGATGTTAACAACATTTGTGAAATTTTAAATGATGTATTAGGTGTGAACACATAGCAACAATGTGTACATGAATTATTACAATAATTGAAATGCCTTCTGTAGTGACTTTTAACTTAATGTTTTCTATTTCATTTCATTAGTAGTGTTATTATGAATGGACAATGAGTATAACATTAACTATACAAAAAATTAAAGTACTAAATTATAACTATGTCTCTGTTTAGAAAATCAATTGTAAGGTCAAAATAGCACACTTCCTCTTCTCCATCGTATTCAATGCAATGTGCTTTATCAGAAACTCTGTAACCAATAACTGTTCCAACATACCAAGTACAACGTTCAGGATTATCACTTTCATCTTGAAACTTTTGCTTGATTCTCTTCCAAGAAGAGTAATGGGTTGCTCAAGAAAGGGTGCAAACTCAGATGGTATATCAGTTTTTGTAATAAAATTACATAGCTCTCGTGTGATATCAGCCACAGGACACTGTTTATGACTAGAAGAAAAGGTTATGGGTACAGATTGACCCAGCACTTTCTTCCTAATTTGTACCTGGGTCTTCAAGATACTCATCTTCAAAGATCTCTATTGTGGCACTTATATCCTTCATGTCAATTTTTAGCATTTTTTCTTTGAGTTCTTGTGACCGAGTGATCAGGTGGAGCTAGGAGAGCTTCTGTTTTTCATCACACAGCTTTTTCTTCATTGCTTCCCTCTTAGCATGCTCTTTAATCATTTTTTGTTTCTATGTTCAACTCTAGCAGTCTGTTCTTCAATGTAAGTTTGCTTTACTTGGCGTCTCCTTTTTACTGCAATGTCAATAACTGCTGTTTGTTTTTCACATGGAAACTCTGAAAGCCACGTCATTGTCTTATTTTTCTTCAGTTGCACTAAATTTGAACAAGACATTTGGTGAAGATTAGGTAATGCAGAGGTAAGGTAGTCATTGAGACCAAGAATGGACTCACAAATGTCATTGCTAGGTTGTAACTGGCAGAGCACATCTTTTACTTGCTTGTCTGGATTCCAGTATCTCCTACCAGGAAGCTGATCAGCAGCATAAGAGCATATTTTTCCTTCATTCGGGTTGTGCTCCTTTGACAAGTAATGAATGCAAGTAGCTGGCATCAACTTTCAAATCTTTAAAAAGTGCATCATAAACAAAGGGTGACTTCAGACGGTGGTTGACTTTACTATTTGTTTCATATATTCTTTTCTCAGAGGAAAAAACATGATAATCCTGCTTGAATACAACATCTGGATCCTTCATAACTTCTGACAAACAAATCTGCAACTCCAAGTAATGGTGGTTCATCAAAAAGACTGATAAACCCAATTCTTTTGACTTCGACAGCATGTACAAGTCACCATAAATACAGTAATACATAAAGCTGTCAACTTTGAGATGACAGAGTTCAACTGGATCTTGTAATTTAAGTAGTAATTCTCATTCCAATTTGTTGCCAGGATCCTTGCCAGTAAATTTCAAATATTCAATGGCTGCATTTCTGATGTATAGGATTTTACAGGCATTTGCAGCAGACACAAAATATCTACTTCCAGCTTGTCTGTGAAGTCATATCTTCAAGCAATTATTGTTCATCAGAGGCTGAATGAATTTGATTTCAAGAAATTCAGGAAATGAAACAACTCCCAAGCAATACTCTGGAACTCCTGATTTTCCAAAGAGTTTGCAGAACTCGTGCACCAGGGTATCAACTCTATAATAGTGTTTCTCACTATCATCATCAGTGTCCACAAGACCATTCAAGAAAGCTTTTCTTAAATTGACACCCAAATGCATGGAACAGAATGTTTCAATGACATCAATAGTCTCAGTAGTTGCTGGTCCGAATCTCTCCTCATCACCTTGACGGCAATCCTTAATAAGTCTGTTCATGCGTTTTTGGGTTGCAGATGTTGACAATACAATTAGAGTCCAGTTTATAGAAGTAGGATTTGGTAATCCTAACATACTAGCTGCAAATCATAACTTCTCAAACTCCCTAGAAATATCATCAATGGGACTAGCAGCAGAACCAGCTTGCAATTCATTAACACCCTATAAAAAATTTTGCCACTACTCCACCAATTTTCTTTTGATTTTGAGATGTAACTGCTTCGATTGTGATCAAAGTTCAGAAATCACTGTTGCTTTGTGGGCATCACAAATAGTCTTTAATTCCTTTTTTTCTCATGTAAGCTGCACACGAGCTTTTTGGCAGTTGCAATTCTTTAACATTTTCAGTCGGATTAAAACACCTTAAAACATGTCGGATGATGTCATTTATTTTGGAAATCGGGACTTGGTCTGCTAATAAGTTGTAGTATAACTTTCTAATCTCAGTGTATATTTTTGAGAATTTCCTATGATAGATTGTAAGGTAGGCTCAGTTACTGAATCATCTGGATCACTGTTGGCTAAATCTGTTGTTTCTAATAAATCAACCTGAAAATTGACACATGATTTTCTCTCTAGCAATTTTCACTTTTTGCACAAGGATCGAGTTTTGATTGATGATATCACGCAATGCAGTTTTTGTACTTCTTAAATAACTTTTTGTCTTCTCATAATTACTTCTCAGTTCAGCACATTCTAAGTTCAATATTTGTATCAGCTCAGAGCATTCGCTTAAATGTGTGGACATACGTTTAGCTTGCTGGTTATAATATAGCATTAATTCTTTGGAATGTCGCTGAGATGAAACAATTCTTTCAACAAACTGATAAATATTGTCAGGTTGACTACCCTTTTCCTTTAGATGTGAATCAATATGACAGTAGAGCTTGCCAATACCTGTTTTAGTAGTCTTAAAAATGTTGTTTCAGATAGCAATGCAGTGCTCTATAAAAACCGATTGTAGGAATTCTGCCACTTAAACTCCAAACAGTTGTGTTTCCGGCTTTAATTTCCCTCATTGATGAACCCAACGATTCTTTTGTTAATTCATGGGCAGTCAGGTTATTGTTGAAAATAACAATAATAGGATTAACATATTGTTTAATGCAAATATACTCAGCCTACCTCCTGATCTAGCAGTTCTGACTCGTGGCTTCCAAATATGCTGACGATAGGTGCGTAATGGAGATCCAGTTAACTTTAAGGTTCCATTTAATGATCTTTTAGTCGGTGCTACAGTGCGAGTTATAGTATCAGCAACACGACCAGGACGCTTAATTGAGATGGATGGAAACTGCTTTGAAATCTCTGCACACAAAAGATGATGGTCACTTCCAAACTCTTCAAACAAGTCAATTAATTTACCGTATGTTGGAAGTGCACCTGCAGGTTTATAAAACATTATTATTGTAATTCAATCTCAACTAGCCTATATTTCTAGATATCAAACATAACATTTACCTTGAAAGGCTGTTGATTCAGATGACTTAGTGGCCATAATGATTTCAAGCATATATACAGGTTACTAGAAGGAACAAAACATACACAATCTGCATGATTAGTATACACAGTAAAGACAAATTAATTTTAGTCATCATTTATTCTATTATCTATAGTAGTTTCGCCGCTTTTGCATAGCCAGACTCCTCCCCTTTTTGATAATGGGGTAAATGGCTACGTGAGACGAATATATTGGATGCAGGCAGGTGGTTACAAGTATCAGTTTCACTTCCAACACATCATAGATATATTAACCACCCTACTTCATAGAGATGTGGCGAGGAAAGCAAATACACTGATGCTCACAATTTTACAGCATCAAACAACATTTTCATATCACTGGAGGTCATCATTAAAAAACATCAGCCTTAGCTAGCTAGCTAGAATTTGGCCAATTTCGGCCTAAACTGTTCACCTTATACAGGAGAGAAGATACAGCCATTGGGTAGCTGTAGCGTGGAAGTGAAATATAACAACAAGGGTGCTATTTTACCATTATTAGTCATCAAGGGGAACGGCCGTAACTGGCTTCCATATATACGGATTGATTGGAAGAGTATTCACGTAGTTAGTAACGACAAGTTGCAGAATATTTTAGCAAAACATCAGAATGTTTTTTGGGAAGGTCTGGGACACCTTAGAGGATACCATGCAAAAATACATGTCGAGCAAGATTTATGACAGCTCGCCCAGTTGCATCTGCTATGAAAGAAAAGATTGAAAAAGAACTGAACAGATTGACATCGTTGGGTATTTTAGAACCAATACAGTTTTCAGAATGGGCATCACCCATCATTCCAGTTTTGAAGTCAGATCGTAGTGTCAGAATCTGTGGCAACTTTAAGTCACATTATCAGTGTTGAAGCTAGACTGTCATCCGATTCCTAGAATGGAGGATCTCTTCGCCACACTCGGTGGAGGGAAGCTATTTTCTAAGTTGGAAATGAGCCAAGCATATCAACAGGTGGAACTTAATGATGTCTCTAAGCAGTATACAGTGATTAACACACACAAGGGGCTATTCCGATATAGGAGTCTGCTGTTTGGTATCGCATCAGCCCCTGCTATTTTTCAAAAAGTTATGGAGAGTCTACTTCAGAATATTCCATGAGTAATTGTATATATAGATGATGTTCTAATTACAGAAAAGAATGATGAGGAGCATTTGAAATCACTAGAGACAGTATTGAAGTGAATCGACGATGCAGGAATGTTGCTGAAAAGAGAAAAATGTGTATCTGTGTCATATCTCGGACATATCATTATCTTGTTCTCAGGGATTACACCCAAAACAAGATAAAGTTGACGTGATTTAGGTTTAGGAAGCTCCTTCTCCCAAAAATCTTACCCAGTTAAAAGCTTACCTGGGTCTTTTGACTTATTATCGTAGATTCCTACCTAATATCTCAAAACATCTCTTTTCTCTCTATAGGTTGCTCCAGAAGAATACTCAATGGATATGGTCAAAAGACGAAGAGTTCGCATTTCAAGAATCAAAGAAACTCCTTACATCATCAAATTTACTAGTCCATTTTGATCCCTCTCTTCCATTAATTTTGTCATGTGATGCCTCTATGTACAGGATTGGTGCAGTCCTTGCTATGTCGGTTGGTTCAGAGAAACCAATAGGTTATGTTTCACAGACCTTAACACAAGCGGAAAAACACTAATCACAACTCAAAAAAGAGAGTCTGGCCTGCATTTTTGCTGCAAAAAGTTTCATTCGTATCTATTTGGACACAAGTTCTTAATGTATACTGATAATTTGTCATTGAAGTCGTTGTATAATGAAAAGCAGCTGGTAGAATACAATGATGGGCATTGGCCCTGGCTAACTATAAATATATGATAGCCTTTCGGCCTACTCATAAACATAGCAATGCAGACGCACTGAGTCGACTCTCCACTGAGAGTGTAGAGATAGAAGAACCAGTACCAACCAAATTGGTGAACTTAATGGAAGCTATGGACAAATGCCAATCACGGCTGAAACTATAAAAGTATGGGCACAGAAAGACCCTTTACTAGGCAGAGTTTACAAGTATGTTCAGTTTGGGTGGCCAGAACTTTGTTTAGGTTGGAGTTGTTGACACTAAATGGATGGATTATATATAGTTCAATAGTTCTGATTCCATCTCAAGGCAGACAGCAAATATTAGCAGAGTTACACCAGGGACACCCAGGAGTGAATCGAATGAAGGGTTTGGCAAGAATGTATTTTTGGTGGCCTGGGTTGACAAAGGATATTGTGAAGTTGTCAGAGAATGTGCAAAGTGCCAGGAAAATCAATCAAACCCTGCAGTGGCACTATTAGAACCATGGACATGGCCAACTAGACCTTGGGCCAGGGTACACGTGGATTATGCTGGTCCCTTCATGAATTCTATGTTTTTATAGTCACAGCTGCACACTCCAAATGTGTAGAGATCAAGAAAAAATCATCTACAACCTCTACAGCAACTATTCAAATGTTACGAACAATATTTGCTTGTTATGGGACATGTTTTACAAGTCAGGAATTTAAAGATTTTTTCAAAATTTCTCACAGGGTAATAAAGTTAAATGGATACCTGGACTCATAGTCAAACAGATTGGCGGAGTTGTTTTCAGAGTTCGATTGCAAAACTCAACCACCATCATTAAACGACATAAAAATGAAATTCGAGTTCGTATATCTGAATTAGAATTAGAAGTGACTCTTTAGACCAGTCCACAAGTTGAGTCTTCTGATTCAAAACAAGAGTTGGAACCTCGTGTAAGTACAGGCCCCCGTTATCCCTCTAGAGTGAGGAGACCCCCTCAACGTTTTGCTCACGAATTGTTTAATTAAGGAGGGGAGAAACTGTAATAAATTGTATTGATTATGTACTCTGGACTATTGTATTAATTGTGTATTTTGTATTGTATTAATTGTGTATTTTGGATCTGTACTTGTATATCTTCATTGGATATTTAAGGGATTATATAGTTGTTCTGAGTTCAGTTCTGTAATAGTATTGAGTTGTTTAAAGGTTATGCCACATCTCCCTTTTTGGGAAGAGTCACTTGAATGAAGGCCTCAGTCTTTCTGGGGGTTGAATTGCAGTACCAGTTCGAGTCATTCTTTGATTGCTCTCAGGTTGAGGATCATGGGTAGTGATTTGAGATGAAGTGAGAGCTTGACTAAGATGACATCGGTTTCTTTGAAACTGTCCTGTATCTGTTTGGACAATGTAAGATCTAGGCATAGCCATCTGAGAAACAACTCAACCTAACTTCTCCCCATTTGAGTCAAACCAAACAGGGGTGTAATTGTGGATAGGGGGTAGTGGCTTGGCTCCATGATGATAATCAAAGTCCTTCTTTTGTCTTTCCTTGTATTCAGCATCACTTATTCTAAATTCTGGTAAGTAATCCCACTTAGGAATTAGTTGGCTAGTGACATTAGATCACAGTGGTTGTCCCATTGACAACTCAGCAGGGCTTAACTAGCATCATGAGCTTAACTAACATCATGAGAGTGGTGTTGACCTGAAGACCAGCAGAGCCAGAAATGGATCCTTAGATTTTAACAACATCCTCTTCACTGTCTGTATTGTTCTTTCTGCACATTCATTGGTCTGAGGGAAATGAGGACTGCTGGTAATATGTTTGAATCCATAAGATAAGGCAAACTCAGCAAATTGCGCCGAACTTTACTGTGATCCATTATCACTTCTAACTCGTGTTGTGAGAATACCTTCTTGAGAGCCAAGATAATCCCTTGAGATGTGGTACTGGGAATTCTTGCTATTTCAGGATATTGTGAGATATAATCAACAACAATCAGATACTCTCTTCCTTTAAAGTTGAATAAATCGGTTCCTACTTGTTGGCAAGGGTATTCTGGAAGAGCTGTTGGCATCAATGGTTCAACCTTTTGAACAAATTCTCTGGAACACTCTTTGCAATTCTTCACTCGTTGGGCAACTTGTTATGAGAGTCCCAGACACCATATTGCTCTTTTTACTCTTGATTGGCACTTTTTGATTTCCTGATGGCCCTCGTGTATCTTCTCTGTAGTTTCCTTCTGCATAGAGCTGGGGATCACAATACAGTGGTTATAAAGTAAGCCAGTTTTCATAGTCAGACTTCCTCGATGTTCCCAATAAGGTTCAACGGCTGATTTTAACTGAGATTTTAGTTGTGGCCATCCCTGCTCACAATACTGGATAAAGGTAGAACAAGCTGGATCTTTTGTTTGCTCTTCACTGTACTTGACAAGCGTTTCATTACTCACTGGCAGGTTAGCAATAGTTACTTCCATGAGCTTCTCTGCACTATCATGGAGGTGAGTATCTTCTTGGTTATTGGTAACGTAGCTTGAGACAAAGTGTCAGGAATGTACAGAGGTTTCCTGGGGTGTGCTAGATGGAATATTTAAATCTGGTCAATCGTAGTTGAAATCGCAGTATTCTTGGCGGCAAGTTATCCAGTTGTTTGAACCCAACCATGGTATCAGTGGCTTGTGATCAGTATGGATTAAAAAACTTTATCCCAAGAGGTAATCTGCAAACTTTTCACAAGCCCAACTTATGGCCAAGGTCTCCTTCTCGATTTGACCATAGCGACGTTCAGTCTCTGTAAGTGAACAAGAAGCAAATGTGACTGGTCTCTAATCAGAAGTAGGAGTACATCTTTGTAGAAGTACTGCTCCCAAGCTGCATGATGAAGCGTCTGGATATTTCTCGTTTAATGTTGGTGAACGCAGACTCCTGCTGTTGACCCCAAACCCAAGTGTTTTTTTTTCTTCAACAGCTCTTGAAGAGGTTGAGATAGGTCAGCTAATCTGTAAGAAAACTTTCGATATTAATTGACTATCCTAAGGAATCTTCTCACTTCAGATACATTTCTTGATGGATTCGTTTGCTCGATAGCTCTGGTTTTCTTAGGATCTGGATGGACACCTTTCTCATTCAGAACATATGCCCCAGAAAGGTTATGAAGTGCTTTGCAAATTTACATTTCTGTGGGTTTAGGGTGACTTTCCTTTCCTTCAATCTTTCCATAACTGCTACCAATCTTCTGTTGTGTTCGTCTTGATCTTTCCAAAAATCAGTACATCATCAATTAGACACAAACATCATTCAAATCCTTCCAAGAGCTTTGACATGCATCTTTGGAACAACTCAGGGGCACTGGTGATACTGAATTGAAGCTTGTTAAAGCAATAGTGACCCATCAGTCTAAGGAATGTTGTGAGAAGACGAGATTCTTGACATAATGGAATCTGCCAAAACCTTGAATTGGCATCTAATTTGGTAAATACTTTGGCGTTTGTCATTTGAGCCAGTAGGTCATCTACTTTTGGTGAAAGGTAGACTTCTCAACACACATTTGATTAGGTGGTATTTCTCTTTGGTATAGCAACCATTCTAGAGCACCACGGAGTTGGTTATTCCACTTGGGATATGACACCAAGGGATTCCATTCTCTGCAACTCATCTCTGAATTTGCTTCTATATGAGAGGGGGACATTTCTAGGGGAAAAATATGCATATGGTTGAGCATTAGGTTTTAGCCTGATTTGGTATGGCTCTTCCAATGTCCCTAATCCATTTAAAACTTGAGAATATTTACTTAACCAGTCTGTATTCTCTATGTGGTTTAATATGCAAAGTAGCTCCAGTGAAGTGGTTGCTGAAAGGCCTAAGAGATTTGTCTTCAGTCCTTTAACCACAAAAATTTGACGAACCACCACTTTGTGCTTGTGCTTGAGGTACCTCTTGAATTCTCCCAGAACTTCCAATGGGTATTCTGTTGGGCCATTCAGCCACTTTGATGGGAGCTGTAACTTGGGTGCTTCAATTTTTTGATGAACTTGTCTGAAACTGCTGCTGCTCCCGTGTCAATCTTAAACTCTTCCTTCCTCCCATTGAGGTGGAGTATAATTTTCCATTGCTTTCACTTTGTCTGAGACAGCATCCAGAAAAGCAGAATCCGAATCTTCCTCTTCATCATTTTCAATATGTTCTTCCTGTTTCTCTAAATGACTTGATATTTAAGCTACCGTCTTAGATAGACATTGTTAACTATAATGACCTCGGCGATTACATTGGTGACATTTAGCATCTCTAGCTAGACAAGCATCCTTCTTATGAGGCTCTTTACCGCGTTGAGTGCATTTCTGCCGCCAAACTTGGAGCTGCTTTGCTGGTCCATTTATAAGTCTTTTGACTGTACACGAGGGTATTAGGTTGATTTTGTCTGGAGGCTTGGTGTCGCAAAGCTTGAACTGTATTGACTCCAGTGTTGGAGGTAAAGAGTTCCTTCTGTTGTTTCTTAGCTGACTCTAAAGTTAATTTTGGGTCCAATTGAAGCTTTCTGATAGGCTAGAATCCCTGATCCCTACTACTAGCCTATCTCGAATCATCTTGGACTTCATATTGCCATACTTGCAATCTTCTGCAAGTTTGTATAGGGCCATGATATACTCCTCTGCTGACTCACTGGGTGCTTGATTTCGTCTGTTAAATCGACCTCTTTCAAAAATAACATTCTCTGCTGACTCACCGGGTACTTGATTTCGTCTGTTAAATCGGCCTCTTTCAAAAATAACATTCTTTCTTACATGGAAAAACTTCTCAAATTTTTCAATTACTGAATCGTACGTATGTTGTTGTTGTTCTGTGCTGTGTACTTGTTGCTGCTGTCAGGTAGAGCAGATCAACTGTATGATGTCCTTTCTGATAAGGAAAAGGCCACATTTAACGATGCGATAGAAGCATTAGAAAAGCAGTTGCTACTTGAGAGATGAGAGGCTTTGATGTCAGCACAACTGATGGGACAAAGAAAAAGGCCTGATGAGTCGATTGATACCTTCGTGCAGGATTTTGAAAGTATGTTTGGATGGAGGTATGGAAGCCAACCAGGAATGGATGAAGCTTTTGTTGAAAAGGGATTTGTTTTGTCAGGGTCTCTGACAAGTGAAGACCCTTCTATTATCTAAAACGTTTGCAGATGAAGCTAGAGCTGCAGGGGCAGTTAGTTGTCCAGGATGCACCCATTTATAGTACTTCAAACAATGGCTTCCCCGAGCCTCATGCCATAAATTCGTCAGATAAAGTATCCTGTAGTGACAAGGAGAAGAGCAACATAGAGGAGTTGTTGTTAACAAAAACCCTGTCTAAAGAGAGGGTTAGGTCCCCTCTACCAAAATGTTGCAAGTGTCATAGTACTCGTCATCTTTTGGAGGATTGCCTAATGTGGAAGTCAACAAGCAAAGCTCCAGGACAAGTTGGAAACTTTGGGACAAGTAAATGTGCCATCTCATGTTCACAAGATGAATCAGTTGAAAAATAATGCCATCAGTTACATGAAGAATGGAAGAAAGTGGAGTTTGCTTGATTAAGCCAGTCATTATCGTTGGACCACTGTATTACTGGACTGCAATGATTGTGGGACAGCCTGTCAAAGCATTAGTTGATTCCGGATCTTCAGCTTCCTTTCTGTTATTTGAGTTGTTAAAAAATCGCCAGGAAAGCCAGCTAACTGAGAAAGTTTTGAACAAACCTGATGACATTTTGAGAAATGACAGTCAACAACCTATTAGAATTGAGAAGGGTTCTAACTCCCATTTGTTTGTGGTCTGATGGAAATTCCGATGTTGAGCCAGGACAGAGAAGAATCCAGCTCAGCACAATGTTATGCTGCATGTCTGTGTGGCAGAACTCCATGTGTTGGAAGGGGGATTTCATTTTTTTCCCAAGAGTCATGCGATCTAGTCAAAAGAACTGCAGTTGTTAGAGGTTGTTGTTGATATTGAAGATGGTAGTGCATTGGTCCCTGTTGATACCTCATCTGGGGAGGTATGCAAAGTGTTTAAACATACTGTGATTGGTCAAGTTCATGAAATAGAGGAAGAAGATGGAATGTTAGTGGTTAAAGCTGGACGTACTGATGATGTCATTTTAGATACTGGAGTTGTGTGTCAAGTCTCAGTCAGTCAGTTTGTATTGGAAGATGGTCATAGAGAAAGTTTGAAAATGATTCTTGCAAAGAATGTTGTCCACAGAATACCTGAGAACATGTAGATTTTGGAAACTGTGTAGAATCATCACTAGATGGGAAGGAGCATGGTGAGGTTGTTTATGTGGAACATCATATTCATACTAATGAACATGATCCTGTGTGTCAACCCCTTGTCAAGCGCCATTTGTCCTCCAGAAGGAAATGTCTAGGATGGTACAAGATATTCTGGAAAATGGGGTCATTGGGGAATTGGCAAGTCCATGGGGAAGTTCTGTGGTAATGGTGAATAAGGCTGATGGGACTTTACACTTTTGCTTAGATTATTGGTAGGTAAATACACTCACAAAGTAGGACCTATTCCTGTTACCTCATATTGATGATCTCTTTGATCAGTTGAAGGGAAGTGAAGTTTTTAGTACCCTTGATGCTAGACAAGGGTATTGGCAGATCAGAGTTGCTGAAAATTCTTGTAAGAAGGAGTTTGTTACAAATGATGATTTGTATGAGTTTTAGGTCATGCCATTCGGCCTATGTAATGCTCCAGTAACCTTTTAATGTGTGATGCAGAACCTTCTGAGAGATTTTGGTGATTTTTGTAAAGTGTATATTTGATGATGTTATCATTTTTTCAGGGAGAATAAGGAACATCAGAAACATCTTGCTATGGTCTTACAGAGACTAGAGGAACACCATCTGAAGCTCCATTCATCTAATACTGCGTGCACACAAGCACTCTGGCAAGGTTCAGTACAATTTGGAACGGTTCAGCATGATTACAGTGTGCTTTATGAACAGGTACCATGCCGTCCTGGACTGTACTTGGCACGTTTTTTTGCTACTGTGCTGCATGGTACAGCACAGCTTACTACTGTCATGTGGGGGCTTAAATGTGATCACACCTATCAGAATGTGTCATTAAATGACGAGTGGAACCACATGGACTAAAGACAAAACGTTTTAAGCTCATAGATGTCTGGGGACAAGATAATATACAAGCACAAAGTGCAGTTGGAGGATTGTAAAAGAAACCAGGTAGTATATGAAAAAATAGCTAAAGAAGTACATGATGCAGGGTATGATAGAACTTATCAGCAGTGTAGGGACAAAATTAAGAAATTGAGAGGAGAGTATAAAAAAGTTAAGGACAAAAAGAAGAAGACAGGAGAAGAGAATAGCACTGGGACTATTTCGAGTCTCTTGATGCTATTTTGGGACACAAGCCAGCAACAGAGCCCCTAATAGTTGCTGATACCAGTGCAGCAGAGGTACAAGAATTCAATGACATTGAAAAATAGGTTGATGATGCTGATCCTGCTGAAGTTGTATCACCTTTAAGTGTTTCGACAAGCACTTCAGTACAATCAAACTCTACTCCTGGACCATCTACTCCTACTCCTGGACTACCAGCAGTTACTCCTACTTCTAGACAGTCTACTCAAAAGAGAACGCATTCTGTGAAAAAGATACTAATGTTGTAGATTTGATCGAGCAAATGTTAGAGAGACAAACAGAAAGTGACATAAAAATGATGGAATTAGAAGAAAAATGAATGAAGCTAGAAGAGAGAGCATTGGAGCGAGAAACACAACAGCGAAGAGAAGATAGAGAATTTCAAATGCAGTTTTTTCAAATGTTAATGAGCCATTTATATTATCACCCTACTGGTCAACGAACAATGAATTGATCATCACAATGTACTCATGCTGGATCTGGACAAATGAATGTTCAAACATCATTCATTATTTATTGTACTATTAAAATATGATACTAGACCTTCTTGTACTTGTTTTACTCTCTCTCCTGTTCTGTTTCCAATGGTAGCTGTAGCATTTGGTTGTTGGAGGGCATTACTGGTTTGCATATCATGTAGCCAACATTCTTAAAAAGTTTCTCCATGAACTTCACATATGTTATGTAGGACACATGCAGCAGCTATAACTGTTGGTATCATTTCTATACGCATATCATTCCTTTTCATCAGCCTGCACCACCATGCCTTCAATCTACCATAGGCATTTTCAACTACTATGTGTGCTTTACATAATCTGTAGTTGTAATATTGTTGTTCTGGAGTTAATGATGCAATGTGTGTATATGGTTTCTTAAGCCAGGTTTCAAGTGGATAAGTTGAATCTCCAATCATATATAAAGGAATTTTTATCTCATTAACTGTAATACCTTTATCTGGTAGCAAGCCATTCACAGTGATGTTTGAATATAAAGAGGAATGTGCCAGAACACATGCATCATGTACACTGCCTGGCCACCCAACATTTATGTCAATAAAACAGTAAGAATGATCGACAACACCTTGCAGAATGACAGAGTACCAACCTTTACGGTTGTAATAATCTGTGTGATTCATTACTGTGCCACAGATGGGTATATGTGAACCATCGATATCTATGTAGCTCCTATACACATTGGTACATCCCACTTGGTCAAGAATCCATCTACAATCTCATTCAATGCTGCACCTGAAGGAAACCATATGTATTGCTTCAATAGGCAATCGACAATAGCTGTACAAGTCTCATGCACAATTTCACACACAGTAGACCTAGCTACTCAAAAAAGATTGGCAATGGTATGATACTCTGAAGGCGTTGGTAGAAACCACAATGTTATAACAATCCTTCATTCTACTGAAATAGCACTGCACATTACTGTATTTTTTTGGACAGTCTAGAAGATAATTGTTTGCAAAGATATGAAAAGGTTCTCTACTCATTCAGAAATTTTCAATCCAGTCTGTGGCACTGAATGTTCTAGTAACAACATAATCTCACCAATGTGATGACCTGTATAATATAAATAATATGTGTTATAACAATAAATAATACCGTTGCAAAGCCCTTACTAACCGTGGAACAGTCCAAACACTCCTAGGAGATGCCAAAACTGCTTGCCTGCTCAATAGAGATAGAATCCATTACCTAGGGCATACTATATCCAAGGATGGGATTCAACCTCATTCACTAAAGCTGCAAGCTGTCAATGAGTTCCTATGCCAAAGGATGTCAGGTCAGTCAGAGGTTTTTGGGACTGTGTAGCTATTACTGATGGTTCATGCCTGGGTTCTGCAAGGTGGCCTGCCCCTTATTTAAAATGGTTTGAGTGGAGTGAGAAAGCATTTGTTCATTTTAAAACATTGCTTGAGATGTCCCCAAATTTAGCTTACCCAGAATTCAATAAACCTTTTGTAGTACACACTGATGCCAGTGGTGAAGGGTTGGAAACAGTCCTAGAGCAAGAACAGCAAGACAGCAAGAGGAATGGTTAAAGGTTGTTCAAGAAGAGATGGGGAAGTTAGAAGAGAAGATTCTGTTTGTTGGAAATTATATCATGACATGAGGGTGGTTTTAACACAGAAAGTTCAAAAGGAATGTTCCCTAATTACCTGTTACAAGATGGAGTGCTGTTTCATGTGGATCAGCAAAAAGAGAACTTATGAGTTTGTGTTCCCTACTCACAAAACAACGTCTTATGTAGGTTCACCATAGTGGAGGATTTGCTGGTCATTTCTCTCCAAAGGCCTTGTACAGGACTTTGTCAAAACAGTACTGGTGGAAGGCCATGTATTGTGACATGTACAACTATTGTCAAAGTTGCCTGAGCTGTGCTATAGTGGTACTTCTCGTAGGAGCAAGTCCACCCTGACGCCAATCCCAGTGCATAGTCATTTCCATCATGTTGGAGTGGATGTTATGGAGTTGCCTTTAACAGTAAATGGTAACTGTTGTGTGATTGCTTTTATTAAGTATATGATGAAATGGGTTGAAGCATTGCCTACTTGAGACCAAACCAGTAAACTTTGTTAATCTTGTTCATGAAGTGGTTTGTCATCATGGTGTACCTGAAGTTTTGATTTCAGATCAAGGAGCCAATCTTCTTCCTCATTGACTCGTGAAATATGTTACTTGATGGGCATCAAGAAGTTCAACACTGTGGCCTATCACACACAAACGGAGATGTTAGTTGAATCCTTTGAGCCATGATAGCAAAATATTGTCAAACATATGGCACTAATTGGGATGAGTGTCTCCCAAAGCTACTTGTTTGCCTATCGCACCAAGTGTTACTCTATGACACAAGAGTCTCCATTTTTCTTACTGTATGGTCAGGATACCAGAACACCTATGGAGGAAGCACTTTCCATCACTAAGAGTCTTTATTTAGTGGATATACATGATTACATGACTGAACTAATTAATGGCAAACCTAACTGCAACATGGAAGATTGCTCGAGGCAATGTTGAGAAATCTCAATGAGCCCAGAAGCAGCAGTATGACAAGAAATGTACAGATCAGAAGTTTGTGGTTGGAGACTGTGTGATGGTATTTCATGCCACAATAAGTTTTCGCAAGCAGTGAAAACTGGCTTGACCCTATTTTGGTGTGTATCGTGTGTTAAAGGTCCATCCAAATGGTCTGACTATGTGTCCTGTAGACAAGCCAATAGATGAACCAATACATGTTAATACAGATAGAGTGACGCGATGTCCTGTGAAATTACCAGACACGTTTTGGCTTGGTTCGAAAAGATCTTGTAAAAGTTGTAAGAAACAAAGAACTATGTGCTTGATACTTGGTATCTAATGACTCATTTGGTTGTAATGCAATGTGAGTATTGTATTGTATTTAATCAATTAAATCATGTGCATGAATCCCTTTTGTGTAATTTCAATTGGTCTGCAAGCTGAGACAGCTTCCTCTGCAAAGTGGAGGAAATTGTAATGTTGTTTATTTGTAAACATTATTATAATAAATTCTGGGATGAGTGGGTGGAGTCGAGAAGCTCTCCACATGTTCATTTTTCAGAAGATAAGGGTGGACATTGCGTCTCTGTCTAGGTCCCATATGTTGGTAAAAGGTATTGAACCAGGGTGTTATAGGGAAATACAGGCAGTGAGAAATAGCACCCTTACAAAATGTCATTAGCTGTACACAGCAGCTTTTTATTGAATTCTGGACTCTTCACTGAAAGCTGTGGTTTTTTTCAAAGGTTTTTCAGACTTTTAAAGCTTTTTGTTTGTTTGAACTTTGGCACTTTTTTAGCAGTATTCTTATTAAGAAGCATTATTATAAACATCAAGCATGTGGGAAGATACTTTGGCAAATAAGCCTTTATCTATATTCAGAATACCAGCTGTTAATGTGTGGTTAGTGCGATTTTCATTGCATAATACTTTTGATGTGCCAAGAGTACAGCTTTATGGCAGGCAGATTTTTTATGTTCCATAAGCACATGTAATCCGTTAATGGTTCTTTTTACGGTAGTAATTGGAGGTATTCTATTCTTGTATGCATTGGCCATTACTACTCACAGGTATTTTAAACAAAGAGTGCATCTTATCTACTTTCTTGATTTACCAATCTTTTGCCAACATTGAACAGTTCAAATGTTTCAAAAATTCCTGTTAATCAGTATCTACAGTACATGTACTTACATTGTCATCCACATTATCACCATGGCCCTGCTCAAGTTCAATATCATCATGTTCAACACCAACCTTGTTGCTTACCATCTTGTGTCCAGACATTTGCTCAGCCTCAAAGTCTAAATTATCCACATCAACATCATTCCCTATTTCACCAGTCTCATTCTCATCAGTGCATGTGTATTACTGCCCATTTGATGAGGCTGAAATCAGTGAGGCTCACCATTAGTATTATCACAACTTGTATTTGACCCATCAGCAGTCTCAGTTGGTTTTAGTGATAACCAGTCTGACAAAAGCTTTTGCTTGTTCATATTCATATTGGCTACTTCCTATAGTCATTGATTCATACATTGCAAATCAAGCATATTTAACGTTTACCTTAAAAGCAATTTAAGCAGCAGCAGGTTAGCATGATTAGCATAAAATTTAATCCTGTAGCCATCAGTAAAATCATTGAAGTTTTAACTGGTGTAATTCAGCTTAATAACAAATATCATTATATGTCACAGTAATATAAATAATGCAGAAATTAATACAGCACAAATTATCTCCAGTTACTGCACACTTTCTTCCTATCACTGCATATTTGTGCAGTGTACCCCAAGTTTTTAGGCCCTGACAAAAATTGGAAGTTGTCAGAAGAGAAGGTGCTACTGAGGAGGAGAGGAAGAGGACGAAAGAGAAGGTAAAGGAAGACAAGGAAATCAACACAATGGAACTTGTTAGTCAGGTAGAGATTGAAATAAGTGAGATCAAAAAGGAAACTAATGAGGAGTAAGGTGTAGTTGACAATTGAGTTGAAGAAAAGGTGGAAGTAATAATAAAATTAATTGAAATAAAATACTCTTGTTTTTGTTCATGTAGTGTTGGTCTTGTAATATCATTACTGTTAATGATTGAATAGGGACTAAATATTTTATCTCAGGTATATATATTATTGATACAGTAAATAGAGAATTTAATTTATTGATATTGTTATTAGATGGGTCTACTCTTACTTGTGTAGTAATGCAGTTAATATTGATAATATAATATTTAGTGATACAGTTAATACACGTGAAAAGTGAGTTCAAATTAGATAACTATAGTGGCTTTATTACTATCTGTCTACAGATGAAGGTATGCATGCAATAGCCCTTTCACTGCCATATTGTGATGTTAGTACAGCACAAGCTACAGAAGAAATGCCATTTGATTTTGAAGACAAATCAAGTGAGATTTCACTTCAAAAATCTAATTTACATATTGACATTATTTTAATTACTATTATAGGTGAAGATAGACATTAGTCCAGATAGTAAAGACTATACACCATACAACAGTCCAAGAAAGAAGGGCAAGATGTACCTTCTTAGTTTGAGCGCAGTGTCCTTTAAAAAACTTTGCAAAAACAGATAACACTGAGACCACTCTAAATAGGTGTCTAATGAGGAGAGAATCTAACGAAGGAAGGATCTAACTAATAGAGTGTTGTTTATATTGCATTGTAATAATTTTTTATTTTACTTAGGTAGAATGTTTTGGATCTTCTGAGAAATACTGTTTCAGAACACTTAATGAACAATACAGGAATGAGCCTCTTTTATTGAGTATTATACATAGCAACATTACATAAGTATTGATTAAATTAAGGGTGTGCTTTTAGTTTATTCTGGTTTATAGCCAGAGACGTCCTTCATGTTCTTTCATATTTACATGCTCTACCAAATCTTATTGTGCATTGTAATATTGAAGTATCTAACATACTGGTATTCACTGAATGTGATTAGTCTAATCCATTAGCTTGTGTGTGTAAAGACCACATATTGTAAGTTTGAGCCATCTTGAATTAATAACATAATATCATTTAGGTATGTTGTCATTTTGATGCTAGTTTAGAACTTAATTCTGATGATACTTTAAAACCTGATCAAACATATAACATACTGAGAATAATTGATAATGATTCACTGGGCTATTATACTTCAAAGGGAGAGCTCCCCAGAGCTTACAGCTCTCTACGGCTCTTTCCTGCTAGTTTGTTATAAGTTTCTTCTTTACAACACTGAGCTATTGTTAGGGTCTACCTTGACAGGTAGTCTTACTGGTAGTACCCGAAAGGGTATTGCAGCACTATCAAGAGCTTTGTGGGTTTGCCTACCATCGAAGGGATAGGCAGTTCATTTTCCTGTGTAGAGTCAACCATTAAGTCCAAATTGCTGTTCTAGCATCTGGCCTGTGTCTACTTTACATACCAAGGATCCTGCTCCTGTCTGTCTGTAAGTCTCCACACAGTCTCTATCACTCCGTAAGTCAGCTGATGAGGGTATGCGTCAACAACCTGAAACACTCTGCTATCCCATCTAAATCAAGCCTATCTACCATCACAGAGTTGAAAAGACTTAATTAATTGGAGTCATACGTCTAGCCTGATCTCCATATTTGGACAAGTTCTTTGTTCCTTTTTTTTCATTTTATCATGTTGTCCTTTGACAATATCTACAACCTTGTCTTTTCATATTACTTGTTTACAAAGTATGAATATCATTGTTTGATTCTTATATATTGGCTGATATTTGTAACATCTCTAGTGTATTGACTTCCACATATAACATACTGCAAAGGCTCTATACTTCATTAAATAGAACATGTCAAATATCACCAATAGGAACTTTTATCTTCAAATCACCTAAGGGTTTTATTCATATGATTGTTAACAGTGCTGATGTCATGTCACTATTGACAACTAAAGCAGACATGTTCATGTAAGACAATATAGTTAGTAAAATATTCAGTTTATTGTTTGTCTTTCTATTGTGAAAATGGAAACATGCACATAGGTACAAATCCTGTTGTAATAGCAAACCTTAATATTTAGGGCTGGACATACCTATGGTCACTCTTTTTTGTTTGTTTACTTTGGTCTAGCATAGATATAATACCCTAGGCTATTATATATATGGGTCTAATGATCTCATTATTGCTAGTGAATGAGGTGGTACCAGTAAGTGGAGAGTTAATTGATATTGTTGTTAAATAAGTATACTAGTGTACTCTTACTTCCCATGAACAATAAACTGTATCTAGGAGTTCTAAACCTCATATCAGATCCCTTGATTTCACATTATAAATCTAATATACATATTTACATTATTTTAATTACTATTTATAGATGAGGGTGATGCAGATGTTCCCTCACTATCACATTATGATGATGTTACTGAACATGCAACAGGAGAGATGCCATTTGATTTGGAACAAGTAAAATTATCAAATTCCAACATATTTTTGTATTATTGAGTGATGCAGTAGAATGCTATTACTTCATAATGATAGTCTTTTAATCTACATATAAATTATAGTTGAATTAGTTGATGTATTGCTAGATTTTGATATTTGAAGTAAAATCCATATGTCATTTTTACTTAATTACTAGTTCCCTGTCCTTGTCCATAATCTGTGTGCTATGTTCTGTAATTTATTCCACATTTCAAAATTTACTAGTGAACATGAGTGGTGTTATTGAATGTGAACTCTTTAGATTTGTTGCTATAGTAAGTAAATAGTAGGTTACTGTTGATTTCATATAATAATATATATTATTATAATTATATAGCTCCACTTAAAAGTAGATACTTCACTAACTTGTTTAACCATAATATGATTGCAGTAAAAGAGTAATATATTGTATTCTGTAATTGTATTATGTACTTTAAATCTGATCATTTCTTCTCCAATAGAAGTTACAAAGAAAGATTGTAACTATACCTTTGTCAGAGGTAGAATATTAAAATTTTAAAACCTCCCAAATGAGTAAATTGAACACAGCTTTTCTGAATGTTGTCTTTAGTGTATATTATAGACTCCCTACAATTTTTTTTTCATTTTTGATAATATAATAGAAAATGTTTGACAGAAAACTTATGTAACATTTATAACTTGTATTTAAACTGGTAGTGTGATACTCTCCCTACTGTTTAGTTCTTCATTATTTAATTTTTTTGATAATACAATAGCAAAATATGACACAAACATAATATTACATAACATTTATATAATGAAGCATTATGAAGGTAATAAGGTTTTTAGCTATTATGACAAATGAGATACTAACACCAGGGATTACTCATTTGACTTGCTGTGTTTGATAGACAGTAGTCCAAATAACAAAGACTACAGACCATATTAACAGTCCAATAAGAGAGGGCAAGATGTACCATCGAATTGAATATTTTTTTAAAAAGTCTTCTCTGAAAACTCAAACATCATCCATTAAACAAACAAATGGCATTCCAAAACAACCAATATGAGAACAACGTCAACAGATCTTTAGCTTTCCTTCTGGAGACACGTTTTTTAGATTTATTGCAACTTTTCTGTAGTATTAACCTGAAACAAGCTCACACCTACAAATATTAGAGGGTGTGGTTTGTGTGAGTAAAACACGAAGTCAGCACGTGGTTTCAAAAACTGTAAGCACGAAGTGGTGCAGTAATGGATGGTGATTTATATGACGAGTTTGGTAACTACATAGGACAGAACTAGATGTTAACGAAAAGGAAGATGAGTACAATACTGAGGAAAAGAGAGAACATTCTGAGGGAATGGTAAAGTTTCCTTGTAATAACATGTGACCTTGTATAGGATGATAAAATAGATAAGAGAGAAGATGATGAAGTTATGGAAATTAGTGAAGATGCTCTTGTTTGACATGTATTTGAGACACAAGCTATTGTACTATATGAAGATAAAAAATATTATCCAACAGCTGAAGTAGTGTATTGACCTGATATAGAGGTAAGTATTAATTAGATTATTGTTACCTTATTTTGGCATATTTTAGATGATGATACAAGGAAATACTTGACCCATTACTGGCTAGTTTATGTTTATTATCATAGTAATCTGACCACACCTCCATTAGAACCAGTCACTGCTCCTGTTAAAAAAACCGTTTCACCAAGAAAAGGAGTTAACATGCAATAACAGCATACAAAATAAAGTGAGTTAAACAGGTTTGTAAATCCTCTTTAACTTGTCTGACAGGTTTTAGTTGATTTAACTGATAGTCCAGAGTTAATCAAAAATGTGGCTATTGTAAGGTGAGTGTTATATGTCAATATGTACATGTTTATATGTTTTGTTTGTTGACAAATTTTTATTTAGTTGAATAGACTTAACTTAATGTGTTTGTAGGAGGAAATAAAAATTTGAGTTGTATAATTATATTAATAATTACAGGGTTCATCTCATTGTGATTAGTCGAGACATATAGATAATACTGTTCACAGAACAAGAGGTTAGTACTTCAGACTCCACCCCTCAATAATTAACATGTTATCTCTAGCATGGAGTTAGTATAGTGTCCCCCTCTCATTAGTTTCATCTGATTCTAAAGACATGTCATATCTCATCAATTATATGACACTCCAGGTCAATAATAATAAGTAGGTGTGGTTATTTATATGAGCAAATGTCATGGTCAATATAGTGCTCTCTGACTGTGTTATGGCCTACAAATAATACTAACATTAATATCATCAGATTTATTTGTAGTTGCATGTGACAGTCACCTGATGAACATGTTATTAATGTAATAGTCACATGACATGTCATTTATAGGTCATGTGAACTTTTCTGATGAGGTGAAACAACTTATCATTTCTATATTGTGTGATAATAATAGTAGACACATCATAAGGAGTCAGTCCCTCCTATTAATTTGATCTAATAATATATTATCAGGTTATGATGAATATAGAGTGATTATTTAAACATACTGTACATGAGAAGTTAGCTATTAAAATATGTATCAATAAAAGGTATGTGTATGTAAGGAGCCCATAACCTCACAAAGGAGCCTCCTTTGTGAGTCTGTAGGTTCCTGGTATATAATATATTATTGTGTAGACTAATATTTGAACTTAAATTACCTCCTCTTAATACTTAGGATGAAATAAACACTTTATTATTTAATAAAGGTAGTTAATTTATGAGATGACTCTTGTTATTAATATATTTTATTAGTTTGTACTCATCAGAAGGTCTAGTCATGTCTCCACTGCTTGGCAACATCTTTTATTAGTTCCAGTCAATATGGCTTTTGTTTTACACTTGAATCTTATGCTAAACTTTATGTTGATATATATAGTAATGACAGGATGTAGTTTATATGACATGTACACTTTGTATAAGGGGAGGTTTCTTAGCAATGGAATTTGCTAATTGACTTTGTGGATTTAATTTTATAAAATAAAGTTATTTATTATAACATAACATCATATTATGTATGTGGTATATTTTTAGGTATACATTTACAATTAAATAGCCTTCAACTGAATTATTTATCTTGGAATCTCTGTAAGTTATTAGTTTGTTGCTATAGTAACCATCATGTGACCACACGTAGATACATGATATTTATTCAGACAGTAAGTGATGTTGATAAGTGATGAGCTTGGTAAGGAATCATTTTATTCTAATTTAATGGGTGTGGTCTTTAATAAATATATATTTGATTAAATGAGGACTTCAGATAAATATTATTCACCTGTTTATGTAGCTAAGACAAAAGTGTCCATCCATTATATTATTGTGTGTCTATTTCCTTTTTATGTGTCCATTGTACTTTGTGTGTCCATTTATTATAGATGGAACACACATATTCAGATGTTCTTGATGAGGAGTTAGGGAAAGCCATTTATCATGTGATCCCAATGGAACTCTTACGTTACATATCACTAAATTATATCCAACAGGAACATATAAGTAATCATGTGACTGTCATGTGACTGATATATGTTGTAGTATATAGTGGACAACTAGTAAATGTGTTAGGTGAGAACTATACAATAGGAGATGAAGACTAAAGGGTGTATCCTATGGGAAATCTTTGGATTACTGTGGTTAGTTGGGTGGAGGTGTTTAATTGATATTGTTTTATTATAATGGTAGATATTCTAAGCTCCAGCTGATAATTTGTTCTAATTGAAAGAGTTGATGTTGTCAAAACAGCAACAATAAGTAGTTGCAATGAGGTCAAAGGTTGAAGGTCATGTTCCAATATCAATTTGTTTGTTTTCATCACTTGTTTCAAAAGAAAAAAATAGGAAAGATGGTTTATACAATGACTTAGTCAAGTTCTGTAGTGCCCAAAAAGTTGGGTGGGAGGAACCAGATAGTCACGGTAAAAGGTTTATTTCAGACCTTTCAAATACTCTATGGTATATTGATGGGCACCATTGTGTATTGTCCAGTTGCTTTTGTGCTGTACCAAAATTTTTTGCCAATTTTGTTGGATACAATAGGCCAGAATGAAGCAAACACAGAAAGAGATTTATCTCCAATTTAAAGCGGTAGAGTTTTTTGGAACTTGGTTCCAATTTACAAGAGCACATTGTTAGCAGTTGGATACAACACTCTGAGTGGTGTACCTTTCGTGTTTCTTTGTCAAGTTTAACCGAAGCCATTTCTTCCTATGCATCATGTCTTAGTGTTCAGAATGAAGCAATGTTGGTACAGCATAGTTCTCCTAATCCTACAGTTAGCTTTTCAGAAGCATCAAATATACGGTTCATGACCAAAGCATCTTCAGTTTCATCTCTTTTGGGTAGTCTAGATGACACAGTTAAAACCTCAGCAACATATGAAGTTGTTCATGTGAATGAATTCACACCTTCAGATAGGTGCAAAAGGTATTTATTTATTCGAGAATTAGAGAAAGGGTTGTCATGTAATGTAATTTTTTTACTTACACTCACAGATCAAATATCGGAAGCTATCACTTCATTTGGAAAGCTCCAGAAGATGCACATGAAGAATCATTTTGTGCAGAAAATTTGAAAATAGTTGAAAAAATTCAGGAAGAGATTCCTGTATACCATACCCAAGCAATGAAACGCGAGTTTTTCACTCTCTGTGGCCGAATTACACCAAAGAGCAAGCCTCATGTTCTCAGGGCTATTTACAATGCTTTAACTGGTGAGTGTTCTGCTTCACGAACAACAGCAAAATCTGAGGTGGATGCTCGAGTATCAGAAGTTATGGCAATGGAAGATTCAGATATTGTAATAGATTTGCAGGAATACAATAAGAATGGTCAGGATCATTTTGGTATATTTTGGGATAAATGCAACAAGTTTTTAACTTCTTGTACTTATGTGCATGAGCGAAGGCACAGTACCATATCATTCATGGCAAAAGCAGTTTCTGTACGTGACATGATTGAACAGGTCACCAAACTTTGCCCAGCTGGCATACCTATACCATCAGAATCATGGGTGCGGTTTAACTTTTGCCCCCAGAACCCTCAACCTAAGGTTGCCTCAAGATATACATGTCATCTAAATGCTAAGCACATGGTGCAAAAACGTCAATTTCGAAAAAGTCATTCTGACTCCCATTATTGTGCATCAATTTTTCGTTATCTAAGAGATTATGCTGTCAAGTATCGAGACATGGTAACTTTTGCATGCATTGATGACAAGCATCTTGCCAAGGTGGGTGAGCCAAACTTCCCTGTAGCTGCCGTGGAAAGGGGGAAAGAAGTAATAGTTTCAGTTAATGAAACATTTTTAGTGGGAGACCACGACTTCTGCAAGTTCAGTTTAATTTCTAGTGTTGTTTTTATCAATGAAATCCCTCCCACATGTGAAGGATCATGGTACATTGGTCAAGTGTACGTTGGGATCAAAGATGCTGTCTTTGAAGCATCTTCTCCAATAAGACACGCAGCTGAGCTATACAATATTTTGAAATCCAGAGATGACTCCCATCCAATGTTATTTATATATTCAGATGGTGGGCCTGACCATCGTCTAACATATTTATCTGTACAGCTTTCACTTATAGCACTGTTCATCATGCTTGCTTGATCTTGATGTTTTAATTGCAGGAAGAACACCACTGTCCCACTCATGGGCTAACCCTGTAGAGAGAGTTATGTCCGTCCTTAATATAGGATTGCAGTCAGTTGGTGTTATGAGAGCCAAAGTAGGAGACAATCTAGAGAAGGCACTAGTAAAGTGTTCCAGTCTCAAAGAAATTCATGTGGAATGGGCCCATTATAAAGAGGACGTGAAGCTGTCACTATCACCTACTAAAGAGCTAATTTCTGATGTTCTTAAACGGTTAGAACTTAAAAGGAAAAAGTTTGAAATCTTTAATAGTGCTTCAGATGAAGAGATCTCAGATCTATGGGATTGCCTCCTCAAGATTGACTGGTCTTTGTCACAGGATGTTAACATATCTCAGTCTACACTAAAGAGCTTTCCATCCCTTGTGGAGTTCATCAGTCATTGCTGTACTTTTAGAAAGTATTCTTTAACCATTAAGAAATGCGGGAAGTCTGATTGCACCATATGTACTCCAGTTAACATGGATCCTGAGGTTTTTAAAGGTATGAATAATTAACCTTACTTCATGTGTTACTGTAGCTAATCAGTGTGTATGTGTCTGTTTACAAATGACAGGTACCTATCAAACTATAGTGAAAGTTCTGGACCTTCCAGAACAAGAGCGTAAAACAGATTGAATGTAAAATCCCTTTGAAAAAAGCACAGGTTTTAATCATGGCTCATTACAATGTAAATGTATAGTGTATAGAATATACCTCAAATTTTTATCTTGGGATTTTTTAAAAAGACAATTACCATATAGCTAGAAAATTTGGGGGGACTAAAAACTAAAGTGTTGGTGAATTTAGTGAATTCCACCATAAACTTTGAGCCTATTAAATATGCATATGTTAGTTTGACATGTGGCTCACCAGGTATTTAATCAGCTGACCGTTTCTTTAAGAAATCCACCAAATTTTGCTGCTCTAGCTATGTGGTTTTATTGTCAAGCTATTGAATGATAATGAAGCATACCAGGCATTAGCAATCAGCACATAGTTGACTTTTATTAGCAAGCTTTTTTATATGTTAGTATGAATTAGCCAGTAGTAAGCAGTAATTATTGGCTGACTCAATTAATTATTTGACCACACCTTTGTGGAATTTTGAGTATATGCAGTATAATGTACATTTGTGGAGGTTAAACACTTGGTGCATTTCACTTTTGCCATTAATTAAACTTATTTTTAATTAGGAATTCACCGACTTCCTGATCCTGTCTTAAATGATGATGTCACTTTGAGTGTTTTGAGCAGGTTTTTGGCACTGAAACTGATGAAAGTTCTTGTCCATCGGTAGAAGAGGCCAAAAGAAAAGTTAAAAAGAGCTTACCGTTCAATGCAACACAACGGCATGTAAAGAATGTGAACATCATTGTCCAATCCGAAGAATGTGAAATGTGGAGGATTGTTTATTCAAAGAAAAAGCTTGATCCTCAGAGTTTAAGTTTGTTAGAGAAGATACTGGATGACATTGTTTACACATGTGGCACTACGTTTGATGAATTAGATCTTCCACCCACATTGAAATCAGTGTGTGTAAGAGCTCTGCATTGTAATGACCCTATGGAGAAGCTCTATTATTCCTGTTCATTCTCGCCTGTTTGTTATTATTGTGGTAAAGACATTTTGATTGAAGCAGTCTCTCCTGAAGTGTATCCAGTTTGTAGCGATTGTAGTTCTCAAGGAAAGGTTAGCATAACTAGACCAGGAAAATGTAACTGCAAGGTTAACCAGCCCACAACTTCACAATGACTGGCAGCTGTGCCTTTCCTCAACTATTCCTTCAGTTTTTATTTCTTCAATGGTACATGAACATGTTAAGAATGTTTGTTTCAGTTAGTTTTTTTTGTAACTTCACAATGATAGGTCATCTATATAAGTCAGCTGTGCATTTTTTGTTTTCTTTCAATGGTACATGTTATCAGCTTGTGTTTGTTTCCAGTAACATTATTTTTTCTATCTTCACAATGACTGTTTATCTATGCCATTTTCTTCTGTCTTTTGATAGTGTATGTTATTAAAAAGTTTGTGTTTGTTTGTTTCCAGTTATTTTTTTTCATAACTTTATAGTCACTGGTCAAAGTACTTTTGTTATTATTTGGTACATGTTAAGAAAACTTTGTGTTTGGATCCAGTTATTTTATGAAACGGATGGTGCGAAGTTCAAAATTGTTACTGTTGGCTTGGTTCCTGAAAATTGTGAGGAAGTAATCGTCATTCATTAATAATTAATAATTGCCGCCCACGTAACTACAATTCCGGTTGACGCGAACTACGATTACGATCTTGTTGGCCTTAGAAGGTGTGGTTTGTATGTTTATAATAATTATTAGAAGGTGTGGTTTGTGTGAGTAAAACCATGCCACCACGTGGTTTCAAGTACGAAGTGGTCCAGCAAAGGATGGTGATTTATATGATGAGTTTGGTAACTACATAGGACAGAACTAGACAGTAACGATACTGAAGAAAAGAGAAAACATTCTGAATAAATGGTACGGTTTCCTTGTAATAACATGTGACCTTGTATAGGATGATGAATTAGATAAGAGAGATGATGAAGTTATAGGTATTAGTGTACCTTTGTTCAATAATGTGAGGTTGTTCGTAGTAGTGGTGTCTGTCATCCACTCTTTTATGTCTATACCTGTACTATTATAGTCATAGACATTCACAACAACCTCCTTTGTTTGTGACCTCAATCTCTTTCCCTTTATCATCTTCATGAACATGAGAGAAAATGTGGTGTGTTCACACGACATGCATGTGAACAAATAATGAATACAATTAAAATGTACTTCAGTGCTAATGGCATATAATAGGTGAAGAAATATCTCACCTTACATTCGATGCATAAAACACCTTTTTTAATAAGAGTCTCTTCTCAACTTGGACATTGTATAGTTAAACAGATTTATCCTAATGTATTTGTAAGAGGAAATAAAAATGTGAGTTGTATAATTATATCAATAATTACAGGGTTCATCTCATAGCGATTAGTTGAGATATATTGATACACTGTTCACAGAACAAGAGGTTAGTACTTCAGACTCCACCCCTCAATAATTAACATATTATTTCTAACATCCAGTTAGTATGAAGAGTGCACCCTTGTCATTAGTTCTACCTGATCGATTTATATGACACCCCAGGTTATTAATAATGAGTATGTGTGGTTATTTGTATAAGCAGATGTCATGGTCAATATAGTGATGTTATGGCCTACAAATAATCCTAATATTAATATCATCAGATTAATTTGTAGTTGCATGTGACAGTCACTTGATGAACATGTTATTAATGTAATAGTCACATGACATGTCATTTATAGGTCATGTGAACTTTTCTGATGAGGTGAAGCAACTTATCATTTCTATATTGTGTGATAATAATAGTAGACACATCATAAGGAGTCAGTCACTCCTATTAATATGATGACAAAGGAGCCTCCTTTATGAGTCTGTAGGTTCCTGGTATATGATTTAATTTTATAAAACAAAGTTAGTTATTATAACATAATATCATATTATGTATGTGTTATATTTTTAGGTGTACATTTACAATTAAATAACCTTCAACTGAATTACAAAGCATTTGTTAAATTTAGCTTGGAATCTCTGTAAGTCATTAGTTTGTTGCTATAGAAACCATCATGTGACCTCATATAGATACATGAATTTACTCAGATGGTAAGTGATTTTGATACAATTTTACCTCAAGATGAACTTGGTAAGGAAACTTGATCAATATACTCTAATTTAATGGGTGTGGTCTTATATAGATGTATATATTTGAGTAAAGGATGACTCCATATAAGTATTATGCACCTGTTTATGTAGCTAAGACAAAGATGTCCATCCATTATATTATTGTGTGTCTATTTTCCTTTTATATGTGTCCATTGTACTTTGTGTGTCCATTTATTATAGATGGAGCACACATATTCAGATGTTGTTGATGATGAGTTAGGGAAAGCTATGTTATCATATGATCATGATGGACCTCTTATGGTTCATATCACTAAATTATATCCAACAGGAACATGTGAGTAATCATGGGACTGTCATGTGACTGATGTATGCTGTAGTATATAATGGACAATTAGTAAAGGTTTTAGGTGAGAACTATACAATAGAAGATGAAGACTAAAGGGTATATCCTGTGGGACATCTCTGGATTATATACTATGGTTAGTTGGGTGGAGCTGTTAAATTGTTATTGTTTTATTATAGTTGCAGATATTCTATTGAAATCAATTTAGCTCCAGCTGGTAATTTATTCTAATTGAAGGAGTTGATGCTGTCAAAACAGCAACAATCATGCAAATTAGTAGTTGCAATGAGGTCAAAGGTTAAAGGTTATGTTCCGATAATATCAATTTTATTATAACAGTACCAGAAAAATTCATCCACTCAAATTGGATACTCAGTCAATTATTAAAATAGCTGTTGAGCTAGGAAACATAACCTATCCTTTACTTGTTAAAATGTCAGTAATATATTATGACAACAATACATTTTTATGTTTACATGGAGGAGAGTGATGAGCATGTGATATTAGCAATGGGAGAACTATAGTTGGATTGTGTGATACATGACTTGTGTAAAATGTATTTTGAAATTGGTAAGCCTTTCCCTCCCCTAATTAAAGAGTTGTTCTCCCTCATTAGATAGTAAAAGTGGCTAATCTAGTGATTACATTTGTGAAACAGTTAGAAACTTCATCTTTAAAATGTTTTGCTATGACACCAATCAAGAGGTAACCCTGTTATCATTGATTAATTAGTTTCTGATAATAAAATTATAGAAATAAAATTACAGCACAAATCAAGAAGCTTACCAGATTATTTATTCTTCTCTACTTTGCTTAATTTTCTCTTATTTTCCATATCTTTTGTCTCTGAGAGGACCAGATGAAACAAGACACACTTATCAAGATACCTATGTTATTGACACACCCACAATCTTTGTGTACTTGGTCATTATTATAAACATGTTTATACCATATACCTGTACATGTATTTGTACATGTTCATGTATTTTGTACATGTATAGGTCCTAATACTAAGACAATTTTGAATCTCTCACCAGATCTTGTTTCTACAGAAACAGATCTGTCTGTATTATATTTGTGTAAGTCAATATATTATTCAGTAAAAGTTTGTATAACTTTGTGTATTCTCTTATAGCTCTTAGTGAACTGGTTCTAAACCCTCCAATGCTTTTCTTATATTATCTAATCTTTTATCCCTTCTAACATCCTCATTTATCACTGTACTTACATCTACATTGTGTCATCTTCTATGTGATAATATTAGCAAAAGGGTATCACAGCTATACTTGTCATTGTGAATGAGACTTAACTCAATTATACCACAAAGGTTAGAATATAAAATATTGTTGTTTTAATATGAAAAAAAGTAAATGTAAAAGAAATATCTGTTTTATTTTGACTTCCTTTATAATCAATTATATAAATACTCAAATACATGTACATGTAAAAGTTCAGAGTACCTGATACTATAATTTTAATCCTGTGTAAAAACATACAATTTACATGTACTGTATTTTATATTAAATTGTTCATATAACATTTAGGTTGTGGGTGGAGACAGTTATTGTTCTTCTGTGTCCCAATCAAAGGACACACCCACCCTATACCCACCAAAATGTCATTAAAGGTCAGTTAATCGTCTTTGATACTCATGTTTTCAGGTATGTATGCAAGACTAATTCTCATAAATTGAAGTCTTTGTTATTTCATTCTTGATGTCCTGCAAATTTTGAAATCCTTTTAAGAATCTTAATCACTAACTCATCAGCCTTCATGTATGACTATTAGAACTAACCCACAGTCTTAATTGTACAACCATAGCAGTGCTGGAAATATCTTCAGATATTCATATCCTTTGTTCCTTTGTTCTTTGTACATACATACACTCTTTGTTATTTCTATAACACTACAACACCTCCATACACCAACCTCCTTTGATCCCTACAACATACATTCAGACACACTTGTAACTTTCTTTTAAGCCTTACCAATTATGGTAATATTCAGATATCCATATAATCTATCTATCTATTGTGTGTACATGTCAAATCTATTATGAGTCATATAATATGTCAATACATCCACTCTTGTTGTCCATTATAATATTGACAAGACCACTTGCATTATAATATTTATCCTACATATATCACCCAAACACAATCCTGTGACATAGACAAACCTCCTACAACATGTAGTATTATACAATATAGCCCTATGAACATATAAATAAACAAACATTTTAACATATTTTACAAACCTTTTGTGGTCCTTATATATAATTTAACATTGTGACATGTTATATTGCCCTATACATAATATAGTATTGTCCTGTTCAAGTACATGCACAAATGTCTTATTATACATACTACATAATGTTACCTAGTGTATACAATGTCTTAATACTCAATCTCTTATAATAGAATCCAAGCTAGAACCATGACATGTACACACCTTATAATACCCTGTACATACATACCTCTAAATGCCCAGCTGTTGTAATATGATCCAAGATACTCTCATGACATGTATACACCTCTTAATGCCCAGCTGTTGTGATACATCCTAAAACACATCTTAATGCCAGGTAATATGATCCAAAAACACCTCTTAATGCCCAAACTGTTGTAATATGATCCAAGATAGTCCCATGACATGTACACACCTCTTAATGCCAGGTAATATGATCCAAAAACACCTCTTAATGCCCAAACTGTTGTAATATGATCCAAGATAGTCTCATGACATGTACACACATCTTAATGCCAGGTAATATGATCCAAAAACACCTCTTAATGCCCAAACTGTTGTAATATGATCCAAGATAGTCCCATGACATGTACACACCTCTTAATGCCAGGTAATATGATCTAAAAACACCTCTTAATGCCCAAGCTGTTGTAATATGATCCAAGATAGTCTCATGACATGTACACACCTCTTAATGCCAGGTAATATGATCCAAAAATACTTCTTAGTACTCAAACTGTTGTAATATAGTCCCATGACATGTACACACCTATTAATACCCAACCTCTTTCATAATAAGATCCAACCTAGTCCTATGATATGTACATACCTTTCATTGGCCAATCACAAAAATGTCTTGTATTACAATATAACATAGCCCTAAATACCTTCAATATTATACCAAAGGTAATCTCACTCAGGGATAAATTTCAGGCTAAAAGCAAACTAACTTATTTCATGGTATTATCTTGCAATATCACTTAACATATCAAAGCAATGCGATAAAACTTTAGATATTCCATATAAATAATGTTCTATAACTGTTTGATGCCTTATAGATATAATTATCATGTATGTAGCTTAATAACGGTAAAAAGAACATTAGTGTCTTAATATAACAATAACTAAAATGAAACAAATACAAAAGGAAAGGCTAAAAGAAACATTTGACATCACACAATTCGTTGGTTAGCATAATTTTAATTTCGCAAACTACTAGGCTAACTATAACTTCAGTCATACTGGCTTTATATGTGTATAGTACTTCTTAATTCATAGTGTACTTTGTCAAATCATGCGATAGTTTTATTTTAACACCTGATAACAACTAATTAGTTTAATTACAGATTTAAGGTTATTTCTGAAATGGATAACAGAACAGACACAGTTTGGCTATTATGATGTATGTATTAGTATATTTATGTGAACATATATAGACAACCTGAGAAGTCACTGATAGTATAGATCTTCCTAGTCTCACTCCCATACTGTCCATTGTCATTTCCATACTGTATGTTTAAATCCCAAACCATGTAGTCTCACTCTCATTCTTTATATTCTCAATACAATACTGTCTAGTCTCAATACCATCTTATTCCTATGGCATCCATGCCATATCATGTTAGCCTCATTCCCATACCATGCAGTTTTAATCCCATAGTGTTCATTCCAATCTCATACCATATCCTTATTCTAATACAATCCAGTCTTACTCATTCCTACATTTTCATTAGATCAAAATATGATCATCATCTTAATAGTGGATCTCATCAACACAGACAGTGTATGTCAGAAATAATGGATGTCAATGAAAGTAGTCAGATATCTGACACAGATCACTATGAACAATTGGAAATGAACAATGTTGAGTAATGAAAGTCATCCTACTGTGAGATAATTTTCAAGTTTAATGTAACTTCAATAGACTCTATAGGAAATTACTATATATATGTATATATATATATATATAATTATATAGGGAGCAGTGAATCTCAAGTTTACCTTGTTTATGTGCAAGAAATGGAGCCATCTCTTCCCAGTCTGGATACACTCAAGAAATTTGTTTTGCCAGGTTTTGTAGGTTCAAAGCAAGTAGGCTGGATATTTTTCATGATTTGTAGCAATGCAGTTATTCTTATTACAATTTAAATGTGAATCTGGACTTTCATTTAATGTAAACCTACCATCATCTATTTTACCAAATTGTTTTACTGCACCTCTTACAGCCTCAAGAATTATGTATTTCCCTGTTATGCCCACAACATACATTTTGTGAGTACAATAATTGTTGTTTGATGTTCAGTTTATTTACTCAATTTTTAGTGAAATGTTTCATGCCCGGATATCTTATGGTGACTTTCAGTCTCCAATGTTAGTTGGCAGCGTCTTTGTAAATGACTTCATTCTATTTAACCATTACATTCTTGGTGAGACAATGGGATAGGTTGTCAAGTTATACATAAAGGTACGTGTCACAAACTTTAATATACACTATTGGACTTTTATGGCTTTAGGAAGAGAATTGCAGTGTGTTTCTAGCAACAGACACTACCGTATATCGGGAAACATTCGTGTTGCTAAATTTTTGCGAATTTCACAAATTTAACTACATAGTCAAAATATCCCTTGCCAATTTCTTACAATTATGGGCGTGGCAAATGGTTACGCAGAAAATTCGATTATGGGTGACCGTGTGACAAATAGTTAGTAAAAATGATTTCTTCTCCATTGGATGTCCATACCTCATTATGAACTTGGTATCCTTTGATACAGGAGTCCATTTCGAACGTCTCTTTCATTGTCGAGTCCAGGTGTGAGAAACGTTTTAGGGTGTGGTCAACGGTAATAATTACAAGTGGGTGGAAACATGGTATAAATCACAAAATTTATATTCGCGAAAAACTACAATTTCACCAATTCGCAAAAATATCTTGACATGAAAGTTTCCCGATATATGGTATACTTTCATTTGAACAATTGTTGAGCAGACATCCTGAAGTGTTGTATCATAATGACAGGACAGCCTTGCAATTTGTGAGCATGTAGAAATAAGCAATAGTCAAGTAACTTGATTATTCCATCCTCCACTACGTCTGTTGAAACTAGACTTGGCAAGGTCTTCACTGATACATTTTAATAGACAGGTACATAAGTAAACATTACTATCCTCAAGTTGTGCTTATGTATTGATATTGTTACACATAGTGATATCATCTTATTATACTGCAACAATTTTTCTACACTCTCTATGTTCATTGCTGCATATTTTTTTCAAGTAATCTTTACATAAATATGCACAATATATACAACATCACCCTCTGCAGTGCTCTGGTCTCCCTGTTGTTCTGGCTCCACTACTAATTTATTCTAATGACACCAATGGTAATAGCTATAAAAGTGGAATAAATTTCATGTTTGGTGTATGATACTTGACTGTCTTCCAAAATATGAAGCTTGGAAGTTTGAAAACATCCTTAAAACCAATTGTCTACAATTGAAGTAAGTAAAGTAATTGTTGATGACCTCTTATTACTTGAAAAGGGTATTAGAATATATGATACTCTTTCTAAAGCAGATGTCCTAGTTGTTGGACCATTAATATGTGCTGTATGTGATAATGTCAGAACATCAGAGCTGGTTAATCATCAAGGGAGTAAAGCTACCAAACTTTGTCTCTTATGTATGGTTAGTAATTCCAGTGTTCTTGTATTGTATTTCCATTTGTATTTAAACTAGTGACCCTACTTTAGTTGGAGACATTTGCTCTATCACAAATTAAAGTTATTATGTAATGTCAAACTGTTGTAGACAAGTGAGAAGAAAGGATGAATAATGACACAAAAGAGTCACCTAATCCATTGTTTGAGTTGTCAACATACTTTTTCAAGTAACAATGGAAAATTTATTGTATTGGATTCATTTGTTTTGATAGATCAATACCAGTTAAAAGCCTCCACACAATCCTCCTTGGAGGTTGTAAATACATGCTATGTGAATTTATGGACTCTCTAACGACAGCACGAAGGAAAAGTAATTTTGGCTAGAGTGTCAGTATTCCCATACTGTGGATTTGGGACATGTATTACTGGTAACATGTGCTACTATAAATCCTTTGTAGGAAGGGTTTTATGAGTTGGATGCTAATGGGAATATTCATTGTTTCTTCATACTTGTCAGAATCTCAGACAAGATGTTGGTATCTCTACCTAAGGTATGCAATTGTTTTAAGTTTGTGGTTAATTTTCTGTGTTGTATGCTGTCTTCCATTATCTGCTGAAAATATTGATAAATGTAGATATCTTTGTGAAGAGTTTGTAAAGCCAACTGTTCAAATCATGTGTCAATATTCAAATCAATTTAAAACACACCTGCTTCGCTGACCACTTACGTGATTTTGGAGCAGCTGATTGCTATAACACAGAGAGGTAGGTCTATAGTATGTGTTCCATTTTCATTCCTCATGATACAGATTTAAAGCATTTAATTCACTTATGAGAGCTCAAAATGTTTATGGTAACTCCCGTTCACCTAGCTGATATTGTAAATAATTTCGCAATGCTGTAGTATTTATGATTTACTTGTGCCAGAGGATACTATGACTCTATCTCTTCATGCTACTATGTAAGTAAAACTGCTTGTATTGAGATAAATACTATTATGTGTTACTAAACAGGTGTGGTCAAGGACTACAATAACTTTATAATAGTTCTCAGGTTCAAAACTTTTTCCTGTAGTTTATTAATGTATTATGCTAGGTGTCTTTTAGAGTTCTGTTAGTTTTTTTTAAAGATATCAAGACATCAAACACAGAGAATTAAAATACCAAATCGTAATGAGTGGGACATCTCTGTTAACTGCTAGAACTTACATCAAGTTTGTACACATTATCTACAAGTTCAATTGTATCTCTTGTTTCTGTAGTATATGTCTGTAATAATTCTTGTAAAATAATTGAACATACTTATGTACATGATATTCCAATCATTTGTTTTGTTTATTAAATATTTATTATACATCTTATTATGTTGAATAAAAGAATTATTAAAAACCATAAAATGGTATGAATATTATTCTGAAATCTGTGTCAGTTTGATTGGAAAATGTAAATGTACCGTATCACTTCTGATTGAACAACGTGATACAGATCATTGCCCGAATACTGTGTAAATGATCTAAGAAAACGGACATGAACCATAAATGTAGACGGAGCCGATACGGATTTTCACATCATTCTTGACTGTGTAATATGAATTTCTTCTAACGTAACACATATACTATCTGCTTGGGCTGATCAGTACTTTCAATAAGTTCTCCGGCTCTTGAACCCTCATCACGTTCAATAGGGACCTCTGCTCTCTTGATCGATATGGTGTGTAGTAATCTCAGAATGTATTAAGATTTTACAAAGTAAATCACATACCTAACTCTATGCACTGAGGTTTTTGTTTTTGTTATAGAGCAAGAAATGGACGGAGAGGCTATTAATACAGTCTTGGGAGTTGTACAGGAACAGAGTTTTTGAAGGTAGTGATTCCTACATTTGGAACAAGGCTGAAAGTATACGGCACTTTGAAAAGTCTTTGTGAACAGTCTCAGGTTTATATTTACATTCTTGTCATGGTGTTAGGTTTTCTATTACTATATAATCATAATTATAATTATATGGTTGTAGAGAAAGAGTTATTATAGGAATGTCCCTCCCAACAATTAGTGCAATGATCTCATGAAGGGGAAGGACATTGCAGGGAATACTATCAAACTTAAATAGTTCAGATGATCATAATGAAAAAGATATGATCACATTTTTAGTTATATTAGAATGACGTCTTTATAATTTAAAGACACAGATAGCTAGTATTTCAGACCCTTTCTTATTCTTGTGTTTCATAATGTATACTGTGAAAAGTCTTACAAGTAAACAACTTGCCACAGTCTGCATGTACATTTGTGACACTCCTACTATTTTAGTTGCAACATATGACTAACATCTATATCTTAGAACTTTGTTAATTATTGCAAGGTCACTAGTGAACACATATATGAATATTTTAAAGGCAATGATTTGACTGCAGAGGTGACATTTTATTGATTGTTACTTAAATTGTTAATCTAGTTCTCATTTTATACAACAGTAATAAATCATCTAATTATTTCATATAATAACATATAAAAGAACATGACATTTGAAATATTTAATATTTAACTGAACTCAGAATATGAACTGACCTATAGACCTAGTTCATAGAGAACCTCAGAGGACCAGCTAGCCTAGTCATTTATTTATAATGTCAAAAGAAAACTAACAATGGGAAACATGTAGATGACTGTCGTGATTTTCTGTTTGTCTGCTTAAATTTGTAGATGAGTCTGCTTTACTGTCACTAAGATGCTTAGGATTTATGTTCATTGGGACATAATCTAAGGTGTATGATTGGGACTTTCCATTTCTGTAGTCTGCAGTTGTTGCTGCTTCCTCTCTAAGCAAAGGGGTGTCAATGCCAGACTACCATTCTGTTCAAGTTTTGTAGAGGTATGAACTTGTCAGTACACTTTATTTTATTATAAAAACAGGTTTATGGGTGTGGAAGTGTTCATGTGTGTATAACTTTGTGAATAGTATTTAATCCAAATGTGTCAGCCAAACCCATTTCACCACTATGACCTTTATTTTAGTCATGAATATTATTAGTTTGTCACTGACTCTATTCCCATGCTTTTAGGTAACCCTATTCCAGTAACCCTAATATATAGGAATCGCCTTCACCTATAATGATAGTGTCATTATATTAAAAGAATTTCTTTACTGTATATTTTCTTGGAAATTGTCTTAATACATTGATATCATAACTTTTTATATCGTAAGTAAATATTAAGTAGCTATAGTCTATGTACTAGGTAGGTTTATGTTAGCATCAATGACGCCGTTTTGTCATTGTTGTTCGTTATCCTTGCTTGCATATTGGATTATATTCATTAAGACATCATTGGAACATTTCCCATCAGAGTGAACCATAATCAACCACATAGTAAACCTATACTTATAGCAGTTAAGCAAAGTCTATTGATGCAATGCAGTATTGCCACTTCAGCTGCCCATTATAATATTATATTTAATATGGTATATCACTCTAAAACATGCACATCTTGTACTTTCTTTGTCATGTAATTATGATGAATGTTTTGTAGAAACTTGAAACTTCTAAAGACAAAGCAATGAAGGTCAAAACAAATATGTAAATCTTAAAAGATCTGATGGTACAAAGTTTTACAAAATGTAATGAATGGATAAAAAGTGAATATCCATCTCTAAGAACCATTTTGGAAGTGTGTCCACATCAATAGAAAAGTAAATTCATATGTGAGTTTCTCTTGTTTATACATTATTTTAACTAGATAACAATCTATGTTCCTCAAAAGTTTACACCAATAATACAACAAGAAAATGCTAGAGATGACCTTAAAGAAACTTATGTAAATAGGATTCTTTTACTTGTACTCTATTGTTAAAATACTTTGGTCATAAATACTGCTTAAAACAGGTCATTTCAAGGCTATAGTGATGATGATTTACAGGTAAAGACCATTGAGGTATACATGACTGTCATGACTTTCTGTTTGTTTGCTTAAATTTGTAGGTTAGTCTGCTTTACTGTCACTAAGATGCTTAGGATTTATGTTCATTGGGACATAATCTAAGGTGTATGATGGGGACTTTCCATTTGTATAGTCTGGAGTTGTTGCTGCTTCCTAGCTCTCTAAGCAAAGGGGTGTCAATGCCAGACTACCATTCTGTTCAAGTTTTGTAGAGGTACACTTTATTTTATTATAAAAACAGGTTTATGGGTGTGTAAGTGTTCAGGTTTTTATAACTTTGTGAATAGTATTCAATCAAAATTTGTCAACCTAACCTTTTTTTTTAACTATCCCTTATTATAGTCATGAATATTATTTCGGGTCAGTCTTTAAAAACAAGACCTCTGTTTTTCACCGACTCTGCTATCTATTCCCATGCTTTTAGGTAACCTTATTCCAGTAACCCTAATATATAGGAATCGCCTTCACCTATTATGATAGTGTCATTATATTAAAAGAATTTCTTTACTGTATATTTTCTTGGAAAATGTCTTAATACATTGATATAGTAACTTTTTATATTGTAATTAAATAATAAGTAGCTGGTTTAAGTACTAGGTAGGTTTATGTTAGCATCAATGACACCATTTTTTCATTGATAATATTACATTTAATATGGTGTATCATTCTATAATAAATTATGTTCTAACATTTTCCATCAACAGGTAACAAAGTTACTTCCGCAAGTCAGTTTTAAATGGGACACAGTAACTGGTACATATGTGTCTGGGATGAATCAACAATGCAAGTCATTTATGAAGGTTGGTATGATAGATATTTGACTTCGAAACTCCAGCTATTTGTAATCACAGTTAATAGTTTAAATAAAAGTTTAGTACAATTTGACAATTATACTTTGCTATTTTTAAAATTAATTTTGATAGGTGACTTTGAAAAATTTAATTTTTTCTGACAAAGGAATGTGATAATTATGACAATGGTTGTTAAGTTGGCTGGAAATGTAATAAACATTTCACACATAAAATTTAAATCACATACCTTCTGTTAACATTTGTTGTTATAACATATGAATTTGTCAGTTTAACAAAAATGTCTGTCACTGTTAATGTTCTGATATTTTAATAAATATTACGTAGGTATAGGAACAATTTTATCATTGGGGGGGAGGGGGGCACACATGTAACATTTTAACTTTGTTCAGTTTAACAATGAAGTATTTCAAAAAGAACCATAATAAAAAATATATTTACTGACTGAGAAGTGTCATGTGAACATGCAGCTGTGTCAATTTTGTACTATTCAGTGTGAATGAGTTAATGGAATTTTTGAAATGTTTTTACATAAAATGTTCATCTACAGGTGTAAATTGTATTATGAAGATGGGGATTGAAAAGTGTCTAATCTAAATCAGTTGATTGTGAAACCATCTCACAATGAAATATGCCAAAAATATTGGGGGGGGGGGGGGGGGGGCATGTGCCCCCTGTTTTTACACAGGGGTGCACAAGGTGGTATATGATATTAAAACCAAACGTATTGTAACTGTAGATACTGTTGTTGCTGATTTAGAGCAGTTTAAAGTGTACTGTAGTCAACAGAAAGACATACAAAGCAAGTACTTGTACCCCATCTACACAATAGCATCAAGGGTCCATGAAAAGCACTATGAAGCACACACTGTACCTGAAGTTTTTCAAGTGATATTAGTTTGCTGCAGTTGCCATGCTGCCACTGTATGAAAGGTTATTAAATACTTACAATAAAATTAACAAATAGGATTGTGTGACATGCAGTGGATTGGCATGGAGGTGATATGGAGGATGTTAAAACTATAGGTGTGACATGTACAGGTGCCTGTTTAATCTTTTAAGATCTATCTGTATTACAGCAAATCTATATCTATTGATGAAGTTAATTCTTCCTTTATTGGAATACACATTTCAATAAGCATATTGAAAATCTCCAACCTGTTCAAAATTACTTACAGAATTATCTCTGGCAATTTGTGCTGGCCCACTTCCAAATGATACTTTTATATTATATAATTTTCAAATTAAGAGCACTATATTTATTAAGAAAACTTTATTTTATCTTTTTTCTGTTTGTATATCTGTAACTTATATCTTTTCTTTTCCAATGTTTATAAATATTCACAAAGATAAAAGCCGTAATAAAAAAATTTGATTGGCGACCTAGCATTTTTCTATGGGGCGTGTCCGATTATATAGCAGACTGAAAAGGTCGATGCAGTGATACGCACTGGGCAAATAAGTTTTGAGCTACTAAAGAAACAGACGATAAACGTTGGAATACGTATTATACGTAAGTTCAATAATTTAGGCTGTTATAATGTTTGTAGATCTGGAAGGAAATAGTTCAGTTGTATATGTTCGATCTGGCACGCGTCACAAGACGTGAAAAGCAACTGAAGTATGCAGATAGCGGATGTATTTAGAATCCTGAATATTTCTGTATCCTGTTAGGTCAACTAGTATATATGTATCTTTTAACCACAGTAAATTATCCGTAAAAAGCTTATGATCAGTCGTGTTCGCAGTGAAAATGTCGACTTAATTTTTAGCGAGGCAATAAACTTGTGAAAAAAAGACATATTTAAAACTATTTAAAGAGGTGCATAAGACGTCAAAAGCTGTGTGAAGGTGAATGAGATGGTGGTCACTATTCCACGGAACTGAACGGACCGGAACGGATCACTATTATACGAAACAGATAATGTCTATAATTATAGACTGTTGTAGTAATAGCGCAGTAATAGCGCATGCGCATTAAATTTCCATAATTTGACTGTACCACGTTTACCTGCAGCTGTTTCACATTGAGTAACTCGGTAGTGTGAGAGTATGAGTTGTTGCTACTGTAGCAACTACTCCTACTCTCACATGCACTACTGAGATATTTGAAGTAATTTCTCTTACAACATTCAACAACATTATTTGTAGAATCTCACTTTGAATAGTGGGACTGAGATAGTTATTGTACTTTTGCCATGCATGCAGTGAGGCTGGGATCATCTATTGAAAGAAGCTTGTATAACTGGATGAAGTTACTTTCTAAACCATCATGGCCACAAAGAGAAAGGCCTTATCAGCCTAAAAACTGAACGTTCTGGAAAATTTTAAAAAGAATCCTTCTATTTGCTTTTTTGTTAGATGCATGCTCAGTGGATACCATCTCCACTACATCACCACAAGGTACTACCAACATGACTTGCACAGCATCTCGATGGCACTTACTTTCTTCATGCCTTCAGAATGATTCAGTACCATCCTTCCAATTTCTAAATCCTTTACTTAGAAAAACGTGATCTTTCGTTCTGGAACTGAGTTTTTTCTTGATCTGCTTTACCATACAAATGACAGAATGCTACATGTAGTGCCTCATCATAGTGATGCCACTTCCATCTTGGAAACCATTGAGGCTGAAAACTTCTTTGAACAATCTGCATTTTTCCAAAAGGTCTCTTAGGAAAACTGAAGTTTCTCGGTTGGTGTGGCTTATCTTGAAAATCAAATACGTAAGTTGTCAAGATGCTAACCATGTAAAACAGCTGATACACAATAAAACATGTGATTAAACATGCAAAATATTTTGAGTGTTGCAATCTTATAATGGTGTTGTGAATGAAAACATGGCTGCCAAATGCGTTTGAGTTACCAGTCTTGTTAATTTTTCTTTTTTGTTTTATTTGTTTTGTGTTGTTGATTCATTATTACATTTTAATAATTGGAGAAGCTGAAAATCGCAGAAGTTGTCAAAATTCTACAAGAACCTCATAAGAACCAGTTTATTACTCTCCTCCCAATAAAGCCAAAAGGAGGAGAGATATATCTCTATCAAGCGGGCGATAATGACTCGCTTAAAGGTACGTTTTTGTTAGGGCTAGATTTTGTCACATTATGGTATGGTACTCATTAATAATGTTCTCAGCAAAATAATTTATGGACATGCTTTATGAAAGATAGTCACTTCCTACAAAAGTTTATATAAACACGTGTCATTCTTTTCATTCTGATTTCTTCTGTCTCAAAAGATAACTGGCGTTGTGATCAATATCGGTGGACAAACCAAGGAGTCTGTAAATTACCTAAAAAGCGCTTAAATAAAAAAACCTACTTTCAAGCAGACACTCCAGATGGTCATCATCACAATTTACTAAGGATGCTTATCAGCTGGTGACTAACACAAGTATCACGTTAGTTCACTATTTAGATGATGAAAACATGGCTGTACACATCCCTCATGGTAATACAAAGCATAACAAAGACTGTGGCTATGTACTAACTTGCCTTTCAGTTCTTAGAAAGGCTGAAAAAAGGAGTATGACTGAAAAACCATCTAAAATTTATAAGTCAGAAATCACACAACCTGTTTTTATTCCATACTTGCTTATGTGTATCATGCAACCTCTTAATTCAAAAAAAGTGGAAAACATACAACTCAAACAACTGAAAAAAAAGAGATTATCACATGATCCCCTTTACAATGTCCATGAGCTTGCTCATGACTTACCAGAATTTGTTCACTCCATACGTATTTACCCTGATCTACTCTGTGTCTTTGGTCAAAAAGTTTTTCTAAATGAGTTAGACAGAGTACTCCTTCTTGAATCTTCATCACCACAGTTATTATCCTATGTACCACCTTTCAACTTGGTGACTTCTATATATCTGTGCTGTCATTTCATCATACACTTTTTAAAGAAACACCTACAATTCCTGCTGCCTTGAATGAGAGAAAATTCGAGGAAAACCACAGAAAATGCTCAATTTATGTTGCAAATTGGTGAGATCACTTAGAACTACTACATAGCAGATCGTTACAGATGAAGAATGAGCTATTGTCAACGCAATCTCTGAGGTATTTACTGAAGCAGTCCTGCTACGTTGCTGGAACCACATCTTTAGAGATTTTACAAGGTGGTTAAGAAGTCATGGTGATAGAATTTTGATAAGAGTTAAGAATGTTTAGATGCAACAAGGATTTAGATTGTAAACTATTGTGTATTTTATAAAGAAAACTTGAGTCTTTTATAATGAAAACTATCAACTTTAACCGATCACGCGAAAGTAAACTATACTTTTATTTATAATACAATATAGGCACTTATTATTAGAATTTTTCTCGGTTGCGTATAATAGTTTTCCTCAGTTCCGTGTAATAGGTTCTGTATAATAGTGATCGATTTCTGTCCGCTCCGAGCTGTTTCGTTCCGTGGAATAGTGACCACCAATAAGAAGAAAGACTGAATTAGAAGCTATTTATGCAAAAATTATGGTACATATGCTAATGATTATTCTAAAATAGACAGATTTAAGAGAGAGATCAACGTCGCATTTGTCATTAAATCTAACCTTACACTGTGCGAGGCAAACCCTGCTTATCCACGTATTCTAGTTTAATTAATTATCTTTTTCATTAATGAAATTTTAGAACAGCTTGTTGGATACAAGAAGTTACGTTAGTGAAGCTAACATTGTTTGTTTAAAAATGTTTTTGTTTTATTCAAACAAAGGAAGCGTATATGACTGCTAGATAGTGATTTGAAACATATATGTTATCTCAGTGCACGAAAAAAACATTTGACTCTCGAGTTTGTTATGGCTCCTACAAATACAAAGTACAAAGGTTCTGCTTCGAATGAGTGCTTTGACATTATACCTTCTAACTACTTTCGAAGTTAGAACTGTTATAGACAAAACCTTTTTTACCATGTTTGAAAGTTGCGGCATATAGATATAAGCTTACAGAAACCTCAGAACTAGGTCTTTAGTCGTCTGTTCGAATTTTTAGACGTAGCAGTTGGATAAAGTACCTTTAGAAGCCTATTTTATTTCGCTTTAGATTATGAAATGTTTAAATCTGTCGGGACAAAATGGAATACAAAGTGAACGCGGCGTCTTAGTATCTGCTTTTATGTGACATTGAGTAAATTTGCACATTGTAAACGAAATCTCGCACATGTAGGTAAAAGTTTTAAAATGTATTAAAAAATGTCATCACAGCGAACGTAAAAACAAAATAGAAAAGTCAGATAAAAAACTAGAAAACAAGTTTATAATCTAGACTCACATAATTTGGTAATTTCAATGCATTTTATAACTGGTAAACTCTCTGCTGTGCATCTAAATGTGCGTTTGTTATGCTAGCTTGAACAATTCTCATGTTATGAAGTGTTTTTGTGTTCTTTCTTAAATAAAATCATATCTGCATACTGTCCACACACCTTATGCATAATTAGACTATTTTCTTCAATAGTGCTATGATAATGATTATACTCTGTCCGAGTTGAGTTGAGCTACCCAGACATGTAAATAACTTTGCCGTTTTACGTGCTATCCACATGGAACTTGCACCAAACAATTCAGCTTGCAAATGCGCTATTTATATATAAAATTTGGCTCTCTAGTGCTACGAGAAAGTAGCAAACTACAAACTCCATACATTCTCAATGACATACCTTCAACACCTTCGAATAACACTTCACCTTGAGAAGTCAGCCCTGTGTCACGTGGCAATTGAAATTACAGTTCTAATTATATGAACAAACGTTCTATTATAGCAATTATTACTATTAAAATAATAATCAGATATTGTCTTTTGTGATTTAAGGCAGCTATAAAGCCGCCGTGGTTCTAAAAAAACCCTTTTAACAAATGATGCTGGCACGTGAAACTCTTGTGGCATCAGCAGTTCTTTTAAGAGGTCCTTGAGTACATTAACGCCTGTGGAGTTCCTCGAAATAGTCATAGACATTCGCAACAACCTCCTTTGTTTACGACCTCAGTCTCTTCGCCTTTGTATCTTCGCGAACACGTGGAAAAACGTGGTCTGTTCGCATGACATTCACGTGTAAAAGTAATGAATAATATTAAAATGTACTTCAGTGCTGAGTGGATACAGTATGTGAGAAAATACCTCACCTTACATTCCATGCATACAGCACCTTTTTTTAATGAAGGGCTCAACTCAACTCGGACAGAGTATAGTACTAAAGTTACCAATTTTAGTAGACTGTTTCCTGCATACATTTTTCTAACCATGTTAATAATGTATTATTAATAGTCTCCTAGTGATATTTCTGAATATTGTTAACTACAGCAAGATTAACTTATTTAATCAACTTTATGTACATTAATTTTCTTTAGAAATTACCATGGCTACAAGACTGACAAAGGAAGAAATTTTAACTGTAAGTTTACTAATTGGAAATTTAATTTTGTATAAAAATTGTGAACATGAACACTCAAAAAGCCCACAAGAGTTTGCATGGAAAATTGCAATATATATATGTATATATACACCTCTGACCTACATTTACACTATATATGTAAGTTATGTGTACCTTTTTTGATACTTAGTATAAATTACATTGAATTGCATTGCTATGCTTAATTCTCTTCATCAAATGTATAAATGTGTTACTATTACACTTACAACAAAGTTGTAAGTTATTAACATCTAGAAGTAATTCTTGTTAGAACTACAGGACATAAAAGTAAGCCATATATCATCATCTACTAACAAAACAGTTGTAGCATCGTAACAAACTTACTGTGTGGTCAGTATCTGTCTGTGTTTCATCATGTCAACAGTACATTACACACTCTGATGGTAGTACAGCTTAGAAGTATCTTTGATTGTAATTATGAATTTGAAAGGACAAATTATCAAGAAACAAAAGTGGAAAAGTTGACTAACTATTTGAACAAGCAAGTATCCTTTGAGCAATCCTTTAGCAGTGAGCTAATTAATAAAACCGCAGACAACTCTGTCTACACTTAAATTGTATAGTTGACAGCATGCAGACAGTTCCATTGACCAATTTTATAATATATAATACACATAGCTTCAGTAATTGTATAGTATCAACATGTTTATTAATTGAGTTTATGTAATCTCATTTACTATGTCCCTTGAGGACATGACTGTAAATCAGTTTATCACTCACAAGCATGAATAATGAATACAGATAGCTATGTAATATGACTATTATAATAGTCTGTTTTGTCTTTGCCATTACTACCTGACATGTGGACGTATTATAAAATAGCTAGTATGTCCGAGCTGAGAAGAGCCACCCAGACATGTAAATAACTTTGCCGTTTTACGTGCTATCCGCATGGAACTTGCACCAATCGATTCAGCTTGCAAACCCGCATTTTATATATAAAATTTGGCTCTCTAGTGCTACGAGAAAGTAGCAAACTAAACAACTCCATACATTTTCAATGGCATACCTTCGTCATACTTCAAATTCAACACATTCAAGGATTTTAATAAACAACAATTTTCGCCATGAGAAGTCAGCTGTATGTCATGTGGCAATTCAAAATTACATTTCTAATTATATGAACAGATGTTCTATTATTATAAAAATAATAATCAGGTATTGTCTTTTGTGAATTTTGTGCAGCTATAAAGCCACCGTGGTTTTAAAAAAACCTTTTTATAAAGAAGGAAAACCAGTGTCGACTTTCTCTTCTCGAAGCCTCTTGATGCTGGCACGTAAAAATCCTGTAGCATCAGCTTTTCTTTTAAGAGGTCCTTGATTCCGTTTATACCTGCTTAGTTGCTCAAAATAGTCATACACATTCGCAACAACTTCCTTTGTTTGAGACTTCAGTCTTTTTCCTGTTGGCATCTTCACTAACACGAGAGAAAACGTGGTCTGTTCGCATGATATTCACGTGAACAAATAATGAATAATATTAAAATATGCTTTAGTGTTAATAGTATTAACTAGGTGAGAAAATACCTCACCTTACATTCCATGCATGCAACACCTTTTTTTAATAAGGGGCTCTTCTCAACTCGGACTTATTGTAGTATAATACCAACTGATAACTATTGAAATATGCTTAATGTTATAGTTTGTTTAACTGTTTTGTTTCTTACTCTGCCTGGTCATTATGTAAATTTTTTCGCATATATTTAGTGTTTTTGTTTTTACCACAGAATAACAGCCTAATTGAATGTGCTAAAAAAGGTGACTTGTCAGGAATTAAATTTACTCTCTCCAGAGGAACTGACGTAAATGGTACTGATTCGGTAAGTTAATTTTATTATTAAAGCATTAAACTTTGCACTTTAAAATGAAGGAATCTATCTAAACATATTTCCCGTTTATTACAATTAATATTAGGCTTTGTTTTTAAGGTTATGGATGCCATCAGTATGAATATTAATCCAGTATTGTTAATCTGAATTCCCTATAAAATAGTAAACATATCAACAAATTGACTGCTGTGCCTTCTGTTAAACTCAAGATATTTATTTGATTAAGCTTTTGAAGTTCTTATAATTTAAAAAAATGTTTACTTTTATTCAATTTTTGTTCTAAAACTTTTAAACGTATTAAGGATCTACCTATGCATTGATTAGTGGAAGCTTTTCTCTTAGAAGCACTTTAAATGGTGGTCATGATGTTTGCTTGTAATTTCTCAGGAGATAGAAAGCCAATTTCAAGAGAATATGACTCCTTGTATAGAAAATTTACAAAAAAGGTCCCATCAATCTCTTTTGATTTTTTTTTACTTGCAACTATTATCATATATGACGGAAATCCTTGTATGGATCAAAAAATGTGACATTTAACTTTTGGTGAAAGCGAGTCTTGCTACTTGCACAAAATACATTCTTGTGGTTTCAATAGCTAATGAATCTTAATAAATATTATACTTCGGTATATATCAGATAGTGGTAGGTTGTCATTTGTTAATAATTATTAATTATTAATTATTAATTGATTTATTGAAGTGGTACATTTCTGTTGTGTTTGTTTCTTAAGTGTTGTTATTGTGATGGGTGCACATATTAATCAAACTTTTTTGTTTATGTTATTTCATTAGTATTAGAGCTTTGTCATAACAAGAATTACCTATCTTGGTATTAAATATTTAATTTCAAGAAATATCACTGTATAAAAAATACCTTTTCTCTTATAAATTGTAATACTTTAAAGCTTTTTTAATGGTTTTCATGTTTGATTTAAAACAAATCTAAAAATCTATTGGTCCAGCTGAAGTATTATCAAGCAATATAGCAACTAAACATCCATCCTGTCATTGATAGAGGCAATTTGTATTAAAACTTAAACAATGCAGTATTTAAATTTTTCAAGTAGTTGTACAATATTGAACTATGATTACAGTACTGATGTAATAATTATTGGTCAGGTCTACTTGGCATACTTATTGGTATTTTCATAATTTAAAAGATGGTCTTTTGAAAAGTACAGAATGTTAATTAATTGTGAGTAACCAATTCAGTGAGTCATATGGAAGTACAGACATGACAATAACTTAAGGGCTTAAGGCTGGTTCACATAACAACACGAAGCATTGCATCATGTCGCGTTGCGTAAGTATGTCAATTTATGACACAGTCTATGCATGATACACAAACGTGAAATGTCACAATGCAAGGATAGATTTGATTTCTATCTTGACGTTCCAAACAATGTGATCAACTAATCAAATTTCAATAACTACGTGTTTAATGCCAGACGAAAAACTTATAGAGACTGTTCATTATTTCCCTTGCTTGTGGCAAGTATTAAGCAAAAGCTACAAGGATGCAAGAGCAAGAGAAAACGCATGGAAGGAAGTAGCTAACCAGGTATGAACAAACGGTGACAGTGTGCTAGCAAGGGTCCAACCTGCACAAACAAATAATCTATTTAATTAACTTGTAACAAAATTACATATTTTTATTGCTTACCTGTGTTAAGAAAAGGGCAAATCTTTCTTTTGACATTCTTTAATATATAAAATGTTATTTAGTGTCTGACAGATGCATTTATTGAATCAAATTGTGAAACTCTCCTTGTTGGAGCCACTGACTAAATATAGGATGCACACACATTATTCTTCTACGCTTCTGTTGCCTTCTACGTTGTCTGTAAAGAGAAGCTATCAGCAACATTTTAGTCTCCACCACTATAAGGGTGGAGTTTAGTTCACACGTGTCATCTTAATTATATAAAAAGCATTGACACTGTGCTACGTGATGTAACGCCAAAAATGCAATGCAATACATATACAAGAGTAGTTTTGTGAACCCACCTTTACTCTTAAAAGCCACATGGTAAATTATTGTTAGGTGCTCCAATGTTTACTTTGCATCTTGTTTACCTCTCTCTTACATTTTACTAAATGTACAACAAATTATTTTGTATTGCTCATCTCCATTGAATTCGTAGTAATACCTGTACAAAAACCTATTCAATGTACAACATGGAGTAGATATAGACTATGTACAGGTATAGTATATTTATCATGACAATTATAGTGGACAGCTGAAGATTAGGTACTTTTATGAAATCTACACTGTAAAAATTGATTTGTTGATTTAACTAATATATTGTTATACAGGTTGCATGTAGAATGAAAGGCACTAAAGTGCCGAACCTCGCTGTAGTTTCTAAGTTATTTATAAATTCTATGCCAGCTTAGGCCTAGCTATGATGTTGTTATTGCAAGAAAATTTATTAACATTCCAGAAGGTGTGGTTATAAAATGGTAATTTTTGTCATTCTGTATATGCTCATTAATTGTTGCTTGATTTCTAGCTTTGCCATGTTTGTGAAGCAGTAACTGAGTAAGTATCATTCAATTGCCAAGCAAGATTAAGTGCTAATTTCCTGATGAAAAGTTTCTCTGAGTCTTTACATGACCCTTTAAAATGTATCAATATTTCATATATAAAATTTATTGTAACTTGAAGAATAAACGTTCTTTGGAAACGTCCCGTAGTACAAATATAAATCAATATATTATCTATTAGTAGCAGTCTTCTCAGTGCTTGGAGACGTTTCCTGAATGCGTTACTTTGCTCCAAGTCCACAAAACATTTTTCAAAACTTTTCTAACGATTACTTCGACCAACGGCCTTCTATCTTGCTGATCCGTATTCCTCTGAGATTGTTTACAACATACTAAAAAATCTCCACGTTAAGTTTTTTACTTTTCGAGAAACGGCACTTGACCTCTGCAGCCTGAAAATTCTTTTGCGAGTTTTAAGCTTCTGTTTTCCTTGACGATGTTCTTGATACTACTGTTGTAAAGTCCACATGTTTTTCTATTCGTTGCTAAACGTTGGTAGCTGCTAATGCTTCGGTTGCCAAGTTATAGCAGTTCAAAAAAAACAGGCAGTGCAGACACACACACACACACACACATACACACACACACACACAAACAGACTACAGTACCCTCGCTATGCGCCCACGCACAGCGAGGTTAAAAATTAGTGTAATGTAAAAGTAAACATAACATTGTTTTTACTACTAATGCAATACAGCTGCACAAACAGTAGTATGTTAGTAATAAAAGCAGTGTTACATTTACTTTCACATCATATTAAGTTTATTACATGTAACCTGTATAACAATATATTAGTTAAATCAACAAATCAATTTTTACAGTGTATGTTAGCATGTTAGTGGTCTAATTTGACTGTTAATATTTTGTTTGTCAATACAATAGTTTGGATGGGCAGCCCTTCATTATGCAAGTTTTGAAGGACATACAGACATTCTTGAAGTATTAGTCAACCATAATGCTGACATAAATTTTGTTACTAAGGTAATTAAGATAACAAGAATGAGTATGTTTCACTGTAGTGTATTAATCTGTGTGAATGAATAGATATTAACTATTAAAGAAAACATAGCATAAACATTATGATACAAGAAATAAGACAGACAATAAAAAAGCTGAAAGTAGTAATGCTAGTATGAATATTCCTACATAGTAGCCACAGAGACTCAGTAGTTGGGTTTGTGTTGACTAGCCTAATAAAAAAAGTTGTGGCTATTGTAAATAAAATCTCCCCTTAGTTTTTCATTATGTTTACCATGACTTAATTGTTGCATCGCTGTACAAATTAACAGTAATTATATGTAAGTTAACAATGACGAGTACTATAAATATTAAAGTAATGATACTTGAAAAGATATTTTCTTCTTTCATTAATTATGATGCTCTTCTTACTTGTGACTTGAATGTGTCCTTAACGATATAACAGAAGGTACGTGTGATGAATTAGAGTAAACATTTTAAGTGTATTTCAATCCAATGTTTTCTTTTATTTATATTCTATTGCTTTTTCTCTATATATTTATGATGTTGTGATTACTTGTGATCTGAATGTGTCCTTTACAACATAATAGAAGGTAAGTGCAATTTAACACAGTATATATTCTAAGTGTATTTCAATCCAATGTTTTTATTTTATTTATTCTATTGCTTTTCTCTAAAAATTTATGATGTTGTGATTGCTTGTGATCTGAATTTGTCCTTTACAATATAATAGTCTGTAAGTGCAATTTAATATAGTATAAATTCTAAATGTATTTCAATCCAATGTTTTCCTTTTTAACAACTCTATCGTCTTTCATTTCACATTTTTGATGCTGTAATTACTTGTGATCTGAACGTGTTCTTTACAATATAATAGAAGGCAAGCACAATTTAATATAGTATAAATTTTAGGTGTATTTCCATCCAATGTTTTTATTTCATTTACTCTTTTGCTTTTCTTTATATATTTATGATGGTTTGATTACTTGTGACCTGAAAATGTCCTTTGTAATATAATAGGAGGTAAGTACATTTTAAAACAATATAAATTCTAAATGTATTTCAATCCAATGTTTTTATTTTATTTACTCTATTGCTTTCTGTATATATATTTATAATGCTGTGATTACTTGTGATCTGAATGTGTCCTTTGTAATATAATAGGAGGTAAGTACAATTTAATATAGTATAAATTCTAAGTGTAGACTTATATTTCAATCAAATGTTTTTCTTTTTATTTACTCTATTGTTCTTTTTTTTCTTTTTGGTGTTACAATGCTGTGATTACTTGCAATCTGTATATGTCCTTTAATATACAATAGTTGATAAGTGTGATATAACATTTGTACATGTGTTTTGTCATTGTGGTAAATAAGAGATTTGTTGTATTTGTTCTGTTTGAATTATGAATAAGTATTAAATTTTGTTGGAAGCCTTCTCTTATAACTATGTGAGTTGTATGTCTTTGTAAGGGATGCTAGCTCATTCTCTAGACTACTAAGAATTAGTAACTTTTGTTATTGCTACATATTACTGTTAATTGTCAAATTTAAATTTGTAATAGTATACATAAAAAAGTTTTTAAGCAAAAAGTGTCTATTATGATATAATGATTATGTCTGTCTTGCTGAGTGTTATTTATATTGGTAGCATTATTGTAAGAATTATTAAGAGTTTTTTTAGTTTAAAAATGATTATAGCGATAAGATAATGTTGTCTTAGTTTGTAAAGTTACTAGTATAGTGATATAATACATATATAACAGTAATAACATTGATAATATCCAACTGTTTCGATATGTTGTCTTGGTTCACATTAATGGTTTATTATAATGTGTTTAGGAAGGATCTACTCCTGTTATGTTAGCAGCAAAGAAGGGATACAAAGATGTTGTTTTGATTTTAACACAGAAAGGAGCCAATCTAGAAGTTGTTAACAAAGTAAGTAGTCATGTACATACAACAAGTAGCTAAAAATAAAATGGAAGTTCAAATGGAAGTTAATTTTCCTTAAAAACAGTTGTTAATTATGATAATATTGTAATTGTTGTGATACTGTTAAGGTTGAATTATTGTCTTTAATGATATGTTAAATAAAATGAGTATTAGAAGAAGAACAGGCTACAAAGCACTGGTCATAATATTAGGAAAAAGTATAATGTTTTGACAATGTGCAGTGATAAATTTTCTTACTTATTGGACACAAATCAATAGATAACGATGACATGTTATATATGATATATTTATCATGACAATTAAGGAGGACAACTAAAAATTATGTAGTTGTCTAATTTGACAGTTATTGTTTTGTTTGTTATTACAATAGTCTGGATGGGCAGCTCTTCATTATGCAAGTTTTGAAGGACATACAAAGATTGTTGAAGTATTAGTCAACCATAATGCTAACATAAATATCGTTACTAAGGTAATTAAGATAACAAGAATGAGTATGTTGTGTATTAATCTGTGTGAATAAATAGATATTAACTATTAATTAAAGAAAACATAGGATAGACATTATGATACAAGAAATAAGACAGAGAAGTAAAAACGTTGAAGGTAGTAATGCTAGTATGAATATTCCTACATAGTAGCCACAGAGACTCAGTAGTTGGGTTTGTGTTGACTAGCTTAAGAAAAAGTTGTAGCTATTATAAATAAAATCTCCCCTTAGTTTTTCATTATGTTTACCATGACTTAATTGTTGCATCTCTGTACACAGTAACAACAATTATATGTAAGTTAACAATGACAAGTACTATAAATATTAAAATAACGATACTTGAAAACATGATTTTGTCTTTCCATAATTATGATGCTGTTATTACTTGTGATCTAAAATATGTCCTTTACAATATAACAGTCTGTAAATGCAATTTAATATAGTATAAATTCTAAGAGTATTTCAATCCAATGTTTTTATTTTATTTACTCTATTGTTTTTCTCTATATATTTATGATGCTGTGATTGCTTGTGATCTGAATGTGTCCTTTACAACATAATAGAAGGTAAATGCAATTTAATATAGTATAAATTCTAAGTGTATTTCAATCCAATGTTTTTATTTTATTTACTCTATTTCTTTTCTCTAATTATTTATGATGTTGTGATTACTTGTGATCTGAATGTGTCCTTTACAATATAATAGTTGGTAAATGCAATTTAATATAGTATAAATTCTAATTGTATTTCAATCCAATGTTTTTATTTAATTTTACTCTATTGCTTTTCTCTATATATTTATGATGCTGTGATTACTTGTGATCTGAATATGTCCTTTACAATATAATAGTTGGTAAATGCATTTTAATATAGTATAAATTCTAAGTGTATTTCAATCCAATGTTTTTATTTTATTTACTCTATTGCTTTTCTCTATATATTTATGATGCTGTGATGACTTGTGATCTGAATGTGTCCTTTACAATATAATAGTTTGTAAGTGCAATTTAATATAGTATAAATTCTAATTGTATTCAAATCCAACGTTTTTATTTTATTTACTCTATTGCTTATCTCTATATTTATGATGCTGTGATTACTTGTGATCTGAATTGTCCTTCACAATATAATAGTTGGTAAATGCAATTTAATATGGTATAAATTGTAATTGTATTTCAATCCAATGTTTTTATTTAATTTTACTCTATTGCTTTTCTCTATATATTTATGATGCTGTGATTACTTGTGATCTGAATATGTCCTTTACAATATAATAGTCGGTAAATGCATTTTAATATAGTATAAATTCTAAGTGTACTTCAATCCAATTTTTAAAATTTTATTTACTCTATTGCTTTTCTCTATATATTTATGACGCTGTGATTACTTGTGATCTGAATGTGTCTTTTACAATATAATAGTCTGTAAGTGCAATTTAATATAGTATAAATTCTAAGTGTATTTCAATCCAATGTTTTTATTTTATTTACTCTATTGCTTATCTCTATATATTTATGATGCTGTGATTACTTGTGATCTGAAATGTGTCTTTTACAATATAATAGAAGGTAAGTGGAATTTAATATAGTACAAATTCTAATTGTATTTCAATCTAATGTTTTTATTTTATTTACTCTATTGCTTTTCTCTATATATTTATGGTGCTGTGATTACTTGTGATCTGAATGTGTCCTTTACAATATAATAGAAGGTAAGTGGAATTTAATATAGTATAAATTCTATGTGGATTTCGATCCAATGTTTTTATTAAATTTTACTTTATTGCTATTCTCTATATATATTTATGATGCTGTGATTACTTGTGATCTGATTGTGTCTTTTACAATATAATAGAAGGTAAATGGAATTTAATATTGTATAAATTCTAAGTGCATTTCAATCCGATGTTTTTATTTAATTTTACTCTATTGCTTTTCTCTGTATGTTTATGATGCTGTGATTACTTGTGATCTGAATGTGTCCTTTACAATATAATAGAAGGTAAGTGAAATTTAATATAGTATAAATTTTAATTGTATTTCAATCCAATGTTTTTATTTTATTTACTCTATTGCTTTTCTCTATATATTTATGATGCTGTGATTACTTGTGATCTGAATGTGTCTTTTACAATATAATAGTTTGTAAGTGCAGTTTAATATAGTATAAATTCTAATTGTATTTCAACCCAATGTTTTTATTAAATTTTACTCTATCGCTTTTTTCTATATATTTATGATGCTGTGATTACTTGTGTGTCCTATACAATATAATAGGATGTAAGTGCAATTTAATATAGTATAGATTTTAAATGTATTACAATCCAATGTTTTAATTTTATTTACTTTTATTTACTTGTGATCTGAATGTGTCCTTTACAATATAATAGAAAGTAAGTGGAATTTAATATAGTATAAATTCTATGTGGATTTTGATCCAATGTTTTTATTAAATTTTACTTTATTGCTTTTCTCTATATATATTTATGATGCTGTGATTACTTGTGTGTCCTATACAATATAATAGGATGTAAGTGCAATTTAATATAGTATAAATTTTAAATGTATTACAATCCAATGTTTTAATTTTATTTACTTTTATTTACTTGTGATCTGAATGTGTCCTTTACAATATAATAGTTTCTAAGTGCAATTTAATATAGTATAAATTCTAATTGTATTTCAATCCAATGTTTTTATTTTATTTACTCTATTGCTTTCTATATATATATTTATAATGCTGTGATTACTTGTGATCTGAACGTGTCCTTTGTAATATAATAGGAGGTAAGTACAATTTAATATCGTATAAATTCTAAGTGTAGACTTATATTTCAATCTAATGCTTTCTGTTTTATTTACTCTTTTGTTATTTTTTTCTTTTTGGTATTACAATGCTGTGATTATTTGCAATCTGTGTATGTCTTTACTATACTTTAGTTGGTAAGTGTGATATAACTTTTGTACATGTGTTTTGTCATTGTGGTAAAGAAGGTATTTGTTGTATTTGTTTTGTTTGAATTATGAATAAGTATTAAATTTTGTTGTAAGCCTTCTCTTATAACTATGTGAGTTGAATGTCTTTGTAAGGGATGCTAGCTCATCCTCTAGGCTACTAAGAATTAGTAACTTTGTTATTGCTACACATTACTGTTAATTGTCAAATTTATATTTATAATAGTTTATTTAGAAAAGTATTTATGCAAAAATTTTTAAGCAAAAAGTGTCTATTATGATATAATGATTATGTTTGTCTTGCTGAGTGTTATATATATTATTAACATTATTGTAAGAATTATTGAGAGTTTTTTAGTTTAAAAATGATTATTGTGATAAAGATAGTGTTGTCTTAGTTTGTAAAGTTACTAGTATAGTGATATAATACATATATAACAGTAATAACATTGATAATATCCAACTGTTTCGATATGTTGTCTTGGTTCACATTAATGGTTTATTATAATATATTTAGACGGGATCTACTCCTGTTATGTTAGCAGCAAAGAAGGGATACAAAGATGTTGTTTTGATTTTAACACAGAAAGGAGCAAATTTAGAAGTTGTTAACGAAGTAAGTAGTTATGTACATACAACAAGTAGCTAAAAATAAAATGGAAGTTCAAAAGGAAGTTCATTTTCCTTAAAAACAGTTATTAATTATGATAATATTGTAATTGTTGTAATACTGTTAAGGTAGAATTATTGTCTTTAATGATATGTTAAATAAAATGAGTATTGGAAGGAAAACAGGCGACAAAGCACTGATCATAATATTAGGAAAAAGTATAATGTTTTGACAACGTGCAGTGATAAATTTTCTTACTTATTGGACACAAATCAATAGATGATGATGACATGTTATATATGATATATTTATCATGACAATTAAGGAGGACAACTAAAAATTATGTAGTTGTCTAATTTGACAGTTATTGTTTTGTTTGTTATTACAATAGTCTGGATGGGCAGCTCTTCATTATGCAAGTTGTGAAGGACATACAAAGATTGTTGAAGTATTAGTCAACCATAATGCTGACATAAATATTGTTACTAAGGTAATTAAGATAACAAGATTGAGTATGTTTTACTGTAGTGTATTAATCTGTGTGAATGAATAGATATTAACTATTGAAGAAAACATAGGATAGACATTATGATACAAGAACTTCTAAGTGTATTTCAATCCAATGTTTTTATTTTATTTACTCTATTGTTTTTCTCTATATATTTATGATGCTACTGTTATTTGTGATCTGAATGTGTCCTTTACAATATAATAGTCTCTAAGTGCAATTTAATATAATATATATTCTAATTGTATTTCAATCCAATGTTTTTGTTTTATTTACTCTATTGTTTTTCTCTATATATTTATGATGCTGTTATTATTTGTGATCTGAATGTGTCCTTTACAATATAATAGTCTGTAAGTGCAATTTAATATAATATAAATTCTAATTGTATTTCAATCCAATGTTTTTATTTTATTTACTCTATTTCTTTTGTCTTTATATTTATGATGCTGTGATTATTTGTGATCTGAATGTGTCTTTTACAATATAATAGAAGGTAAGTGCAATTTAATATAATATAAATTTTAAGTGTATTTCAATCCAATGTTTTTATTTTATTTACTCTATTGCTTTTCTCTATATATTTATGATGCTGTGATTACTTGTGATCTGAATGCATCCTTTACAATATAATAGGAGGTAAGTGCAATTTAATATAATATAAATTCTAATTGTATTTCAATCCAATGTTTTTATTTTATTTACTCTATTGCTTTTGTCTATATGTTTATGATGCTATGATTACTTGTGATCTGAATGTGTCCTTTGCAATATATAGATTTTAAGTGCAATTTAATATAGTATAAATTCTAAGAGTATTTCAATCCAATGTTTTTATTTAATTTTACTCTATTGCTTTTCTCTATGTATTTATGATACTGTGATTACTTGTGATCTGAATGTGTCCTTTACAATATAATAGTTGGTAAATGCAAATTAATATAGTATAAATTCTAAGTGTATTTCAATCCAATGTTTTTTTTATTTACTCTATTGCTTATCTCTATATATTTATGATGTTGTGATTACTTGTGATCTGAATGTATCCTTTACAACATAACAGGAGGTAAGTGCAATTTAATATAGTATAAATTCTAAGAGTATTTCAATCCAATGTTTTTATTTAATTTTATTCTATTGCTTTTCTTTATATATTTATGATGCTGTGATTACTTGTGATCTGAATGTGTCCTTTGCAATATATAGATTGTAAGTGCAATTTAATATAGTATAAATTCTAAGAGTATTTCAATCCAATGTTTTTATTTAATTTTACTCTATTGCTTTTCTCTATGTATTTATGATACTGTGATTACTTGTGATCTGAATGTGTCCTTTACAATATAATAGTTGGTAAATGCAAATAATTATAGTATAAATTCTAAGTGTATTTCAATCCAATGTTTTTTTTATTTACTCTATTGCTTATCTCTATATATTTATGATGCTGTGATTACTTGTGATCTGAATGTATCCTTTACAACATAACAGGAGGTAAGTGCAATTAAATATAGTATAAATTCTAAGTGTATTTCAATCCAATTTTTTCCTTTTTATTAACTCTTTTCCTTGTTTTTCACATTTATGATGCTATGATTACTTGTGATCTGAATGTGTCCTTTACAATAAAATAGTTTGTAAGTGCAATTTAATATCGTATAAATTCTAAGTGTATTTCAATGCAATCTTTTTATGTTATTCACTCTATTGCTTTTCTCTATATATTTATGATGCTGTGATTACTTGTGATCTGAATGTGTCCTTTACAATATAATAGTTTGTAAGTGAAATTTAATATAGTATAAATTCTAATTGTATTTCAATCCAATGTTTTTATTTTATTTACTCTATTGCTTTTCTCTATATATTTATGACCTGTGATTACTTGTGATCTGAATGTGTCCTTTACATTATAACAGAAGGTAAATGCAATTTAATATAGTATAAACTCTAGGTGTATTTCAATCCAATGTTTTTACTTTATTGCTTTTGTATATATATTTATGATGCTGTGATGACTTGTGATCTGAATGTGTCCTTCACAATATAATAGGAGGTAAGTGCAATTTAATATAGTATAAATTCTAAATGTATTTCAATCCAATGTTTTCCTTTTTAATAACTCTATCGCCTTTCATTTCACATTTTTGATGTTGTAATTACTTGTGATCTGAACGTGTCCTTTACAATATAATAGAAGGCAAGCACAATTTAATATAGTATAAATTTTAGGTGTATTTCCATCCAATGTTTTTATTTCATTTACTCTTTTGCTTTTCTTTATATATTTATGATGGTTTGATTACTTGTGACCTGAATATGTCCTTTGTAATATAATAGGAGGTAAGTACATTTTAAAACAATATAAATTCTAAATGTATTTCAATCCAATGTTTTTATTTTATTTACTCTATTGCTTTCTGTATATATATTTATAATGCTGTGATTACTTGTGATCTGAATGTGTCCTTTGTAATATAATAGGAGGTAAGTACAATTTAATATAGTATAATTTCTAAGTGTAGACTTATATTTCAATCAAATGTTTTTCTTTTTATTTACTCTATTGTTCTTTTTTTCTTTTTGGTGTTACAATGCTGTGATTACTTGCAATCTGTATATGTCCTTTACTATACAATAGTTGGTAAGTGTGATATAACATTTGTACATGTGTTTTGTCATTGTGGTAAATAAGAGATTTGTTGTATTTGTTCTGTTTGAATTATGAATAAGTATTAAATTTTGTTGGAAGCCTTCTCTCATAACTATGTGAGTTGAATGTCTTTGTAAGGGATGCTAGCTTATTCTCTAGACTACTAAGAATTAGTAACTTTTGTTATTGCTACACATTACTGTTAATTGTCAAATTTATATTTATAATAGTATACATAAAAAAATTTTTAAGCAAAAAGTGTCTATTATGATATAATGATTATGTCTGTCTTGCTGAGTGTTATTTATATTGGTAGCATTATTGTAAGAATTATTAAGAGTTTTTTTAGTTTAAAAATGATTATAGCGATAAGATAATGTTGTCTTAGTTTGTAAAGTTACTAGTATAGTGATATAATACATATATAACAGTAATAACATTGATAATATCCAACTGTTTCGATATGTTGTCTTGGTTCACATTAATGGTTTATTATAATGTGTTTAGGAAGGATCTACTCCTGTTATGTTAGCAGCAAAGAAGGGATACAAAGATGTTGTTTTGATTTTAACACAGAAAGGAGCCAATCTAGAAGTTGTTAACAAAGTAAGTAGTCATGTACATACAACAAGTAGCTAAAAATAAAATGGAAGTTCAAATGGAAGTTAATTTTCCTTAAAAACAGTTGTTAATTATGATAATATTGTAATTGTTGTGATACTGTTAAGGTTGAATTATTGTCTTTAATGATATGTTAAATAAAATGAATATTAGAAGAAGAACAGGCTACAAAGCACTGGTCATAATATTAGGAAAAAGTATAATGTTTTGACAATGTGCAGTGATAAATTTTCTTACTTATTGGACACAAATCAATAGATAACGATGACATGTTATATATGATATATTTATCATGACAATTTAGGAGGACAACTAAAAATTATGTAGTGGTCTAATTTGACAGTTATTGTTTTGTTTGTTATTACAATAGTCTGGATGGGCAGCTCTTCATTATGCAAGTTTTGAAGGACATACAAAGATTGTTGAAGTATTAGTCAACCATAATGCTGACATAAATATTGTTACTAAGGTAATTAAGATAACAAGAATGAGTATGTTTCACTGTAGTGTATTAATCTGTGCGAATGAATAGATATTAACTATTAAAGAAAACATAGGATAGACATTATGATACAAGAAATAAGACAGAGAAGTAAAAAAGCTGAAAGTAGTAATGCTAGTATGAATATTCCTACATAGTAGCCACAGAGACTCAGTAGTTGGGTTTGTGTTGACTAGCTTAAGAAAAAGTTGTAGCTATTATAAATAAAATCTCCCCTTAGTTTTTCATTATGTTTACCATGACTTAATTGTTGCATCTCTGTACACATTAACAGCAATTATATGTAAGTTATCAAAGACATGTACTATATATATTAAAATAACGATACTTGAAAACATGATTTTTTCTTTCCATAATTATGATGCTGTTATTACTTATGATCTGTAATGTGTCCTTTACAATATAACAGTCTGTAAATGCAATTTAATATAGTATAAATTCAAAGTGTATTTCAATCCAATGTTTTTATTTAATTTTACTCTATTGTTTTTCTCGTTATATTTATGATGCTGTGATTACTTGTGATCTGAATGTGTCTTTTACAATATAATAGTTTGTAAGTGGAATTTAATATAGTATAAATTCTAAGCGTATTGCAATCCAATGTTTTTATTTAATTTTATTCTATTGCTTTTCTCTATATATTCATGATGCTGTGATTACTTGTGATCTGAATGTGTCCTTTATAATATAATAGTTTGTAAGTGCAATTTAATATAGTATAAATTCTAAGTGTATTTCAATCCAATGTTTTTATTTTATTTACTCTATTGCTTATCTCTATATATTTATGATGCTGTGATTACTTGTGATCTGAATGTATCCTTGACAATATAATAGTCTGTAAGTGCAATTTAATATAATATAAATTCTAATTATATTTCAATCCAATGTTTTTATTTTATTTATTCTATTTCTTTTCTCTATATATTTATGATGCTGTGATTACTTGTGATCTGAATGTGTCCTTCACAATATAATAGTCTGTAAGTGCAATTTAATATAGTATAAAATCTAATTGTATTTCAATCCAATGTTTTTATTTTATTTACTCTATTGCTTTTCTCTATATATTTATGATGCTGTGATTATTTGTGATCTGAATGTGTACTTTACAATATAATAGGATATAAGTGCAATTGAATATAGTATAAATTCTAAGTGTATTTCAATCCAATGTTTTTATTTTATTTATTCTATTACTTTTCTCTAAATATTTATGATGCTGTGATTACTTGTGATCTGAATTTGTCCTTTACAATATAATAGTCTGTAAGTGCAATTTAATATAGTATAAATTCTAATTGTATTTCAATCCAATGTTTTTATTTTATTTATTCTATTGCTTTTCTCTATATATTTATGATGCTGTTATTACTTGTGATCTGAATGTGTCCTTTACAATATAATAGTTAGTAAGTGCAATTTAATATAGTATAAATTCTAATTGTATTTCAATCCAATGTTTTTATTTTATTTACTCTATTGCTTTTCGCTATATTTTTATGATGCTGTGATTATTTGTGATCTGAATGTTACTTTACAATATAATAGCCTGTAAGTGAAATTTAATATAGTATAAATTCTAAGTGTATTTCAATCCAATGTTTTTAATTTTTTACTCTTTTGCTTTTCTCTATATATTTATGATGTTGTGATTACTTGTGATCTGAATGTGTCCTTTACAATATAATAGTCTGTAAGTGCAATTTAATATAGTATAAATTCTAATTGTATTTCAATCCAATGTTTTTTTTATTTTCTCTGTTGCTTTTTTTCACATTTATGATGATGCATGTTATTACTTGTGATCTGAATGTGTCCTTTACAATATAATAGTTTGTAAGTGAAATTTAATATAGTATAAATTCTAATTGTATTTCAATCCAATGTTTTTATTTTATTTACTCTATTTCTTTTGTCTTTATATTTATGATGCTGTGATTATTTGTGATCTGAATGTGTCTTTTACAATATAATAGAAGGTAAGTGCAATTTAATATAATATAAATTCTAAGTGTATTTCAATCCAATGTTTTTATTTTATTTACTCTATTGCTTTTCTCTATATATTTATGATGCTGTGATTACTTGTGATCTGAATGTATCCTTTACAATATAATAGGAGGTAAGTGCAATTTAATATAATATAAATTCTAATTGTATTTCAATCCAATGTTTTTATTTTATTTACTCTATTGCTTTTGTCTATATGTTTATGATGCTGTGATTACTTGTGATCTGAATGTGTCCTTTGCAATATATAGATTGTAAGTGCAATTTGATATAGTATAAATTCTAAGTGTATTTCAATCCAATGTTTTTATTTAATTTTACTCTATTGCTTTTCTCTATGTATTTATGATACTGTGATTACTTGTGATCTGAATGTATCCTTTACAACATAACAGGAGGTAAGTGCAATTTAATATAGTATAAATTCTAAGTGTATTTCAATCCAATGTTTTTTTTATTTACTCTATTGCTTATCTCTATATATTTATGATGCTGTGATTACTTGTGATCTGAATGTATCCTTTACAACATAACAGGAGGTAAGTGCAATTTAATATAGTATAAATTCTAAGTGTATTTCAATCCAATGTTTTTATTTAATTTTATTCTATTGCTTTTCTTTATATATTTATGATGCTGTTATTACTTGTGATCTGAATGTGTCCTTTACAATATAATAGATTGTAAGTGCAATTAAATATAGTATAAATTCTAAGTGTATTTCAATCCAATTTTTTCCTTTTTATTAACTCTTTTCCTTGTTTTTCACATTTATGATGCTATGATTACTTGTGATCTGAATGTGTCCTTTACAATAAAATAGTTTGTAAGTGCAATTTAATATCGTATAAATTCTAAGTGTATTTCAATGCAATCTTTTTATGTTATTTACTCTATTGCTTTTCTCTATATATTTATGATGCTGTGATTACTTGTGATCTGAATGTATCCTTTACAATATAATAGTTTGTAAGTGAAATTTAATATAGTATAAATTCTAATTGTATTTCAATCCAATGTTTTTATTTTATTTACTCTATTGCTTTTCTCTATATATTTATGACCTGTGATTACTTGTGATCTGAATGTGTCCTTTACATTATAATAGAAGGTAAATGCAATTTAATATAGTATAAATTCTAGGTGTATTTCAATCCAATGTTTTTACTTTATTGCTTTTGTATATATATTTATGATGCTGTGATGACTTGTGATCTGAATGTGTCCTTCACAATATAATAGTTTCTAAGTGCAATTGAATATAGTATAAATTCTAATTGTATTTCAATCCAATGTTTTTATTTTATTTACTCTATTGCTTTTCGTTATATTTTTATGATGCTGTGATTATTTGTGATCTGAATGTTACTTTACAATATAATAGTCTGTAAGTGCAATTTAATATAGTATAAATTCTAAGTGTATTTCAATCCAATGTTTTTAATTTTTTAATCTTTTGCTTTTCTCTATATATTTATGATGTTGTGATTACTTGTGATCTGAATGTGTCCTTTACAATATAATAGGAGGTAAATGCAATTTAATATAGTATAAATTCTAATTGTATTTCAATCCAATGTTTTTTTTATTTTCTCTGTTGCTTTTTTTCACATTTATGATGATGCATGTTATTACTTGTGATCTGAATGTGTCCTTTACAATATAATAGTTTGTAAGTGAAATTTAATATAGTATAAATTCTAATTGTATTTCAATCCAATGTTTTTATTTTATTTACTCTATTGTTTTTCTCTATATATTTATGATGCTGTTATTATTTGTGATCTGAATGTGTCCTTTACAATATAATAGTCTGTAAGTGCAATTTAATATAATATAAATTCTAATTGTATTTCAATCCAATGTTTTTATTTTATTTACTCTATTGCTTTTCTCTATATATTTATGATGCTGTGATTACTTGTGATCTGAATGTGTCCTTCACAATATAATAGTCTGTAAGTGCAATTTTATATAGTATAAATTCTAATTGTATTTCAATCCAATGTTTTTATTTTATTTACTCTATTTCTTTTGTCTTTATATTTATGATGCTGTGATTATTTGTGATCTGAATGTGTCTTTTACAATATAATAGAAGGTAAGTGCAATTTAATATAATATAAATTCTAAGTGTATTTCAATCCAATGTTTTTATTTTATTTACTCTATTGCTTTTCTCTATATATTTATGATGCTGTGATTACTTGTGATCTGAATGTATCCTTTACAATATAATAGGAGGTAAGTGCAATTTAATATAATATAAATTCTAATTGTATTTCAATCCAATGTTTTTATTTTATTTACTCTATTGCTTTTGTCTATATGTTTATGATGCTGTGATTACTTGTGATCTGAATGTGTCCTTTGCAATATATAGATTGTAAATGCAATTTAATATAGTATAAATTCTAAGAGTATTTCAATCCAATGTTTTTATTTAATTTTACTCTATTGCTTTTCTCTATGTATTTATGATACTGTGATTACTTGTGATCTGAATATGTCCTTTACAATATAATAGTTGGTAAATGCAAATAATTATAGTATAAATTCTAAGTGTATTTCAATCCAATGTTTTTTTTTATTTACTCTATTGCTTATCTCTATATATTTATGATGCTGTGATTACTTGTGATCTGAATGTATCCTTTGCAACATAACAGGAGGTAAGTGCAATTTAATATAGTATAAATTCTAAGAGTATTTCAATCCAATGTTTTTATTTAATTTTATTCTATTGCTTTTCTTTATATATTTATGATGCTGTGATTATTTGTGATCTGAATGTGTCCTTTACAATATAATAGAAGGTAAGTGCAATTTAATATAGTATAAATTCTAAGTGTATTTCAATCCAATTTTTTCCTTTTTATTAACTCTTTTCCTTGTTTTTCACATTTATGATGCTATGATTACTTGTGTTCTGAATGTGTCCTTTACAATAAAATAGTTTGTAAATGCAATTTAATATCGTATAAATTCTAATTGTATTTTAATCCAATGTTTTTATTTTATTTACTCTATTGCTTTTCTCTATATATTTATGACCTGTGATTACTTGTGATCTGAATGTGTCCTTTACATTATAATAGAAGGTAAATGCAATTTAATATAGTATAAATTCTAGGTGTATTTCAATCCAATGTTTTTACTTTATTGCTTTTGTATATATATTTATGATGCTGTGATGACTTGTGATCTGAATGTGTCCTTCACAATATAATAGGAGGTAAGTGCAATTTAATATAGTATAAATTCTAAATGTATTTCAATCCAATGTTTTCCTTTTTAATAACTCTATCGCCTTTCATTTCACATTTTTGATGTTGTAATTACTTGTGATCTGAACGTGTCCTTTACAATATAATAGAAGGCAAGCACAATTTAATATAGTATAAATTTTAGGTGTATTTCCATCCAATGTTTTTATTTCATTTACTCTTTTGCCTTTTTTTATATATTTATGATGGTTTGATTACTTGTGACCTGAATATGTCCTTTGTAATATAATAGGAGGTAAGTACATTTTAAAACAATATAAATTCTAAATGTATTTCAATCCAATGTTTTTATTTTATTTACTCTATTGCTTTCTGTATATATATTTATAATGCTGTGATTACTTGTGATCTGAATGTGTCCTTTGTAATATAATAGGAGGTAAGTACAATTTAATATAGTATAATTTCTAAGTGTAGACCTATATTTCAATCAAATGTTTTTCTTTTTATTTACTCTATTGTTCTTTTTTTCTTTTTGGTGTTACAATGCTATGATTACTTGCAATCTGTATATGTCCTTTACTATACAATAGTTGATAAGTGTGATATAACATTTGTACATGTGTTTTGTCATTGTGGTAAATAAGAGATTTGTTGTATTTGTTCTGTTTGAATTATGAATAAGTATTAAATTTTGTTGGAAGCCTTCTCTCATAACTATGTGAGTTGAATGTCTTTGTAAGGGATGCTAGCTTATTCTCTAGACTACTAAGAATTAGTAACTTTTGTTATTGCTACATATTACTGTTAATTGTCAAATTTATATTTATAATAGTATACATAAAAAAGTTTTTAAGCAAAAAGTGTCTATTATGATATAATGATTATGTCTGTCTTGCTGAGTGTTATTTATATTGGTAGCATTATTGTAAGAATTATTAAGAGTTTTTTAGTTTAAAAATGATTATAGTGATAAGATAATGTTGTCTTAGTTTGTAAAGTTACTAGTATAGTGATATAATACATATATAACAGTAATAACATTGATAATATCCAACTGTTTCGATATGTTGTCTTGGTTCACATTAATGGTTTATTATAATGTGTTTAGGAAGGATCTACTCCTGTTATGTTAGCAGCAAAGAAGGGATACAAAGATGTTGTTTTGATTTTAACACAGAAAGGAGCCAATCTAGAAGTTGTTAACAAAGTAAGTAGTCATGTACATACAACAAGTAGCTAAAAATAAAATGGAAGTTCAAATGGAAGTTAATTTTCCTTAAAAACAGTTGTTAATTATGATAATATTGTAATTGTTGTAATACTGTTAAGGTTGAATTATTGTCTTTAATGATATGTTAAATAAAATGAGTATTAGAAGAAGAACAGGCTACAAAGCACTGGTCATAATATTAGGAAAAAGTATAATGTTTTGACAATGTGCAGTGATAAATTTTCTTACTTATTGGACACAAATCAATAGATAACGATGACATGTTATATATGATATATTTATCATGACAATTTAGGAGGACAACTAAAAATTATGTAGTGGTCTAATTTGACAGTTATTGTTTTGTTTGTTATTACAATAGTCTGGATGGGCAGCTCTTCATTATGCAAGTTTTGAAGGACATACAAAGATTGTTGAAATATTAATCAACCATAATGCTGACATAAATATTGTTACTAAGGTAATTAAGATAACAAGAATGAGTATGTTCTACTGTAGTGTATTAATCTGTGTGAATGAATAGATATTAACTATTAAAGAAAACATAGGATAGACATTATGATACAAGAAATAAGACAGAGAAGTAAAAAAGCTGAAAGTAGTAATGCTAGTATGAATATTCCTACATAGTAGCCACAGAGACTCAGTAGTTGGGTTTGTGTTGACTAGCTTAAGTAAAAGTTGTAGCTATTATAAATAAAATCTCCCCTTAGTTTTTCATTATGTTTACCATGACTTAATTGTTCCATCTCTGTACACATTAACAACAATTATATGTAAGTTAACAATGACAAGTACTATAAATATTAAAATAACGATACTTGAAAACATGATTTTTTCTTTCCATAATTATGATGCTGTTATTACTTGTGATCTGAAATATGTCCTTTACAATATAACAGTCTGTAAATGCAATTTAATATAGTATAAATTCTAAGAGTATTTCAATCCAATGTTTTTATTTTATTTACTCTATTGTTTTTCTCTATATATTTATGATGCTGTGATTGCTTGTGATCTGAATGTGTCCTTTACAACATAATAGAAGGTAAATGCAATTTAATATAGTATAAATTCTAAGTGTATTTCAATCCAATGTTTTTATTTTATTTACTCTATTTCTTTTCTCTAAATATTTATGATGCTGTGATTACTTGTGATCTGAATGTGTCCTTTACAATATAATAGTTTGTAAGTGGAATTTAATATATTATAAATTCTAAGAGTATTTCAATCCAATGTTTTTATTTTATTTACTCTATTGCTTTTCTCTATATGTTTATGATGCTGTGATTACTTGTGATCTGAATGTGTCCTTTATAATATAATAGTTTGTAAGTGCAATTTAATATAGTATAAATTCTAATTGTATTTCAATCCAATGTTTTTATTTTATTTACTCTATTGCTTTTCTCTATATATTTATGATGCTGTGATTACTTGTGATCTGAATGTGTCCTTTACAATATAATAGTCTGTAAGTGCAATTTAATATAATATAAATTTTAATTGTATTTCAATCCAATGTTTTTATTTTATTTACTCTATTGCTTTTCTCTATATATTTATGACGCTGTGATTACTTGTGATCTGAATGTGTCCTTTACAATATAATAGTTTGTAAGTGGAATTTAATATAGTATAAATTCTAAGAGTATTTCAATCCAATGTTTTCCGTTTTATTAACCTCGCTGTGCATGGGTGCAAAGCGAGGGTACTGTAGTCTGTCAGTGTGTGTGTGTGTGTGTTTGTGTGTTAGTGTGTGTGTGTGTGTGTGTCTGCACTGCTTGTTTTTTTGAACTGCTATAACTTGGCAAGCGAAGCGTTAGCAGCTACCAACGTTTAGCAACGAATAGAAAAACATGTGGACTTTACAACAGTAGTATCAAGAACATCGTCAAATAAAACGAAAGCTTAAAACTCGCAAAAGAATTTTCAGGCTGCAGAGGTCAAGTGCCGTTTCTCGAAAAGTAAAAAACTTAATGTGGAGATTTTTTAGTATGCTGTAGAGAATTTTAGAGGAATACGAATCACCAAGACAGAAGGCAGTTGGTTGAAGCAATCGTTAGAAAAGTTCTGAAAAGTGTTTTGTGGACTTGGAGTGAAGTAACGCATTCAGGAAAAGTCTCAAAGCACTGAAAAAACTGCTACTAATAGACAATATATTGATTTATATTTGTACTATGGGACGTTTCCAAAGAAGGCTTCATTTTCAAGTTACAATAAATTTTGTATATGAAATATTGAAACATTTTAAAGAGTCATGTAAAGGCTCAAAGAAACATTCATCACGAATCTAGCACTTAATCTTGCTTGGCAATTGAATGATACTATTACTTACTCAGTTACAGCTTCACAGACATGTCAATGACAGTGCAAAGTACCCAGCAAACAACAAAGCTATAGATTTACCCTGGGCACCGCAGCGTGGTTAAGCACTTTAGTCCATTTTTATTAACTCTGTTGCTTTTTTTCACATTTATGATGATGCATGTGATTACTTGTGATCTGAATGTGTCCTTTACAATATAATAGGAGGTAAGTGCAATTTAATATAGTATAAATTCTAAATGTATTTCAATCCAATGTTTTCCTTTTTAATAACTCTATCGTCTTTCATTTCACATTTTTGATGTTGTAATTACTTGTGATCTGAACGTGTCCTTTACAATATAATAGAAGGCAAGCACAATTTAATATAGTATAAATTTTAGGTGTATTTCCATCCAATGTTTTTATTTCATTTACTCTTTTGCTTTTTTTTATATATTTATGATGGTTTGATTACTTGTGACCTGAAAATGTCCTTTGTAATATAATAGGAGGTAAGTACATTTTAAAACAATATAAATTCTAAATGTATTTCAATCCAATGTTTTTATTTTATTTACTCTATTGCTTTCTGTATATATATTTATAATGCTGTGATTACTTGTGATCTGAATGTGTCCTTTGTAATATAATAGGAGGTAAGTACAATTTAATATAGTATAATTTCTAAGTGTAGACTTATATTTCAATCAAATGTTTTTCTTTTTATTTACTCTATTGTTCTTTTTTTCTTTTTGATATTACAATGCTGTGATTACTTGCAATCTGTATATGTCCTTTACTATACAATAGTTGGTAAGTGTGATATAACATTTGTACATGTGTTTTGTCATTGTGGTAAATAAGAGATTTGTTGTATTTGTTCTGTTTGAATTATGAATAAGTATTAAATTTTGTTGGAAGCCTTCTCTCATAACTATGTGAGTTGAATGTCTTTGTAAGGGATGCTAGCTTATTCTCTAGACTACTAAGAATTAGTAACTTTTGTTATTGCTACATATTACTGTTAATTGTCAAATTTATATTTATAATAGTATACATAAAAAAGTTTTTAAGCAAAAAGTGTCTATTATGATATAATGATTATGTCTGTCTTGCTGAGTGTTATTTATATTGGTAGCATTATTGTAAGAATTATTAAGAGTTTTTTTAGTTTAAAAATGATTATAGCGATAAGATAATGTTGTCTTAGTTTGTAAAGTTACTAGTATAGTGATATAATACATATATAACAGTAATAACATTGATAATATCCAACTGTTTCGATATGTTGTCTTGGTTCACATTAATGGTTTATTATAATGTGTTTAGGAAGGATCTACTCCTGTTATGTTAGCAGCAAAGAAGGGATACAAAGATGTTGTTTTGATTTTAACACAGAAAGGAGCCAATCTAGAAGTTGTTAACAAAGTAAGTAGTCATGTACATACAACAAGTAGCTAAAAATAAAATGGAAATTCAAATGGAAGTTAATTTTCCTTAAAAACAGTTGTTAATTATGATAATATTGTAATTGTTGTAATACTGTTAAGGTAGAATTATTGTCTTTAATGATATGTTAAATAAAATGAGTATTAGAAGAAGAACAGGCTACAAAGCACTGGTCATAATATTAGGAAAAAGTATAATGTTTTGACAATGTGCAGTGATAAATTTTCTTACTTATTGGACACAAATCAATAGATAACGATGACATGTTATATATGATATATTTATCATGACAATTTAGGAGGACAACTAAAAATTATGTAGTGGTCTAATTTGACAGTTATTGTTTTGTTTGTTATTACAATAGTCTGGATGGGCAGCTCTTCATTATGCAAGTTTTGAAGGACATACAAAGATTGTTGAAGTATTAGTCAACCATAATGCTGACATAAATATTGTTACTAAGGTAATTAAGATAACAAGAATGAGTATGTTTCACTGTAGTGTATTAATCTGTGCGAATGAATAGATATTAACTATTAAAGAAAACATAGGATAGACATTATGATACAAGAAATAAGACAGAGAAGTAAAAAAGCTGAAAGTAGTAATGCTAGTATGAATATTCCTACATAGTAGCCACAGAGACTCAGTAGTTGGGTTTGTGTTGACTAGCTTAAGAAAAAGTTGTAGCTATTATAAATAAAATCTCCCCTTAGTTTTTCATTATGTTTACCATGACTTAATTGTTGCATCTCTGTACACATTAACAGCAATTATATGTAAGTTAACAAAGACATGTACTATATATATTAAAATAACGATACTTGAAAACATGATTTTTTCTTTCCATAATTATGATGCTGTTATTACTTGTGATCTGTAATGTGTCCTTTGCAATATAATAGTCTGTAAATGCAATTTAATATAGTATAAATTCTAAGTGTATTTCAATCCAATGTTTTTATTTAATTTTACTCTATTGTTTTTCTCGTTATATTTATGATGCTGTGATTACTTGTGATCTGAATGTGTCCTTTACAATATAATAGAAGGTAAGTGAAATTTAATATAATATAAATTCTAAGTGTATTTCAATCCAATGTTTTTATTTAATTTTACACTTTTGCTTTTCTCTATATATTTATGATGTTGTGATTACTTGTGATCTGAATGTGTCTTTTACAACATAATAGTTTGTAAGTGGAATTTAATATAGTATAAATTCTAAGCGTATTTCAATCCAATGTTTTTATTCAATTTTATTCTATTGCTTTTCTCTATATATTTATGATGCTGTGATTACTTGTGATCTGAATGTGTCCTTTATAATATAATAGGAGGTAAGTGCAATTTAATATAGTATAAATTCTAAGTGTATTTCAATCCAATGTTTTTATTTTATTTACTCTATTGCTTATCTCTATATATTTATGATGCTGTGATTACTTGTGATCTGAATGTATCCTTGACAATATAATAGTTAGTAAGTGCAATTTAATATAATATAAATTCTGATTATATTTCAATCCAATGTTTTTATTTTATTTATTCTATTGCTTTTCTCTATATATTTTTGATGCTGTGATTACTTGTGATCTGAATGTGTCCTTTACAATATAATAGTCTGTAAGTGCAATTTAATATAGTATAAAATCTAATTGTATTTCAATCCAATGTTTTTATTTTATTTACTCTATTGCTTTTCTCTATATATTTATGATGCTGTGATTACTTGTGATCTGAATGTATCCTTTACAATATAATAGCTTGTAAGTGCAATTTAACATAGTATAAATTCTAATTGTATTTCAATCCAATGTTTTTATTTTATTTATTCTATTGCTTTTCTCTATATATTTATGATGCTGTGAATATTTGTGATCTGAATGTGTACTTTACAATATAATAGGATATAAGTGCAATTGAATATAATATAAAATCTAATTGTATTTCAATCCAATGTTTTTATTTTATTTACTCTATTGCTTTTCTCTATATATTTATGATGCTGTGATTACTTGTGATCTGTATGTGTCCTTTACAATATAATAGTCTGTAAGTGCAATTTAATATAGTATAAATTCTAATTGTATTTCAATCCAATGTTTTTATTTTATTTATTCTATTGCTTTTCTCTAAATATTTATGATGCTGTGATTACTTGTGATCTGAATTTGTCCTTTACAATATAATAGTTTGTAAGTGCAATTTAATATAGTATAAATTCTAATTGTATTTCAATCCAATGTTTTTATTTTATTTATTCTATTGCTTTTCTCTATATATTTATGATGCTGTTATTACTTGTGATCTGAATGTGTCCTTTACAATATAATAGTTTGTAAGTGCAATTGAATATAGTATAAATTCTAATTGTATTTCAATCCAATGTTTTTATTTTATTTACTCTATTGCTTTTCGCTATATATTTATGATGCTGTGATTATTTGTGATCTGAATGTTACTTTACAATATAATAGTCTGTAAGTGCAATTTAATATAGTATAAATTCTAATTGTATTTCAATCCAATGTTTTTAATTTTTTACTCTTTTGCTTTTCTCTATATATTTATGATGTTGTGATTACTTGTGATCTGAATGTGTCCTTTACAATATAATAGAAGGTAAGTGCAATTTAATATAGTATAAATTCTAATTGTATTTCAATCCAATGTTTTTTTTATTTTCTCTGTTGCTTTTTTTCACATTTATGATGATGCATGTTATTACTTGTGATCTGAATGTGTCCTTTACAATATAATAGTTTGTAAGTGCAATTTAATATAGTATAAATTCTAATTGTATTTCAATCCAATGTTTTTATTTTATTTACTCTATTTCTTTTGTCTTTATATTTATGATGCTGTGATTATTTGTGATCTGAATGTGTCTTTTACAATATAATAGAAGGTAAGTGCAATTTAATATAGTATAAATTCTAAGTGTATTTCAATCCAATGTTTTTATTTTATTTACTCTATTGCTTTTCGCTATATTTTTATGATGCTGTGATTATTTGTGATCTGAATGTGTACTTTACAATATAATAGTCTGTAAGTGCAATTTAATATAGTATAAATTCTAATTGTATTTCAATCCAATGTTTTTAATTTTTTAATCTTTTGCTTTTGTCTATATATTTATGATGTTGTGATTACTTGTGATCTGAATGTGTCCTTTACAATATAATAGAAGGTAAGTGCAATTTAATATAGTATAAATTCTAATTGTATTTCAATCCAATGTTTTTTTTTATTTACTCTGTTGCTTTTTTTCACATTTATGATGATGCATGTTATTACTTGTGATCTGAATGTGTCCTTTACAATATAATAGTTTGTAAGTGAAATTTAATATAGTATAAATTCTAATTGTATTTCAATCCAATGTTTTTATTTTATTTACTCTATTTCTTTTGTCTTTATATTTATGATGCTGTGATTATTTGTGATCTGAATGTGTCTTTTACAATATAATAGAAGGTTAGTGCAATTTAATATAGTATAAATTCTAAGTGTATTTCAATCCAATGTTTTTATTTTATTTACTCTATTGCTTTTCTCTATATATTTATGATGCTGTGATTACTTGTGATCTGAATGTGTACTTTACAATATAATAGTCTGTAAGTGCAATTTAATATAGTATAAATTCTAAGTGTATTTCAATCCAATGTTTTTATTTTATTTACTCTATTGCTTTTGTCTATATGTTTATGATGCTGTGATTACTTGTGATCTGAATGTGTCCTTTACAATATAATAGAAGGTAAGTGCAATTTAATATAGTATAAATTCTAATTGTATTTCAATCCAATGTTTTTATTTTATTTACTCTATTGCTTTTGTCTATATGTTTATGATGCTGTGATTACTTGTGATCTGAATGTGTCCTTTACAATATAATAGAAGGTAAGTGCAATTTAATATAGTATAAATTCTAAGTGTATTTCAATCCAATGTTTTTATTTTATTTACTCTATTGCTTTTCGCTATATTTTTATGATGCTGTGATTATTTGTGATCTGAATGTGTACTTTACAATATAATAGTCTGTAAGTGCAATTTAATATAGTATAAATTCTAAGTGTATTTCAATCCAATGTTTTTATTTTATTTACTCTATTGCTTTTGTCTATATGTTTATGATGCTGTGATTACTTGTGATCTGAATGTGTCCTTTACAATATAATAGAAGGTAAGTGCAATTTAATATAGTATAAATTCTAATTGTATTTCAATCCAATGTTTTGATTTTATTTACTCTATTTCTTTCTGTATATATATTTATGATGCTGTGATTACTTGTGATCTGAATGTGTCCTTTATAATATAATAGTCTGTAAGTACAATTTAATATAGCATAAATTCTAAGGGTAGACTTCTATTTCAATCTAATGTTTCTGTTTTATTTACTCTATTGTTTTTTTTCTTTTTGGTGTTACAATACTGTGATTATTTGCAATATGTATGTGTTCTTTACTATACAATAGTTGATAAGTGTGATATAAGTTTTGTACATGTGTTTTGTCATTGTGGTAAAGAAGGGATTTGTTGTATTTGTTCTGTTTGAATTATGAATAAGTATTAAATTTTGTTGGAAGCCTTCTCTTATAACTATGTGAGTTGTATGTCTTTGTAAGGGATGCTAGCTCATCCTCTAGGCTACTAAGAATTAGTAACTTTGTTATTGCTACACATTACTGTTAATAGTCAAATTTATATTTATAATAGTTTATTTAGAAAAGTATTTATGCAAAAAGTGTCTATTATGATATAATGATTATGTTTGTCTTGCTAAGTGTTATATATATTATTAATATTATTGTAAGAATTATTGAGAGTTGTTTTAGTTTAAAAATGATTATCGTGATAAAGATAATGTTGTCTTAGTTTGTAAAGTTACTAGAATAGTGACATAATACATATATAACTATATTAAATTGCAATTACAGACTATTATATTGTAAAAGACACATTCAGATCACAAGTAATAACATCATCATAAATATACAGAGAAAAGCGATAGAATAAATTCATTTGTATTGTAATACACTCAGAATTTCTTAGTGTATTTCAATCCAATGTTTTTATTTTATTTACTCTATTGCTTTTCTCTATATATTTATGATGTTGTGATTACTTGTGATTTGAACATGTCCATTACTGTATAATAGTTAGTACAACGTTTGTACATGATTATTGTGATGAACATGATGTTGTCTTAATTTGTAAAGTTACTAGTATAGTGATATAATACATATATAAAAGTAATAACATTGATAATATCCAACTGTCTTGATATGTTGTCTTGCTTCGCATTAATTGTTTATTATAATGTGTTTAGGAAGGATCTACTCCTGTCATGTTAGCAGCAAAGAAGGGATACAAAGATGTTGTTTTAATTTTAACACAGAAAGGAGCCAATCTAGAAGTTGTTAACAAAGTAAGTATTTATGTACATGCAACAAGTAGCTAAAAATAAAATGCAAGTTTTTTTCCTTAATGACAGTTGTCAATTGTGATTGTAGTGTAATTGTTGTGATACTGTTAAGGTTCAATTATTGTCTTTAATGATATGTTAAATAAAATGAGTATTGGAAGGAGAACAGGCTACAAAGCACTGATCATAATATTAGGAAAAAATGTAATTGTTTTACAATGTGTGCAGTGATCAATTTTCTTTCTTATTGGACACAAGTGAATAGATAATGATGACTTTTTTTATTAATTGTTTTTTGAAATAGTCATTTCAAGTGCATACTAATATAATGGTGAAGATTATGATGCAACGCATGACTTGTTTAGCTTTGAAATGTCTTTAAAAGTATCTGGAAATATCAGTGTAGCATACTTTTATATACCTACTATTGGGTATAAACTATAATTTTGATAACATTTTCAGACAGCTGTGACAATGATCAGAAAATAATTGCAGCTTCCTTCTAAACTGAAATAGGCTTCTCTGTTATGTTGCAGATACTGATAAATTATTAATTTTTTCCTTATAAATAATTTTGAATGGACTGCTTTGTGTCTAGACTTGATTAACTACATTTTTATTCTTTTGTTGTCTTAACTTTTGTTATTACATTTTATGACAATATTGATATCTCAACATAGTAGCCAAATAGTGGAATCTCAACTATATTTATGTTTCAATCTTCAATTGCTATATTGAGATACCTCTTTTTATTTAAATCATAACTATTAAATTACATGGCCCTTAATTGTCTGACTAATGTATGTGGAAATATTCATATTGTTATTCCTACTGTAGTCATGTTTGAGATGCTTCCTGCCACTATTCTAACATTTCATGAATATCAGTGTCTGTGTGTTTTTGGTAGGAATTTTTACTCTGTCATTTATGCTGTGGTATTGTTTCTGATCGTGTTACCACCATTCCTATATTTCAAACTTATGTTTAATTTTTCATATACTCGTAAAATTGTAATCATCAACAAATAACAAGTACACAAGATGAAGTGTTATTACAGATGAACCTAAATAACCTTTATAATCACATCATATTAAATTTTTAATGTTAATGAGGACTTATATTTTTTAATTTCATCAATAAAATTAATATAAATAAATTCAATTTTATCCTTATACTGCTGACATATACTCATGTGTGTCCTTGCCTCTGACATAATTTATGTATTAGTTATTGTCACTAAAATAAAAATTGACTTTATATTTCATATTACACATACATGTGTATTATAATTTTTTGTTATATAGGCTGGTAAAACTGTTCTCTATATATCATGTTATGAAGGTCATAATGAGATTGTTCAAGTCCTTCTAGATGCTGATATGAAAGTGAATGTTCCAGACAAAGTCAGTATCATATTAGTATATAATGTAATTGTAGTTTTTTGTAATACTTAATACCAACTCACTATATACACAAGACACATCAAGCAGACTTATTTGGCAAAGCTTCCAACTAAATCCTACTTTTAGTCATGGTCTATTTTAGTTGATCCTTTATCAAACAATGCACTTAAATTCAACTACACTTCCTAAAATAATGCAGTATTGATACATAATTTAGTAAATAGAATTTGTTGGATATGGGATGAATCCATTTCTTTTTAAAAGCTTCTGTTGAAAAGAACCAACTTGCTTATTAAATTTATGTACAAATATACAGTCTTCCATAAACCATGCAGTCATCAAAGGTAGTAAAATTCCTGTTTGTATTTCTTTAAGGACTCCTGAACAAATTGTTCATTATAAACTAGTTGGGCATACTATTAAAATTGTGACATACCATTCTGAACAACCTTTTTTTGTGATGGTGGTATTATGCTGCAGCCTTTATTCAACACACATTGTCACTCCTTTTTCAATGATCAGCTATTTCAACTTTGTCTTCACATCTTTTAGTCTTTTGTCTTCTTTATAATCTTTATGTAAAATTTCTATCATATACATTTATAAGGTTGCTCAGTATCTATGCTGGTTACAGCAACAATAACCTACTGTTATTTAATATATAATGGTATTAATTAAATATATCACTTCGAATGTTATGGGTATAAAATACCCTTGAAAATGTTGTCTTGGTCTACATTCTCAACCATCTTTCTCAGTACACAAAACACCCTCTAGACATTGAGGTATCCATTACTTACTTAGCATTCTTCTATTTTTTATGATCTATGTTTTACTTAGGTCTTTCTTTTCTCATATCATTTAGTATGGACGTACAGCACTTCATGCAGCTCATTGGACTAAAAATGATGTCATTATGAAGATGTTGTTAGTTCATGCCAATGCCACCAATGAAGAAGCTGTACAGGCTGTAAGTCATGATGTTATAAGTTTGTACATACTTGTATATAATTATGCTTTGCATCTGTCTTACTTTATGTTTGTAGTGGTTGTTATATGTATGTCATTTTTGTGATTTTAGCATTTACAAGTATATAAATAATATATGTTGATATAAATCAAACAAGTATTGTCAGATGTAGACAAAACTATGAGTAGTAAGAACATTTTGCAGATGATAGTTTTAGTGTAACAAGGTGATTGCAAATTCACTCCATATGTATGAATGCTCTATGTACATCTTACTATTTAGGAGAGTATATATATGTTCTTTGTTAGCATAAAAATTAAGACATTTTTCCTTTACTATTTTAGGACACTTTGCTTTTGAAATCTTCAAGAGAAGGAAATGTGGAAGGTATTAGAGATGCCCTATCAAGGAGAGCTAATGTTAACATTGGAAACAATGTATGTTAACTTGTAATATGTACACAATTATGAGGGAAAATACAGATGCTAAGATGTAAAACAAGCCCAAAAGTCTGCAGACCTTAGGTTTTTTGTCAAAGCATACTGTATATGAAAATGCAATACATTGCTGGTTGGGTTATAATGTGTTTGTGGCTTAACAGCATAGACTCATCACACCCTTGTATCTGATAAAGTGTTGTTTGCTTACGCTTTCAATAACAGCAATTTTTATTTGTCCTTTTACATATGTACAGGATGGACAAACTGCTTTGTACATAGCATCTAAGAATGGCAATAATGAATGTGTTCAGCTTCTTCTCACATCCAGTGCTAACCCTAACATTGCTGATTGTGTAAGTTGTGAATTTCATTTCATTGTTTATTCACCAAACAAATTTAATATATTACATGTGCTATGTCCTTAAATGTTTAACCATCTTACTCAAAAATGATCACATAAAGTAACTGAACAATCCAACATTCTGTTACGTTTATAAAATATTAAAAGCCTGCAAATTGTATCAATGAATGTAAACTATTACATGGTGTCAGTCAAATTCATTGCATTTGCTAAGTTGTTATTTTTACATTGCCAAGATTGAAATGATATTTTTAAATGGTTTGTAGCCTGTGTTAATTCTTGTATCTGATTATATATGGTTTGTAGATTTCTTGGTATCATGTCACAATTTAAGATACTATTTGAAAAAACAAATTTTGTTATTCATTTTGGTTTAACACTATGTTGAAAACATTTTGCTCATGATTGCTTGTAGTTACAATGAAGCATGCTGCATTTTATTTTATTCAAAATTGTTAGATGAAAAGATTTAGTTATAGTTTAGGTTAAACTAAGAGGGTTTTGTTTTAGTTATATATAAGAAAAAAATCATTACTCAGAAGGAATGAGGATTTGAAGACTATGTGAACTCATATTTATGTTTTACCTTGTTTTTGAAAAGTATATGAAGTCATTTTTGTTTTATCCTGCTTTTAAGGGTATTCCAATGTGGACACACCCTTCATGTGGATTAGGAAAGAAGAAGGTTAAGCTCAATAGGCTATGAAAAAGATAATAAACTATTAATGATTGTAAATGAAATAACTTAATTTATAAACAATAGGAAACTAAGATAAAGATTAATAAGATTGAACATTTGAATGTTGTCTATACAAAATAGCTAAGACCATTTGAACGCATAATAAAAACAAAGAAGTAATTAAAAGATTTTAAAAATTAAAGATGATGCAGGTATGACAATGCCAAAAAAGGAAACAAAGTAGGGTTGAAAACACAAATTCTTACTAAAATTCCTACATATGTAGCCAGGAAAAGCAGTACAGTATAATTTCAATATAAACACTATATACTCTTTCACTGCATATACTGAATACATAGATACAAACCTAATCATCCCATACAAACTGGTTACTTATGTAGAGATTTTTAATTTGTGTGTTCATCTCTATCTTGTTTATTTTCTTTTTCGCATTGTTATCATTAAATCATCTTTAAATTTCTCAAATGTTTTTATAACTTGTTTTTTATTGCTTCTCTATTGTAAGGTTAAAATAACTTAGATAAGAAATTGCTTTATACATCAAATAGTTTGGCTGTTGAAATGAAAACTACAAACCATTGACACTAATTCTAATTTCAATCTTGGCAGTTTAATAAGATTAAAATCAGCAAATCCAGTGAATTTTACTGACTCTATTCTGTAATAGTTTGCATTCACTGATACAATTTGTACACTACAGAAACGTTTTATAAATGTAACAGAATGTTGCTTGGTCATTAGGTAATTCTGTAGTTACTTTATATGATACTTTTTTCATTAACCTGGTTAAAACATTTTAGGAGATAGCAGTGTTAACTGCACAATCATCTAATGTTAACACATACAAATATACATTATATGAAGGTTCCTAAAGGCTTTAAACTGCTAAAATTAATGAAATAATGAAAAAAAAATAATTGTAAGTAATTATTATAGTTAGTACTGAACTAAAACAACAGATACCTGTACTCAATAAATAACTGTCATAACTGCACAAAAGATAAACCAAGGTGTAAGATGATAACTTGCAATATATTCAATAATGAGTCCTATTAGTGCTATGTTATATGCAAGTTGATGACATATGGCTCAGGATATTCTTGTTATACCTGCCTCATTAACACCAGTTGAAAGAGTTTTTCCAAAGCTTGGTATGCATCAAGTGGTAGAAAAAAACAATTGGCAGGTACAAACTTAGGGAATGAAATAATTCTTAAGACAAACAAACAATACCTTCAGTCTACTACTAGGTGCATTAAATTTAACTAACTTTCTCAACTACAACCATCTAAAATTATTCCTAAAGCAGAGAAGCTAACTAGAATTATTTCACTGGGAGAACAATAACTCTAACTAACTAAAATTATTTTTAAAAAATGAACTAAAACAACATTAGTTCTGAGATATTGCATCAATATTTTATTAAATTTTCTTATTGTTTGTTTACCACACAAATATCTAACTTGCTAAAACATAATCAAAATACTATTGTTATAGATAAGTAAATGTTAGTAAAACATGGAATGGAGTATTTCTAACAGCATAGTCTATTCTGAGCTATAAGGAATGTTACTTGCTTATACTTTTTATTTTTTTTAGTTTGGTAACACACCTCTTCATGCTGCCTGTAGTGGTTGTCATGGTGATGTTGTGAAATCTCTTTTGTCGTTAGGAAAGATCAACCCAATGGCTAAAAACAGAGATAATCAAACAGCCATGGAGCTTGTTTATCATAACGCCAATAATCGCTTTGCTATTTTAAAGATGTTTGAGCCATTTGAGCAATGTCGAAAAGCATTCCCTGTGGAATCCTACAGCAAAGTCTTTTTCTGTGGTAATACCGGTGCAGGTAAAAGTTCACTTGCAGCAGTCATTATGGAACGAGCTAACAAACCACCTAACTACATGTTTGATACATCTGATCCTATTCCAGTAGAACTTCTAACTACTGGGATTAATGCACATACCATTACAAGTCATGAAGTGGGAAATATTGTCCTTTATGATCTTGCAGGTCATAAGGAGTATTATAGCAGTCATGCAGCAATTCTAGAAAATGTTATGCTAAGCACACCTGCTGTTTTTGCCATACTTTATAAGATGACTGACAATCTAGATATCATTAAAGGTGATTTGTACTACTGGTTCAATTTTATCAAGAATACCAGTCTTCAATTATCGAGTTCAAAGCCATCTCAAATACTCGTCATTGGAAGTCGACTTGATGAAATGACTGATGGTTTTGAGGACGTTTCTAAAGTAGTTGCTGAAGTTGCTGAAAAAGCTGATCATTCACAGGAATATTGTGGATTCTTACCTATGGAATGTCATCGTCCTGAAGGAAAAGGTGTTAAAGAGTTTGTTGCTACGCTTTCTTATAGCTGCAAAGCTGTACTTGATCGATCTGATAAAATTAGTTTCTATTGCCACGTTCAATTCTCCTTCTTGCAATTGCTTCGAAATGATGAAAATATTATAGCCATTAGCCTGATGGAGTTATGTGCTGAATTACAAAAGCGTGATGACCCTTCACTTCCTTCTCAAAAGTCTGTGTTGTTGGAATTCTTAACCACTTTAAGTGACAAGGGTCTCATCTTATTCCTTAAAAATGAGGACGATGCTCAAAGTTGGATTGTTATTGACAGAGCTGCTCTTCTCACTGAAGTCAATGGTGTTCTATTTGCTCCTAAAGAAATCACGCATGCCCATCAAAATATTGCTAGTAATACTGGTATTGTGCCTAAGTCTATTCTGCAAAAATTATTTCCAAAGCACAATACTGATATGTTAATTGGGTTTCTTAAAAGTCTTCAGTTCTGTCATGTTTTAGATCCAAATACACTCCAAATGTTCAAAACCAATATGTCAGTTCCCTCTTCTCTACCATCAGATGAGCTCTTATTTTTTCCATCTCTCGTTTGTACTGAGCCACCAACAGATATTGCAATAGAAAATGGGTTAGGATGGTGTCTGTGGTGTCCTGATCCTAACCAATTCCTATCGACACGTTTTTTTCACCTTCTTCTTTTTGGCCTTTCTCGCAGTTTTTGTCTGCAACCTCGATATAAAGCTGGTGAAATTGCCGATGATAATTCACAAGCTTCTTGTTGCAATGTATGGACAAATGGCATTTATTGGGAGAGGGAGGAAGTCAAAGTTGTTGTTGAAGTAACAGAAAATTATCGTTGTGTTACAGTAGTTACATCAATGAATGATGTCATAAAAGGCCGCAAATTTTTAAACAATGTTGTTAAGACCATATTGAAGTTGAGTGAGATGCACTCCTTTAAATGTGAGGAATACCTCATTGCTCCTAGCGATGTAGCAGAAGCTCGTAGTCTTTATGTCAAAGATCGCACACTTTATAACATAAAAGATGTTGCTAGATCAGTGCTTGAAAAATGTAACGTTAAAGATGACAATTGCACCAAGGAGGTGGGCATTGAACAAATTGTAGGAGTTCATGATCCCTTTTTTTGCATTGCTCCTTCAGTGACAAAAGCACTTTTCAGTGCTAAGCGGCCATTTCGAGATGACCACCTTCAACACATAGTGAATAGGTGTTCTTATTTCTCATCCTCACTCTTATC